>JANAVB010024994.1:17284784-17384784 GCA_029216955.1 Iris pallida
TATTATATATATATATATATATATATATATATATATTCTATATATTAATATTTTATATATATTCTTCCACTAAATAACGAGGCTACAAAGGCTCAAAAGTAAGCCGTCTATGCCGTCATTATATCACGGTCCATTTATTTCTTATAAACTATGTAAAAATGGTTGAAAAGTAAAATTTGTCACATGGAGAATCGAACTAACCAAACAGAAAAATATCTTACACCTTAACCATATGAGTTAGAAGAGATATTTAACTATAATTGGATAATACTTTTTATACTTTATTATACGTGCAAAGCACGTGGACTTACAAGTATATATATATATATATATATATATATATATAATATATATATATATATATAATAAATATATTATATATATATATATATAGGAAAAAAAATATATATATATATATAGGAAAAAAAATATTGGAATATTTTATGCTATTTATCCTATTGGAATCTTCCTGTCCATTTTCTTAAAATCAATAAGTTATAAATATTATTCCATTTGACGAAAATGTTTATTGAATTATGAATTTGAAAATAAATTTATTTACTAAATAATGATTGTTATTATATATATATATATATATATATATATATATATATATATATATATATATATAATATATAATTTAGTGAATAAATTAGTATTATTTAAGTAATTAGAAAATCTTGGCTAAACTGTGATTAGCTCACAAATTAACTATTGATATATACCTATATTATAAAAAACTAATAAATATTTAGTATTAATTAACTAACTAATTTTGGTGATGACCATCAATTAGTTAGTAATTAGTGTGGTTAGTAAGTTAGCATTTTTTTTTACTATTTTCCTATATTTCTATTACAAGTACAAATTGTTTTAGGGTTTTCCCCAATCACCTATAAATAGCACACTTCCCAATATGTCAAAACCTTAGAATTTTGTAAAGAGAAATATGCACCCTAAACTACCAGCTGCCGCCATTTTTCTCTAATGCAACAGTCCATCACCAACACCAGCCACCCCGGTCTGACCATCCCTCCCGATCACCATCCTCACCACAACCAACCACCGTAGAGCAGCCACCACCGCTGATCGGCCTATCACGCCAACACCAGCACTGGCATCACCAGTGCCGCAGACCAAGCAATCCTTCACGGCCCCAAACCTCCGCCGCACCACCCCCAATCACTACCATTCACCAGTTCCGAGCCGGCCACCCATGGCCAAGCCTCGCCACCACCACACAAAATAGAAGGGGAGAGTGAGTGAGAATCCCTCACCTTTCCGTCGCCTCCGAAGCCGGCGACCGACATTGCTTTTCCCAATCCGATCTGCCGCGTCTGCCGCCTCCGCGCCGGAACCGGAAGCTCCTCCGAAGCCGGTGTGCACCGCCTGAGCCTGAGTGGCATCACATCGAAATCGCCGCCGACCGCGCCCATGGTGTCCCTCTTTCCTCTGCCACTCTGCGGATCCGGCACCGCTCATCCCGTACTGCTCCGCGCCGAGGCCCCTGGCCGATGTGAGCTCCCCTATTTCCTCCTCCCCCCTTTCGAACTAATTTGGTTTTTTAAGTTGGAGTCAGCAGCTCAGCTGCTTATATTGGAAGTTTTTTTTTAGAACAAACATTAATTTCATTCATTCAAGTGTCAACAGAAAAATAAGCGGACATGTCGCAAACGACAATCTATATACAATCTGGAATGATATCATAAACTATGAGATAGTTCATAGAATTATGTAGCAAGGAAAAGGAAGCCAATTGATGTGCACAACCGTTAGCAGTCCTGTGGACAAAGGAGAATGAGATCTCGTTATTCGTACTCATTAACTTCTTTGCATCCACTATAGTATGGCGAGCAAGCCAAACGGAAGAATCCTCCTGATGGTTTATGGCATCGATGATGATTTTGCAATCCCCTTCAACAATAGCTTGATTCAATTTCTCCTTTCGATTAGAACAAGGGCTAATGAATGCCAAGAGCTTCAGCTTCAATAGGAGTGCCTCCATCTTGATATTTCGAGAGAGCTGTAATAAAAGAGCCCTCGAAATCCCTCAGTACTACAGACGCAACCATCTTGCCATCCAAATAAGCACCATTAAAGTTGATTTTCCATTTCTCTGGTTCACGTGTTCTCCAGCCCACATTAATGTCAAATTTGGTCGACGTCGATTTGAGGAAGAGTGAACTCTGATTGCATTCAACTTCATGCTTCTCTTGCAGGATCTTAGCTTCATGGATGATATTGTTAGTACTTATCATCGAATTCTTGAAGATGAAGTTGTTCCTAGCCTTCCAAATAGACCACATTTGATATAGGCATCTGGATACATTTTCTTTGTCACCCTCTTTAAGGAGTATTGTGAGTAAGGAGGAAATAGTTGTATGTGGTCGAATCAACCTTGCAATTGAATTATTGTCTTGCCAAGATAGACCTGAAATAGAGCAGTGTAGAATAAGATGATCAGTTGTTTCATCACATACCTTGCATATAGGACACGTGGCTTCATTGTCATTGATTCATCGATTGATGTTTGCTTTGGTAGGTAAGAAATTGGTTAACACTCTCCAGGAGAGAAGAAGCACTCTAGGATAGATTGATTGAGTTTCCATAGCTTCTTCCAATCATTAAACCCAGTATCAATAGAGGAGAAATGATCACTATAAAGGCTGTCATGAATAGCTCTATAAGCCGATTTGGTAGTAAATCTCCCATCAATAGTATGCTTCCAAATGAGTTTGTCAGTGGTACAGTTCGATGATAAGGGAATGTTTAAGATGGCCCTTGCTTCACAAGAAGGAAACAAGACATAAATCAGGTATTCTTTCCAGGTAAATGTGTTCCTGTTAATGAGATCGCCAACAGTGGTGACCGCTGTGTTGTCGTGATGGTATCCTGAAACTCTATTATTGTGGGCAGACTGGGAACCCAAGGATCCGACCATATGTTAATTTGGAAGCCATCCCCAACTGACCAGATGACATTGCCATGAAGGAAATCTTTGTTCCTCGAAATACTCGTCCATATGCATGAGGAAGACGGGGAATGATTGACGGACCAGAAGTTAGATGAACGGAGATATTTACTTTGGAGAAGAGAAGCCCAAATGGAATTTGTATCTGTGATGAATCTTCAGGATAATTTAAGCATGAGAGAAAGATTTGTAATGTGAGGGTTACGTATTCCCAGTCTACCTTGAAATTTTGGTTTAGTGAATGTAGACCAAGATGTGAAATGAATTTTCTGATTGTTTTTGTCTGTTCCCCACCAGAAATCCCTATGGTGTTTGGATAATGAGTTTGTAACAGACTTAGGAATAGAGTATGAAGAGAAATGGTATGTAGGGAGTGATGAAAGGGTGGACTTAATAAGTGTAGTACGAGCAGCATGTGAAAGGCATCCTCTCTTCCAACCACTAAGTTTGCGAATACTAGTGTTTAGGAGATCAGAATAGGTATTAGTTCAGTTTTTCGACTGAAGGATTTTGTGGCCAAGGTATTTATCCCAGGGATCCATTGGTTTAACCCCAAATAAGGTTATGAAGAGATGGCGCATATACGGATCAATCTTCTTAGAAAGGAATATAGAATATTTTTCATAATTAATGTGTTGTCCAGACCATTGCTCAAAAGTTTGGATCATGATTTTTTTGCTTGGGTCATATTGTGGAGTGAGCATTTACCAAATAACAGAATGTCATATGCAAATGCAAGATGAGAGAATAATGTCGAACAGTGATTCAATTTGATACTTTCATATAACATATTTCTCTCCACGATAAGAATAAATGTGGATAAAATCTCCATGCTCATAATGAAAAGATATGGGGATAAGGGACAACCCTGGCGAATACCACAACTAGGTATGAATCTTTTAGTAGGTATGCCATTAACAAGGATTGCAACGGAAACATAAGAAATACATTCCATAATGAGGTTGTGAGATTTGCCAACTATTCCAAACCCAGATAAAGCCTGACTTATAATGCCCCAATGCAATCTATCATAGGCTTTCGACATATCAAGTTTAATGGTGAAAGAGCAATTGCTAGGACTAAATCTCGAGATTGAATGAAGGATTTCCTGTGCTAAGATAACGTTATCACCAATAAATCTGCCAGGAACAAATGCATTTTGCAGAGGGTTAATGATATGTTGGAGATGGTGGCAAAGTCGATTGGCTATGATTTTAGTAATAACTTTGTACAGAACATTACAGAGGGCTATTGGTCTGAACTCATAAGGTAATAGAGGATTAGGAGTTTTGGGTATGAGAGCAATATAAGTGTGATTGAGTTGGTTAGGCATAATACCCGAAATGAAGAAATTTTGAATGAGTAGGGTTACCTCCATACCAATGATATATTGTTAGTAGAATGCAGCTGGAAAACCATCTGGACCTGGAGACTTATAGGGGCTCATATTTTTTTATAACTGATAGAATTTCTTCATTAGTAGGAATAGCATGTATTCCTTCATTGTTTGCTGCATCAATGGATTTGAGTTCAGAGATGATATGTTCAGGCACTAGGTGATGACTTGTAGTCTGGAATCGATCTTGGAAGTGTGTTCGAAAAATATTTGAAATATCCGCCTGTGAGGTTAGAAATGTTCCATTGTCAGATTTAATGGTATGAATTGAATTCCTGTGCTTTCGAACTATAGCTGACAGATAAAAAAATATAGTATTCTTGTCCCCTTTACGTAACCATGAGATATTTGATCTCTGTTTCCAGTACAAATATTTCTGTAATAATAGCTTATTAAGCCAAATCTGGATTTGTCTTTCTTCTTCATATGATGCTTCATTTGGAAATTGAGTTTGAGTAGCTAGAAGCCTGTCTTGATAGTGTTTGATTTCAACTTCAATATTTCGAAGTCTTGATTTTCCCCATTTGTGTAATTGAGGCAGTAAGCTCCTTAGTTTAGGAAGAAAATCTTGAGCCCTAATTTTCCTCTACATATCAGATAGGACTTTGGGAAAATTTGATTCTTGTGTCCAAGCAGCCTCGAATCGAATAAAAGATTGACGCTTAATGAGAGAGACATTCAACTGCAATAAGATTGGATTGTGATCACTATTAAGACAAGGTAGATGTAGTACCCCAACTTTAGGATGAAGAGAAAGCTATTTAGTATCACCATAGCTCGGTCTAGCCTCTCTGCTACATTACATCTTGGAATTATGCGATTGCTCCATGTGAAAGCAGGACTAGAGTAGCCAATATCCATTGCCCCAACATTATTGAACCAATTGATGAAGAACTTGTGATGATGATAATTGAATGAGTTCCCCCCACGTTTCTCTGTAGGACCAAAGATAGAATTACAATCTCCAATACATATCCATGGTTCGATAATAGATTGAATGACAGTTTCCAAATGGGCCCAGAACTGTAATCTACTTGCCACCATCGGAGGACCATATAAGAATAAAATATGCCATGATTGAGAGCTGCCAACAAGTTGAAAAGAAGAATGGATGTAATTTTCAGAAGAGAAAATAATTTGTATACTGATATCTGCCTTCCAACAAAGAAGAAGCCCTCCCGACCTGCCGCATGATGATAAAGCACAACAATGTTCAAACCCAAGTTCAGTAGCAATAGAGGATGCTACATTTGACAAACATCTTATTTTCGATAGGAAAATGATACTAGGATTAGATGTCCGAAGAAATGATTTGATAGTACGAATTGTCGGGTCATTTCTCAAACCCCGATAATTCCAGGAAAAGATCATGGACTATGAGGCTGTTGTAGGCCAGCCATGCCTTCTTCTTCACTATCTTGAATCATCAGTCTCTTGTTTGGTCCGGTAAGATGACAGTCCCTTTTTTCTCCATCGAAGAGAAATATGGACCTTTTGTGTTATTTCTGGAAGTAGGAATTGTGAGCATAGGAACAGGGTGATTTTCCAGTGGAAATCTAGAGTGTTCAATTTTTGGTATAAGTGAAGTCAATAGAGTGGTGAAGGTATGGGTAAGGGTTAGTGAAAGAACTGGAATATGATGTTTATTTGATCCACATTTAGATTTGAAAGATGAATGATGATTCTGAGAAGAGGGGATAGTGGTATCAGTTGATGGCATAGTTCCAGAGTATTGGTGAGATATGGAAATAGATATATCGGAGAGAGTAGCTTCAGTAATTGGATTAGGCAGACATTTAGAGATAGATGAATTGGTGATGTCAGAAGTAGAAATAGATAATGAGTTGGATGATGGAATAGGAAATGTATCAGAAAACAGAACAAGTGGGATATCCGTATCAGGGGAGGTAGAATGAATGTGTGGTTGATCGGTAATGGGATGTTTATCGACTGTAGGATGATTAGATGTGATAGCAGTAGGTGAGAATATGATATCAGTGTTAGAGATGGTATCAGGAATAGAGGTTAAATCCGAAGATAATATGGATTTTGTGTTGGTGATAGGTTGGGTTTGTTTGGGTGACTTAACCAATTGATTAGATATATCTGACAAAAGGTTAGTTTTAGAAGAAATGATGGGCGATAACTGAGTGGGTGAGGATAATATAGTTTGCGGATTTGAAGGAGAAAGTGGGCGAGTAGTAGGTGGTGGGCAGGGTAGAGTGGTGGATTTGACAGGTGTAACCGTCGCCGGAGAACTGGTGGATGGCAGAATCTCCGACTGTGGATTGGGAGCGACAAAAGATATTTTGGACTTGAAGAAATTGGAAGCATGATTAACACAAATAGAATGATATAATCTCTTGTCAAGCAATTCCAAGATTTGTTTTTTCTGATCTAATGTCCATGATTCATTAATCAAGGATTTGTATTCTATGTGGGTAGGGCAATGAGCAACGGCATGTCCAAGCCTTCCGTAGAATTGGCAAAATTTAGTGAGGCGTTCATACCTGAGATTAACAATGCAATATGCATTATTGCCCATAGAAACACGAAGTTTTCTGAGAAGAGGATCAGAAACATCAATTTGAATTCTAGCTCTTGCAAATAAGCTCCAGTTTGATGCTTCACTAGTGGATATAGGCTTCACAATTCCCACTCTTGCCGCCAATGTCGAGATGAAATTGATAGTTAACAGATGACTGGTAAACCATAGAATTGCACCCACAAAGAAGTTTTGGTGAAGGAGTATTGTTGATATATATATATAGTGTTATTGGGCTTTAGTCCCACATTGGCTAGAATGATAGGAGAGGAGGCTAGCCTCTCCTATATATATGTTGTTATTCCATTCACAATAAACTTACTTCAAGTCTCAACATGGTATCAGAGCCTAAAATTGCTTAGAATACCGTCAGAGACCCCTCCTCTCCACAAACCCTAACCCTAATCTCATCCTCTTTCCCCTCCTCCACGCCGCCGCTGCCGCCCGCTGCCGCTGCAGCTGCCGCCGCTGCCGCTGCAGCTGCTGCCGCCGCTGCTGCTGCTGCTGCAGCCGCCGCGCCGCCGCCGCCGCCGCTGCTGCTGCAGCCGCCGCGCCGCCGCCGCCGCTGCCGCGCTGCTGCTGTTGCTGTGCCGCTGTTGCGGCTGCAACTGCTGCTGCTGCTGCCGTGGTTGCCTCCGAGCACACCACTTTTAGGGCACCTACGTTGTAGGTCAGCCTGAATTAGGGCACCTACGCTGTAGGTCAGCCTGCACACCACTTTTAGGGCACCTACGCTGTAGGTCAGCCTGAATTAGGGCACCTACGCTGTAGGTCAGCCTGAAAATTGCTGTACCGCTTTTTTGCGGGTACAAGATTCACGCTCGTTCTTGAGATCAATCTCAAGGAGATGCCTATAATCCCTAGATCCGATGAAATCAGACATATTCGGATTTAGAAGAGGACGGCAAGGACGAGCGTGAGTCGTGGAGCAAGTGTGAAGTGATCGAGAAGAAGCATCGATGGAGGAGATTCTCAAGAAACTGGATGCTGACGATGTGGCGACATTGCTGAAGTTGATAAAGGTGTCGGCTGGTGAAAGCACGACACGAGCACCGCCAAAGTTGGAACTACCCTCCATCGATCTGAAGTTGGATGGACCAGCCACCTATTTGAGTTGGTCACGGCGGGTGAGAAGAACCCTTGCAGGTAAGAACCTGGAGGGATTCTTGACAGGCGAGAAGACAGAGCCGGAAGAAGGCTCGACAGGACGTGACAAGTGGAAATCCACTCATATGGTGATTTATATCTGGCTTCTCAACTCCTTAGTCCAGTCTATTGCTTCCACAGTAGATGGCATTGAGATGGTGAAAGACGTATGGGAGAAATTGAGAAGAACCTATGATGGCATAGGTAACAATCTACGGATCTTCCAGATAAAAGGGGAGATCGACGACACCGTACAAGGCGAGAAGACGGTGCAGGAGTACGCTACGGAGTTGGAACGTCTCTGGCTGGATTATGATCACCATTCCAAACGGGCAAGCTGCGGGGACCCAAAGTGCAAGGAGAGACAGGTGTGTCTGCAGGAGAGGACGATGAAATTCCTTAAGGGACTGACTGCAGCATTCACACAGAGGACAGCCTTACTCCTCGCCCAGCCAGAGATCCCTAGTCTCGAGGGGGCTATCTCAGCCATGATCCAGGAGGAGACGCGGATCAGATTACAGACAGGGACAGGCGCATCATCGACAGGTGCTTTACCCGAAGTGAAGTCAGCACTAGCAGCTACCGGTTCGGGGGATACAGGATCCAAGGGAGAGCTCTGGCAACAGAATCGGCAGTGCTACAACTGTGGTGAGATGGGGCACCATCGATATGCTTGTACCAAACCACCTAAGGAGGGAGACTCAGGTGGTGGACGTGGACGAGGATATGCTGGACGTGGACGTGGTCGAGGAGGCCGACGAGGTGGTCGAGGAGGCTATCGGGCAAACCTGCTGGTGGCAGATGGGAATGGAGGAGCTGACGGCGCCTTTACTGAAGAGGATCAGGCGCTACTGGACCTGCTGGAGAGAAAGCAAAAAGCGTCAATCGAAGGAGACAGGAGGAGCGGAGCAGAGGAGGCATCCACTCCATTCTTCAGAGGCAACGCCGCTATGTATGCCCATCCATCAGAAGGTACTGACGAGTCTCACGCTCTTGCATCTATGTCTTCCCTTAAAATGTCAGACTGGATTATCGACTCAGGAGCATCTCGGCATGTGACCGGAAATGCTAGTAAGTTTTCCTCGTACACTCACCTAGCATCGACAGACACCATTCAGACTGCGGATGGTACTTTCCAACCAGTGGTCGGTAAGGGTACTGTTAATTGTACGGGTTCAGTAAGGTTATCCAATGTTTTGCATGCTCCATCCTTCCCTGTCAGTCTCTTGTCTATTAGTTCTATAATTCTCCAACTAAAATGCATTGTTTCTTTTGATATTCCTAAGGTGATCTTCCAGGAGAAAGGGACGGGACGAAGACTTGGGACTGGCACTTGGCATGATGGACTGTGGTACCTAGATCAAGACGGACTGGACTCAGCATTGGTGTCTATGGCAGAGAAGGCTGGAATGGAGGAGCTACAGCAGAGGACTGAAGACACTTTGATACTTCATCATAGGAGGATGGGGCATTCTTCCTTTGATACTCTAAATAAGTTGTATCCAGATATGTATGCAAAATCAAATAAAAGGAAATTAGTATGTGATGCATGTGAGTTAGGAAAACTTACTAGGAGTTCATATGTTGGAAATGGTCATAAGAGTTCTTCAGTCTTTGAGGTAGTTCATTCTGATGTTTGGGGCCCATGTGCTGCTAACACTATGAATGGGTATAAGTATTTTGTTTCGTTTATCGATTGTGCATCTCGTGTCACCTGGCTATATTTGATGAAGAACAAAAGTGATGTATTTGCTTGTTTTCGGGACTTTCATAAATATGTCCAGACTCAGTATAATGCAGTGGTGAAGATACTGAGATCGGACAATGGGACGGAGTATACCAATAGGACACTTGCAGAGTACTTGTCAGCACATGGAATACAGCATCAGACCTCTTGTGCATATACACCAACACAAAATGGAGTAGCAGAAAGGAAGAACCGACATCTTCTGGAGACCGCAAGAAGTATGATGATCGACATGAATGTCCCACAACACCTATGGGGATATGCGGTGTTGACAGCAGCTCAACTTATAAACAGGATGCCTTCAAAAGTCCTGGGATGGAAGTCTCCATGTGAAGTATTACAAGGTAATAATAGTGGAATACTTCCACTAAAGGTGTTTGGATGTGTGTGTTTTGTGAAGGACAACAGACCATTCGTTGGAAAACTTGACCCTAGAGCAGTCAAGTGCATCTTCGTGGGCTACTCAGCAACTCAGAAGGGGTATGTATGCTGGAGTCCAGTAGAGAAGAAGAAATTTGTTAGTATGGACGTCCACTTCCGGGAGCATGAGCCATATTACCGCCAGGATGGAACTTCGTATAACACGCCTCATACTACAAGTATAAGGCGAGAGGGGGAGATAGAGAACTTGGAGAATCTGGTGGTAACCGATTTAGAAGTTTGGCATAGAGACACGGTTGAGGGGGAACATGAAGGTGAAGCGGAACAGAGGGAGGAGACGAGAAGTGTTACACCTACGGCTCAGGGGGAGTTACTGACCTACAACAGGAGAAACAACAAGCAGACTACAGGACCAGTACCTACAGTGTCAGTGCCAAGTCCCTTGCCTGCGCCTGTCCCAACTCCTGAGACACCTACACCACCATCCTCCTCATCTACACCACCACCCTCCTCAGGTGATATCGTTCCTCCGATGTCTCCCATACCACTACCTACACGAAGGACTACTCGTAGCAATACGGGAAATCCTCCGGACAGATATGGTTGGGATCTTGCTAAGTTTGTTTCTTATGATCATATATCTTCTTCTCATGGAGCATTTATAGCATCTTTGGATAGTATTACTGTACCTAACAATTGGCAGGTTGCCAAGAACGATCCAAAGTGGAAAGCGGCAATGCACGAGGAGTTGGGAGCTCTTGAGAAGAACCACACTCGGGAGCTGGTGAGACTGCCAGAAGGGAAAAGAGCAGTTGGATGTAAATGGGTTTTTACTGTGAAACAGAACCCAGATGGACAGGTTGAGCGCTATAAAGCTCGACTGGTGGCAAAAGGATACAGTCAGACGTACGGCATTGACTATGACGAGACCTTTGCACCAGTGGCGAAGATGAGCACTGTCAGGACCTTGATCTCCCTGGCAGCCAATGGAGGGTGGAGGCTACACCAACTGGATGTGAAGAATGCATTTCTTCATGGAGATCTAGTAGAGGAGGTGTACATGGAGATACCACCAGGATTCGGCACAAAACAGACAGAAGGCAAGGTCTGCAGACTGAAGAAGTCTCTCTATGGACTGAAGCAGTCTCCTCGGGCATGGTTTGACAGGTTCAGGAGAGCAATGATAGGGATGGGATATCAGCAGATCAATGCTGATCACACTGTCTTCTTCAGACGGAGTGGAGGCCATATCACCATGCTTGCAGTATATGTAGATGATATGATTATCACAGGCAATGATGAGCAGGAGATCGCCCAACTCAAAGTAAAACTTGGCAAGGAGTTCGAGGTGAAAGATCTTGGCCCTCTTCGATACTTCCTTGGGATTGAGATTGCTCGAGATAATGAGGGAATCGTTCTTTCTCAAAGGAAGTACGCACTGGACCTGCTTACGGAAACAGGGATGATGGGATGTAAACCAGCTACGACACCGATAGACCAGAAGTTTAAACTGGATGCTGAAGCTGGAGAACCAGTTGACCGGGATAGATATCAGAGATTGGTGGGCAAGTTAATCTACTTAAGCCACACTCGACCTGATATCAGCTTTGCGGTAAGTGTAGTAAGCCGCTACATGCATGACCCCCGGAAGGGTCACATGGACGCAGTGTACCAGATTCTGAGGTACTTGAAGGGAGCCCCCGGGAAGGGACTGATCTTCAGAAGAAATAATCATGTAGGCATTGAGGGCTATTGTGATTCTGACTGGACTAGCTGTGCTGACGACAGGAGATCCACATCGGGATACTGCATATTTGTAGGAGGCAACTTGGTCTCCTGGAGGAGTAAGAAGCAGTCAGTAGTGGCCAGATCAACAGCTGAAGCAGAGTATAGAGCTATGGCCTTGGGAGTCACAGAACTGTTGTGGTTGAAGAATATGCTGACGGAGCTAAAGCTGGACCAGGGAGCAAAGATGAAGCTATGGTGTGACAACCAGTCAGCTATTAATATTGCCAACAATCCAGTGCAGCATGACAGGACCAAACATATTGAGATTGACAGATTCTTCATCAAAGAAAAACTGGATAAAGGAGAACTAGAGCTGGGCTATGTTCCAACCAAAGATCAGGTAGCAGACGGACTGACAAAGGGGCTTAGTTCTATCAACATGATGAGAGGATGTGACAAGATGGGCTTAGTGAATATCTTTCGCCCATCTTGAGGGGGAGTGTTGATATATATATATAGTGTTATTGGGCTTTAGTCCCACATTGGCTAGAATGATAGGAGAGGAGGCTAGCCTCTCATATATATATGTTGTTATTCCATTCACAATAAACTTACTTCAAGTCTCAACAAGTATTCACTAGGGAGTTTGTTGGGAAGGCCCCTCTCTATAAGAAGAAGATGCTTGTTAAAATTCTAAGGACCACCATCCATAACGAATTCTAGATCATCTATACTTTCAAATTTTGTTGAGAAAGAGCCTTCAAAGTATTCGGAAACTTTGACTTGATTTGAGCATTTCCACATCTTCAAAATCGTTACGGCAATGACAAGTGAAGGATACTGCTTCCTTGTTAGGATTTTGAAGAAGAGGAACTTCTGCCACTCTGCTTACAGATTATTGAATGAGGTTGCAGTAGATTCTGGATTGGAGGATACTACACCAAAATGGCTATTTTGGAACACTAGGCAATTTTTAGTTTGGAACACTTCTTAGGCGTACCTAGGTGCTGAAACGGAATAAAAGTGTTCCGGATTAGAAAAGTGTGCCTAATATAAATAATTTTTAAATCATTTATTTAGGTACACTTCTATAGTGTTCAAAATATGTTTCAAATTGAGAATTTCATGATCTGCATCTCATGTGTTTAAAAAAAGTGTTCCAATAAAAAAAAAACCTTCCCACCTCTATTTCCCCCCAAAACTCTTATTTCTTCCAAAACCCTCCACCCCTTAGCCTAACCCACCAGCAATGCCTCCCTCTCTCTCTCTCTCTCCACTTCTTGAAATCCTCTCCATCTATCTATGGGGAACTGCTTCGTCGGAGACGTCGGCGGCGGCCTGTAGTCCGTCGACGATAGAGGCGGAGGAGGAACCAAGGACGGTGGTGCCGTCGAGGCGGTCGACCTCTTCCTCAAGTCTGGGAGCCTTCGGGCTCTACTCTCAGATCGAGGTTCGATTTTCCTGAGAAATGCCCTAGATCTACTGTCATTAGAACTTTTTTTATTTGAATTAGAGTTTGTTTAAGCTAGGGTTTAGCTATAGAATGGCCGTTGACATCAAGGAAGATGATGATTATGATGCATTTAATAGCAAAATTGCAATGTTTAGTTTAGGGTTTTGTTAGGATGATAATTTGCATTGGCACTTGCGCCGATCATTATGCTTAAATTTGTTAGTTGTTTACTAGGAAACACGGGCGCACCCAAAAGTGGTGCCTCGTCCATTTCTGCAATGTGTCGAACACTACAGGTGACACAAAATTTTGAGCCTATGTCCATGTCTCCTTGTCTGGATCATGTCGTGTTGTGTTCATGTTTGAGAAATAGCTCAGTTGATCTCATATGACATTTTTTCCTAATTTTTTTGAAAATTTTCTTTGCAAGTGTGTGGATATATTATGAGTGGATTATTAGTATTACGGCCGATTTGTTAAAGATGTTTCATGATTGTTAGTAAATAGTTGTAGCATGGAATCTGTTGGGTGTTTCTATCATAATGGATCTGCCATTTGGTTAAATCACCATGCAATGGCATCTGGTGTGGAATAAGAAATTGGAGTTGGCAGCACAAGTCCTTATTGGCAACTTACAACTATAATCAGATCCTTTGTATTGTGTTACTTCAAAAACGGCCTTGATGTGGGAACAATATGCGAATATGGTTGTGTTGTTGAGTTGTTGCCAATATGCCTTGATGTGGGAACATTTTTTTTAACAAAAATCATTTAGATGGAGCTCCTATTTTTGTCTTCCAACTACATTTTTATGAGGTTCCTTATATAGCTACTACGTTTTTAAGATACTCAAGGTTTATGAATGTAAACCTATGTTGGGTTTTCATTTGGGCTTGCTAATTCATATCAGAGAGGTTATTGTTGTTATGAAGTAGAATGCAATACTTAGCTCAATACTCACACGTTCTGAAAATCTTTTATTGTACTGGCACCTTACTGATTGGACTCGGATAAGGAGCTCACTGGGCCATCTTCCCATCTGCTGACTCTGAACTGTTTGGGTTGAGAAATCTCAACTTTGGGGCATTCTAGTACAATTTTCTCACCATGTCTAAACCTGTAGGCACTTCGATCTTCTCTGGACTTGCTACTAGTGACATGTACGACTATGAAGCAAAAGAGCAGTCTCGTGGTTACGTTGGCGAAGTACCTTTGTGGAGTGGAGGGGTCTGTGTGCTTTCTTTCTAATTTCTTTAATAATGTCAAGTCCCTGTGTTACTACAATTATCTTGAGCATGATTCTTGTTCGCAAAACCAACTTGGTCTATGTGAACCTCAGTTGAAGTTCTTGATTTGTGATTCTCTAAGCCTATGATGGCAGTGGGACCATGAAGATATAACTTTTGTTCAGCGTATACACAAGCAATTCGATCTTATTCTTCTAATATCGTTACCGTTTCAAATTGATCTTTATAACTCTAAAATGCTTGATTCCTTTGAGTGATATCCCTTTTTTGCTATAGGAAATTAGCCTTGCCTTCACTTGGTTCAGTCCATGTCTCTGAACGTATGATAGTCATTCATGAACAAATATGAGATCAAAGTGAGCATGCATGATCTTAGAGCAAGGTATGATAAACTTCCCTTTGTCCAACTTTTTAGCTCTTGGTAATACATGCGATGTTTGGGTTGATAAACCATGAAGAGAGGAACAAATCCAAAGCCAACTGTCATACACATTCATCCAATGTGGTATTAAAGAGTGGCCTAGCCTTGGTCAACAAACTCTATTTTGGTACTTCTACTGGACAAAGTAAGGTTTCCTGCAGGTACCAATGGTTTAACTGAAAATATAGAAAAATATGGGCCACCAACTTCCAACATAGAATGCTTACTGCACATCACTTTTGGACCTTTCTCAAGTCTTTAGAAGCTTAGTGCTATAGTGAGTGTCAAGATTCAAAGTGCATTCTATTGGCTATAGGCGCTTTTGCTCCACTCTTGAACATAAAAGTAACTTGGTACCTTTATATCTCGAGTGCTGACAGGTTCTAGTAGGATTTGAGGCATTGCTATCATCTTCTATGCTTTTGGTGACAACAAATGAGAGGAGATATTTGTGTGTTGGAAATATATTACATATTAAGTCGAGCGAAGTACAAATTAGCTTACACTAATACCAAAGCAAAGTAGGTTAGCTTTAGTAACACTCACTCCATCACTAGGTGTTGGAAATATTGTTAGTGAAAAATGAGATACACATGAATTAGCAAGTCGAAATATCCACTAAATAGTGTCATTGAAAATCGTAAAAGAATCTAACTTAGAGAGGTAACTCACACTCTTTGGTGTAATTGAAAATCGTGCACCAACTAGAGAGACATCTATGAACAAGTCTAATATGGCTCTTGGACATGACATTGATAACTCACACTCCATTATCCAACTTAGAGAGGCAAGCTATGTAACTTTCAAAGAATCTAACTTTTCAAACCTTAGCGTTTCATTTTCCTTACTGTGATTAACATAGTATATAACTGTTATTCGTTATTGCTCAGCCACCCATCATCTTGAAGCCTTCAGATAATCAGACAGACCAAGAAGTTTTGGAGATAGCAATCACTAAATTGTTGTTGAAATCAAATTATGACATTGTCAGAAAGAATACTGAGGACTCAGTGCCTAAGGCGATTAAGCACTTCCTGGTAAGTCTGCCTTTTCACATGATTTTTACAAATGAAGACGCTAGAGATTAGACCATTTCTGTTGGTGCTGAGAATTACTGCGCCTCATGCCAAATTTTTGAGCAAATTGTTTCTAACTATTTTTACTCCATCATCGAGTTTAACAAAATAATCATACCTATTTACAATGTATCACAAGTTCAAAACAAATTTATCAAGAGTAAAAAAATTTACAGGTTCTTCATACTGAAGAATATCGAGACTTCTCTTTAATAAATACATACAATTCTTTTTCCAGATTACATCCTATTAAGCATCCAGGAGAAGCAATTTGTCATAGCATGATGGGGGTTCATGCAGCACAGCATCAGTTTGTAGCAATTGACATTTCCTCACGGTTGACAATCGAAACCTCCTGCCACAGATGGATAAGATCCCCATCTTAGTAACCTCCTGCCACATATGGGTCTTTCTAGGTCTACAGGATGGATTGGATTAGAATGATCAGTCATCAGAAAATATAATTTATTTCTTATCTTAAATATTCACTTGTATCAGCTTTTATACTTTATTCCTACTTTATCTACTTAATCTCATTAGCATTTAGTGATATAATCGTCTTCCTTCCAAAAATTCAGGTTGACCACAGGTATAACCAATTCTTGGATAAACTAAGATTAATTTTGATCTGTAACGATGATGTTGGTGTTAATTTTCTCAAATATGGCAGGAGCTGGAAGAACTCCTATGCATTATGTAGCTTGTGAATGGAGTCCCAAATGCTGCAAGCAACTTTACTTGCATTTTACATGATATTTTGTGTGCTATATTTTTTTCTTTAATTTATGTTAGTTTTGGACCCAATATGTTGTCAGGTACTTATTTCCAGATGTGCTAGCCGGTTGGCATTGACTGCAACAGGTAATTTTTATTTTCATACCTTAACTACTTGGTGACATCTTCTAGTTCATCATGATTTTACATGTTCTATTATGTAGGTAGACAAATCAAGGGTTCACTTGGAGATTTATTTGAACCATTTATATCTCAAAATGCTCTTCCATAAGAACACTTAGTGAAACCTCTTTTGTCTTAATATACAACAACTGCAAGCACTCATGGAGAGACTGAAACAAAACCACATTACATCAGATGTGTTGAGCCCAACACCTTTTTACATCCAGACATTTTTTAGAGCTTCAATATTTTGGGCCAGTTACGATGAAGGGGTGAGGAAGTCTTCTAGAATTCTTATGTACTATAACAATAATTTTTGGCACCATTCTAGATAATATTGCATCTTTGCTTACCCACTCTCTCGTACTAATAGTATGGGTCCTGGAAGCAATCATGATCAGTGGTGCAGGTTATCCTAGTACGAGGACATTCAATGAGTTCCTTGATCATTTCAGGACGTTAGCACCAGATCTTCTAGACATGTTTGCAATTTATGGATACAGTTATCTGCAACTTGTGTATCGTATCTCACTTTCCTTTTAGGTTAGCACATTATCAACATGTACGATATAGATATACATGTGACTTATTTATCTCCACCATCAATTATCAAATGCATAGACTCATCCTTCTATTTTCTATAAATGTCTGATATTTCATGTTCACCTTTGCACGATATATAATGCATCTAGGAAATGATAATATGACCATTTTATTTATTTATTTTCTATTCCTTTCATGACATCTTATAGAATAGAGAATCTTGTACTTACAAAATAATACTGCCTATAAAATTTGTGTACTGACAGTGTGCAATATATTCCCTGGAGGATGTGGATTTTGCTAAGCAAGGAAAGGTTTATAATATTTTCTTTGAGCTCCATTTTCCCCTTTGGCAAAGTGAGATAGGAACTTTTATATCGTGTTTGATTGCAGATTACTATCGGCTGATATGCAATGCAATGCAGTCTCTAGTGGTGGACGTGACATTGAGGGAGTTGATATATCGGTTGATGGTGGCCAGACTTGGACAAAAGCTCTTAGATATCCGAAGATTAACATGTCATCCATCTTTGATTATGATATTGATAAGTGGGCATGGGTTCTATTTCAAGTCGTACATGCCGGACAAAGCATGTACAAAAGCTCAGGCTCTTAGACATTAGTAGATTAACTAAATTTTGTAAACAAATTACCTTTAAAGTTTAGTCAAGATTTTACATATTATTTGTATTTTTATCTTATATACTTTCGATGACATTTTATAAAAATGAACCTTTGGTGTATGTTATTAGTTGTTTTATGTTAACTTTGACAGTTTAGGTTAATCTAATGGAGCTCTTGGATGTTAATTCAGGAATTGTATAAAAAAAACTGTACAACTTATTATGTCTTTCAATGGTCATTTTAGGAATCATTAGATTTGTGGTTCAAACTAAAAATTGGAATGCGAAAATGAGATTAAAATAAACATGAACGTTTATAAAGCGTTTCAAAATAAGCCGCCGGAACAATGCAAAAGCGTTGCAAATTACATTTAGGAATGGACATAAAACGTTTTAGAAACATTTAAAAGTGTTCCAAAAATAATTTAGGAACACAATATGTGTGTTTCAAAATCTAATTATAGGAACGTTTGGTAACCGTTCCAAACTAAATTTAGGAACACTTTACAATTGTTCCAAAAATTGCAACACCACTTTTAGGAACGATTATAATATGTCCCTAAAAATATTAGGAACACATAAAAACTGTTCCTAAATGTCTTTTTTGATGTAGTGGGATGTAGTTGATGAAAAGCGATTGCCAAGTTTTTCCAAAACTTCAGAGAAAGTAGTTGTAGTATTGGCATCCATATCAAAGGAAAGGTGGAGAAAGGGAAAGATGAGTTTGAAGAAAAAAACGATGGAGGAAGGAGGCAAATGGCAAAGCAATCACTATCAGGAAGGAGAGGTTAGGTTGGAATGATAATCCAAATGAGGAAGATAAAAATCGCCATTAGGAGAGAATAGCGCAGTTGACCCCCTTTCTTTCCTTTTTGAATTTGGTTTCTGTGGAGAGATTAGACCCCATATTTTAATTGACTTATGCTTGATTCTGGACTTTATGCTTGATTTTGGACTTAGCCCGTTTAGAAATAAATAAAAATAAAATAATAATAATAATAATAAAAGTGAATGAATAACTACAGTAGAAAAACTCTTTCTTTACATTGTAATGAGTTTTTTTTTGGTTTAATGGGTTAAATGGATGTTATGGTTTTGTAGTGAATGAGGGACCTGATTCTGGGCCTTGAGCCACCAGTTTTGTTATATATATATATATATATATATATATATATATATATATATATATATATATATATATATATATAGAAAAAAAAAATTATATATATAGGCATGATAGTAAATAGTTTAACTTAAATAATAGCCGCCGGGGCCTAGCCCAACAATATGTAACAATATATATATATATATATATATATATATATATATATATATATATATATATATATATATATATATTTTAATATATATATATATATATATATATATATATATATATATATATATATATATATAAATATATATAAATATATATATATATATATATATATATATATATATATATATATATATATATATATATATATATATATTAAAATATATATATATATATATATATTAAAAATATATATATATATATATATATTTATATATATATATTAAAATATATATATATATATATATATATATATAATATATATATATATATATATATATATAGGCATGATAGTAAATAGTTTAACTTATATATATATATATATATATATATATATATATATATATATTATATATATATATAAGTTAAACTATTTACTATCATGCCTATATATATATATATATATATATATATATATATATATATATATATATATATATATATATATAGGCACGATAGTAAATAGTTTAACTTATATATATATATATATATATATATATATATATATATAAACTATTTACTATCGTGCCTATATATATATATATATATATATATATATATATATATATATATATTTTGAGGGTGTCCACTTCTTAATGGTGCTTGGAGGCATGCATCCAAGGGGGCTCGAACCCGTGCCACTGCGCCGGGGTGCTCCACCGTTCCCAACCGACTACGGCCACGGGGACTATATATATATATATATATATATATATATATATATATATATATATATATATATATATATATATATATATATATATACAAGTCTGCAAATGTATATAAATAATATATGCATGTGTGGGTATTTTATATGATTAGATAGTGATAATATTTGGGGTATTTTATTATTTAAATTTCTATAATATATTTACCTAAGGACGTTTTCCATATAATGCTTTTAAAAAAATTCAAGTATTTTTCATAAGTATTGGACTGAATAAAACCTAGTTTCCAAATATCATAAATAATTTTCAAGGTTTTGAAATATCCTGTTGGAATCTTCATGTTCCGATGACTCGAAGCATACTACACCGATGCTAGCTGGTATCGACCCGTTCCGATGATTCGAAGCATACTGCACCGATGCTGACGTGTAAAAGTCAGTCCCTTGGGACGACGACGCCAATGATGCGGACGATGAGGCAGAGACTACATCAGAAAGCGCAGCGGTTGCCGATGAAGTGCTAAGAATTCGACTAGAGGGGAGGTCTCCCCAGACGTCATCTTTTCTCGTTGGCAAGCTCAGAAGAAAGGCTCCCACTCTCTCTTCTACGACGTCATCCATAACAAGTCAGGAACCTATCTGGGTTATGCTGCCTCGAATGGCCCCGAAAGGCAAGATAAGGTGAAAACCTTCCTCACCTTCTCCAATAGTGACCTCAATCCTCACCGATTAAGATTTAGGGGACTACATATGCGCTAATGATGAGGCACTCTTTAGATGAAGTAATCCCTCGGGATAAAATTGTGCATTTCACTAATAAAAGTTATATTTGAATTACTCTTGTTCACACTGGAATGCTATGTATTTCTTAAACAATGGTCTATACATGCGTCAAAAGTAAGTGACAACCGCTAATCTTGTAAGCCAAGTTGTTCAGTCCCTAGACGCTTACTTCGTGGTTCCAGCAAGAAAGAAAGACGAGGAACTCATCATCTTCGGTCGGGTAGAATAACCCCAAAGACTCACATTCGCTGAACCTGAACCAGATGACGGCAAGATATAACTCTACCGTTATACTACTCAAGACAAACACCATATCCAGAAGATGGGTTATGACTTGACCACTGGCAAGGGTCTAAATTATGGCAAGGGCCAACACCTCCCTTTACGACTTCGTGCCCCAAAGGGAAAGTCTCAAGATTACTACCATCATACTCGTCGGAGGTTGGGTTATGTTACACCTACTACAAATTCAGAGAGTTTGGAACTGGAGGTCATGATGCATTCTCACTCCTTCGATTCCTCGGCCTGGAACTCCAATGCCAATATCGGCTAGTCCTTCAAGAAGATACTCTCAGCCAATATGGTCTCTGTGGCCCCTAGTGGGGGAAGACTAGACACTGGAATTCTTCAAAGAAGAATCCTAGGCTCAGCGCCTAGGATCCCAATGGGAATGGCGCTTCGAAGAGCGAAAACCTTCCACCGAAGGCTTCGCCGAAACCCGTATTCATTAGCAAGAGCTTGACGGGAGAAGTAAAAGAATCTCTGATATAGCTTATCCGAGAATACATCAATGTTTTTGCCTGAAGTTACAATGATATGCCGTGTTTAGACCCACAAGTCGTAATGCACCGCTTATCATTCTGTACAACGCTAAGCCTATTAAACAGCAACAACGTCGCTTTTGTCCTAACATCATGGATGCTATCGAAAAAGAAGTCGACAAACTAATAGGCAGTGGCTTCATTCGCGAAGAGCAACATTTAGAGTGGGTGGCCAACATCGTTCCCGTCACTAAGAAGAATAAGAAGATTCAAGTCTGCATAGACTTCATGGATCTTAATTTGGCCTGTCCAAAAGACAAGTTTCTCATTCCAATTACCGACGTGATGATCGACAACACTTGTAGCTTCGAACGGATGTCCTTCATGGACAGGTTCTCGGGCTACAACCAGATCAAGATATTCTGTGATGATAAAAATCCTACTTCATTTCAAACTCCAAAAGGAATCTACTGTTACACAGTGATACCTTTCGGTTTAAAAAATGCTGGAGCAACATATCAGCGAGCTATGAGCACAATTTTTTGCAAACATCTTCAAAAAATGGTAGAATGTTATATTGATGACATTGCCGTTAAAAGTCGAAGGAAGGCCAACCATCTGGATGACTTGAGGACGGTGTTCGACTTAATACGGACACATCGACTGAAGATGTACCCAACCAAGTCTTTCTTAGAGGTTTCTAGCGACAAGTTCTTGAGCTTTTTCGTCATGACCAAGGGTATTCATATTGATCCTGAAAAGACTAAGGTGATCCTGGACATGGCTCCCCCGAAGAACCTCCGTGAGCTTCAAGGCCTACATGGATGCTTGGCAGACATAAGACGATTCATAGAAAATCTCTCTAGATGATGCCAACCCATCACCAAGCTAATAAAAAGGGGTTTTTTTATGTCTGGACTGAAGAATGCCAATGGGCGTTCGACGACATCAAGAAATATCTCACTGGTCCCCCAGTTCTGGTAGCACCGGTCGTGGGGAGGCCCTTTCTACTATATGTTCGAGTCATGGACTATTCTCTAGGCACTTTTCTAGCCTAGAGAAATAACGAAGGCTACGAGCAAGAAATCTACTATCTGAGTAGGACCATGATTGGTGCCGAACATCGGTACAATCTGGTTGAGAAGGAGTGTCTCGATTTAGTCTTCGCCGTCCAAAAGACACCATTATGTGGCCGGACAGATGATTCAGGTCATCTTCAGAGTTAATCCCCTCAGAGTCCTTATGGCTAAGCCAGTGGTACTAAACTCATGGTTAGCCACATAGATGATCTTGCTAACGCCTTACGATACGGTATTCGTTCCACATAAGGCGGTCAAGGGGCAAATGCTGGCTGACTTCTTAGTGGCACATCCTGTACCGGAAATATCCAAACTTTATGATGGCATCCCCGATGAACTCTTGGAGTCCAATGCTGTCACAGACAATCCCATATGGTGAATGTTCTTTGACGGTGCGTCAAGAACAGGCCCCAAAGGCAAAATTATTACGGGAGTAGGAGTAATCCTCATCACTCTTGATGGTCTAGTCATCTAATGTTCATATTCTTTCATGGAATCATGTACCAATAATGTTGCTGAATATAACGCTCTTATCATTAGGGCCTATGGCGACTCAAAATTGATAACTAGTTGGGGGTCGACTACCTTGAAGCCTATGGCGACTCAAAATTGATAACTAGTCGGGTTCGAGGCCAATACGAGGTTCGACATGAAGACCTGGTTCCTCACCATCAGGCGGCAATCGACATCATCTCTACCTTTATATGGTTTTTTTATAGAACATGTACCTCGATTGCTAAACCTGGAGGCCGACATCCTCGTTGGTCTTGCCACTTCTCTGGCAGCTCTAGTTGGAACCCAGCACTCTGTCACCGTGATAGGCCGGGAGTTGATTTACCCAAAGAATAATTTGCACATGTGTCTATGCTACTCAGTGAACACAGATACCAATATTGACATTCAGGATAGAAGATTTCTATTTATAGACTGTACGGTCTACGGAATCCTACCTGAGGACCCGAAGGAAGCCACTTCTATCAAGAGACGCTCGCTCAGGTTCTAGTATGACATAGCTATAAAAATGCTATATCTTCATTTATATGATAGAATCCTCCTTCGATGCTTATCTAACGCTTAAGCACAAGAGTCACTTCGGGAAGCATACGTTGGTACCTGTGGAGCTCACCAGCCTGGTCCCAAGTCTTAGGACCGACTGTATCACATGGGCTACTACTAGCCCACCACGATGGCAGATGCTGTTGATTATACTAAAAAGTGGTGGGTATGCCAGTTGCATTCTAACTTCATCCACCAACCTTCTGAGTTCCTATACTCCACTGCGGCCGCCTGGCCGTTTGAAGCATGGAGAATGGATATCGTCGGGACAATTAGCCCTCCATCCTCTAAAGGACACAGGTTCATCCTCGCCATCACTGACTATTTTTTTAAATGGGCAGAGGCGATATGTGTCACGACCCGCACCCATTGAGAAGGTACGAGAACGTAACAACGCCCAGCCTACGCCGTAGTATCGGTGGTAGAACGCTGTCCTAGGTCAATCATCTAACAATATAAAGGTATCTGTACAGTATATACACTCCGAATGGAGGTGACATAACAATATATAGTCTCAATCACATCTAAGACAGAATGATAAAATAGGAAGATAGATAGAGAAATAAATACTGAAATGAGGAATCCACATAATAACATTCAGAGAGTCTAAGTGTCTACTGACATAACAATCAGAAAATCCTGCTCAATACAAGTCTCACTACTGAATATGAAAGAATATATACAATCCAGATCTCAAAATGACTGAAAATAGTAAACCTAGACTAGGGAGCCTCAGTCTCTAAGCTAGTGGATCAGGCTGGAAATCTGGGTCACACGAGTCATCTACAGCTGTCCCATAGAAGGTGTCTACGCAGGCCTCATCCTCTGTAATATTTTCAACAGGTCTAGTCAGGACAGGAGCGAGAACAAAACATCTCACGCAGTTCATATCATGTTAGGAAATATAAAGCATGTAATAGAGTAAGGTACAGGAAACGCTGAAAGAAGAAAGTATATGAAAAACAGTAGAGATTTGATAACAGAAAATATCTATATATGATAAGTAAGAACTGTAAGCCAACTGTGATTTAGAGTACAATATGGTTATGTAAACGGTCTGGGACAATGCAATGGTAACTCCATTGTATGTGGGTGTACAATAGACATATACAATAGTTATATAATGTTGTATAATAGGATTTGAGTACATAACCAATTCTACTCCCCCTCTCCAATCAATACACAAGGATCCACTCCAGTTACGTTATCTTATACAATAGTGTACAATGTTATACAATAGATGTACAATATTATACAATAGATGTACAATGTTATACAATAGTTGTACAATGTTATACAATAGTGTACAATGGTCTATCCCTGGAACTCATATGATAATGAGAGTACAATATGCACAATAAGTTTACAAGGATATGGGTATTCAATAAATATAATATGGAAGTGAAACGCACATCACAATATGTATCTAGTGAATGCAAGGGGATAACATCCCAAAAGAAGATCCATATAGTACCAATCCGTGATAACAATCGTGTCAGCATCAAGTACAGTAATCTAGAGCAAGAATGTAAATCCAGACAAGTATGAAATGGTCAGAGAATGTACTCGCCTGTGTCCTGAGTATCTGAAGAATATCTACTGTCCGAGGAGTGGTGTCTGCCTCCTATAGAACAGCACAAGTTACAATATGTCTAAAATTAGGAAATAGACTGCTACAATGCATCTACATGAAGTTTGGGGTCAATCTAGGCTAAAGTCAACCTTTGGTCAACTCTAGTCAACCCTAACAGTCAAACTAGGTCAATTCTAGTCTAATTAAGTCAAACTAGGTCAACAAGGTCAAACTCAACCCAAACAAGTCTAATAAGTCTCACTAGGCCTAACCAAGCCTAGGCTAGCACTCACATACCAATCCAAAACTATATAAGCCAAACACATCAAGCCACACATCAAGGGTACATTCACATTGAGCTATAGCCAACATTATATAATGAGAGAGAAAGGATTGCATGATTAGCTATGTGTGTGTGAACATGGAGGTGCACAACAAAGGGAAATCAAACACTAGTTATAGATTACTCTAGAGCATGGCACAAGTTAACAAGGTTACATCTATTTACATTACAGCCTCTAATTATACTTAACATGCATGGCTAACCAGTATACATCTATATTAGGCATAAATCATTCATTCTTATATAGGCCAATTTATATACAATTGAATTATCATATCAAACATGGTATATATATATATATATTTATATATCCAATTAGTCCCTATCATATATGGCTAACAAGGTATATACACTCTTCTACATATGTATTAGAAATAACATTGGCTAAGTTAGCCATATACATCATAGAATATGCATATATATAGCTCTACCCATATCTATATACATGTATAGCAAGTATTTAGAGAAGGGGGGTTAACATGGCAGTGTTCACATATATGAAATCTGAAAATTTGTCTATCATCACCTATGCATACAGCTCATGTATAGCCAATTATTGAATTTCTAACATTTCAATTAAGGGTTAGGATTTGTATGTGTGTGCATCTAAGCTACATGTGGTCTCAGGTATCAAGGCATAGGGTGTAGTGTGACAGGTATTTATGTGTAATAATAACTGGAATATGTGTGTATGTGCACTTGTATTAAGTGTCAAGTGTGAGTGAGTGGTAGGAACGTGAATATCAATTTATACATGTGACAGTACATGGTGCGGCCGTGTTCTCAGGTTTGGGATTATTAAGTGTAACTGACAGGGAATGCCAAGTTCAGTAAATGGCAACCCAAAATTTGAACCAACACCTTGGTTAACTTTAAACCTGACATACATAGATGATAACATGGTAAATAAATCTTGGGAATTCGGTTTTGAAAGAGATCTAAACTCAGAAATCAGGAAGCAGTTCATTGTGTCAGGAAAATGGAGAAAAACCTCATTCGAAGCCAAGTTCTCGAACACAAATCATAATCCAACATTGTACATTCTAATACATATGTAATTGAACCAATCTCAGTCATTAAACAGCATTTAAAGTTTCCATTTAATCATCAAACTGGTTTAAAACAGGGAATCAAGAGTTGAACTCAAACTGCAGTCCACACATTTTTGAAAACCAATTTCAATATCAAAAATCCAATTTGAACCTTAAAACTTAACACAAATCAGTGAACAACATTATAGTGATGTAATTACACATGTTCATGAATTAAAATGGCAATTTACATCGATTAAAAACAGAAAATAAACTCAGAAAACCTAATTTCCCACACGTATCAGTGCGTAACAGTCCCATTAGGGAATTCGATCATTCGAACCCAAAATAATCATCAAAATTACAAATAAAAGGTTGGTAATTAATGAAGCATGTGTATACGTGTTATACAGGTCATTCGTGTCCCAGAACTGGACATAATTTGTGTCCAAACCATCACATGACACACAGGCTGAAACTCAGTGTACTGCAGTGTCGTGCACGCGTTCACAGAGGTCGTGGACACGACACACGACACGTGTGACCACGTGGTCATGTCCACGTGTAGCCCACGTGTCAGGCTACACGTTCGACACCCTGTGAGGTGTCCACGTGGTGTCTACGGCGGACACGAGGCCGCGTGTTGCGCGTGTCTGTGCGTGCTCAGCCGCCTGCACGCGACAGCGCACGGCCACTGCGGCCCCGATCTCTCCGCGCACAGTCCACAAGATGCCCCCAAACTTTAGGAGCTTGGTGGCAGACATTGCCCCAAGTTTCCCCCAAAATTTCAAGACACGACGTGTCCTGTGTCCAGAGAAATGGACCCCATGATGCAGGACACGGCCTACGGGCCCGTGCTGTGTGGCCACACGAAATACACGACACACAAGGACACAAAACACTAGGACACCTTCACAAAAATTGATACTCTTACTTAGATCTACAAATCCATGCAATCACTTTTACAAAAATCGAAAATCGAATCCTTGGTGGCATTTCTACAAACACCTAGGTATCTTATTGGATACGTGTCCGATACGGACACGAAACGGACACAAAACTTTGCAAAACCTATACCAACAGAGAGAGGACACCTAGGGCTTCCTAACCATGCAAAGAAATCAAAATTTGGTGGAGAGAATAGGGATTTACCTATATGTTGAAATTCTAATAAAAAGCTCCAAAAAGGGGGGTTTCTCCTTGTTAGCCAAAACTCTCCAAATTCATCCAAACCTGAGATTTCTCTTAATAAACAGCAAGAACACTAGAATTAGGATCTAATGCAATTTGTTTGGATTAAAAAGGAATTAAAATGGATTTACTAAGAATTTCTAAAGATGGGATTTACCTCTTTTTTTCTAACTTGTGATCTTTTCTAAAAGAGGCTAGCCCTAAATGGAAGAGAGTATAAATAGAGGTGGGATTCCCAATGTGGCTGTACATAGTGGGTTAGGGTTAGGGTTTAGTGATGGGCTTGGGCCTTTATGGGCTAAGTTGCTAACTAATGGTTTCAAAATCATAAGCCATGGCTTATGACTAAAAACCTCTCTATTCTAACTTAAGTTTTAAAGACTAAAACATGGGTTAACTTTAGTCCAACTAGGGTTACATATCCTAATCACATAGTCATGACCTAGGTTAGCTACTAGGTTAGTCTCAAAAGTCAACATAAGTCAAAGTCAACTAAAACACCAAAATCAATTATGCTAAAAATCTCTAAAAATCATATTAATTCTAATAAATCTAAATAATACATAATAATTCCAAATAATTCTCCAAATTACAAAAATGACTAAAATACCCCTCAATATAGAATTGATAAATGAAATACCCTAATCACATGGCTAGGCTCTAGGGTTACACTAGCAAGACACCAAATCATAAGTCATGATTTAAAATAGTTTTAAAATGATTAAAAATTAATAAAAATCATAGAAAATTTTAAATACCATAATTAAATAAATTAAAATACAAAATTTTAAAATTATCTAATTTTAGAAAACTGGGTGTTACAATACCAATGGTTGAGGTCAAAACCTCAAACATGATTAGCTTTGTCGAGCATCACGTTATCTACCGCTTTGGAGTTTCGTGAAGGATTATTCATGACAATGGCCCCAGTTTGTGAGCCATGCATTCCATCTATTTTGTGATAAAAATTAGATACAAAATGTATTATCGACGGCCTATAACCCTACGACAAATGGGCTAGCCGAAGCATTCAACAAGACAATCGTTCAGTTACTCAAGAAGGTCGTATCCTCTAATAAGTGCGACTGGAATAAAAAACTCGACGAATATCTACAGGCATACCCTACGACTGTTCCAACACCCACTGGCAATATGCCGTTCTCTTTCATCTACGGGAGCGAGGCGATACTGCCCATGGAGGTCCATATTTCGTCTCTATGGGTGGCCATCACCAACCAACTGACAGACGACGACAATTAATGTCTTCGGCTACAGGAGTTGGAAGTGTTGGACGAAAAGCGTCTGCTAGCTCAGCAATGTATCGAGCTATATCAAGCTCTAATTTTTGAGGCCTTCAACAAAAAGGTCAAGGAAAGGACATTCCAAGTGGGTGACCTTGTCTTATCAGTTTGAAGACCGATGGTCATGACTCACAAAATGCCAGGCAAGTTCGAACCCAAATAGGAAGGACCATTTATCATAGAGACAGTCTATTCCAATGGTATGTACCGGATGGCCAAACCTAAAGGCAATTTTCTGATGATGCCAATCAATGACAAGTTTTTAAAGAAGTACTATTATGAGACTCGTCTCACAGTATCGGTATTTATATACAGATACGTATTTTGTAGTGTATTTTGTATTTTTTTGGTTTTCGCAATTCTTTAAAATTTTTCCTAACTTATAGATTTTCTTCTTGGCCGGCATACCGCCAGTATACCGGAGTATACCGACGGCATACCGTCCAGACAAATTTTCTACATTTTAGATATTTTTGATTTCAGATATTTTTATGAATAGTGTTTCTGATATTTTTGTGAATAGAGTTTTAGATATTTTGATGAATAGTATTTAGATATTTTCATGAATAGTGTAGATGCACCCTATTACCCATTGGATATTTGGTTTTGTTTTGATGGTTAGGATTGACTTAGATTTTGACATGGATCACGATCCGACGGTTAAGATTAATTCCCCCTTCTATATATACTATTTTACTTTCTCTCTCCTCTCTCTTTTCATTCTTTTCACTCTCTCTTCATTTCTTCTTCCCTCTCTCCCCCTTGGAGCTTGCCAAGAGCTTGGCCTTGAGGCCTTGGGTGTGGTGTCTAACCCCCCTAGGAGGAGGAGTAGAAGATTAGGCTTGGAGCTTAACCTAGGCAAGTACATCTTGCCAAATCCATGAACCATTTTGTTTTATTGTCATTTTTGTTTCCCTTGGTATTAAATGCTTAGAATTGTTCTAAACTCATTTTGTTAAGAATGTTTTCCTTGTGATTCTCATCTATATGCATGTTTCCAAAATTGGTTTAAACAAGGTTTTGATTTTCTGTTAAAACCCAATATGGACTTAGTAGAAAACTTGGTATCAAGAGTGATACTAGTGTTACCATCATGTATCTTGGTCACATATACATATATGAGGCCCTCACATAGTTTGTATATCATGGATTTTGAGTTTGGTGGCAATCGGAACCCGTTTCGGTGTCCCGAGAACCTCTGTTTGGGAGTATTTTGAGGTATTGACCTATCAAATGTTTTGATTTGTGAAAACTAATACTTCCATGTTGTAGGAAATTCAATTCTATTCAATTTTGACTTTTGAAAATCCGAATTTCGATTTAAAACAAAGTTTTTATGGCCGAAACAAGTTTTGGCAAAATTCTGAATTTTGTTGCTGTTTGAAAAACCGGTATACCGCTGGTATACCGCAGTATACCGCCGGTATGCCGTTTTTTGCACCAGAAACTTTCTGTTTTTAGGCCGGTATACCGCCGGTATGCCGCATTATACCGCCGGTATGCCGTTTTATGATGTTTTAGTCTGTTTTTGCCCGTTTCTGCCCGTTTTTGTCCGTTTTTGATATTCTTCGATTGTAATGATTTCTTAACATGATTAGATGATCTTGTATAGTTAGAGAATGCTTGTACACCCTATATACACTTGACACAAGCACATGTTCAATCATTTTCTATGAAATGTACTTAGCTTTAATTATTATTTACCACATGCCATGATATGTCTTTGATAGATTCTTTCTTACAAGCTATGTTAATTATTGCCATGCCTTCTTTGCTTACATGATAGTGGCCCGTCGTGGCGTACTTTTCTTACATGTCTCCTTTGCTTAGTAGATAGTGACCCGTCGTGGTGCACTCTTGTACATGTCTTTCTTTGCTTACATGATAGTGGCCTGTCATGGCGTACTCCCTATAGTGGCTCGTCGTAGCGCACTACCAGCTTCCAGTTTATGATATTTTCTTGTTGTGGCTTGTTATGGTGCACATTCTCGTTATTGTCCAGTCTTGCATGCTCATGTCTAGGATGGATTCTGCGGAATGCCACACCCAGAATCCAAGAAAATGGTAAGGATTATATAACTAGATTGATCATTAGAACATGGGTAGGGAGGATTTCCCAGTTACATGTTGCCTTTGGTCTAGGTCGTTATAACATTTAATTTAAGGGTTTGGAGCTATCCGTCGAGATGAGCACTCTCCCAGCTTCACCGTCGCGTGGGAGCACAAAGTCACACTTGTAATCACTTCCCGACATGACCAATAGGTGGCAGCAGGCAGGTAACCGGACTTGGAATTCTCAAACTTGCATTTGTTAGTAATTAGGATTGTGACAACCCTAGTTAGCTAATGTATAAAGCCGTACTCATTGCTTGGCCGTGACTATTGTATGGAGTCCAGTCTAGTCTAGTTTGTCTTGGCAGTGTTCGAATTTGTTTATTTCAGTACATCTTTGTTTATGCTTCACTTTTGTCGGTAAATGATTAGATACTAAAGTTCTGTTCAGGAGAAGAGTTATAACCCCGGTCCTTGTTTGGTTTACGGGTTGTAACTTGGGTTTCGGAATAGTTCCTAAGTCATCTTACCATTTGTCGTTCTATATAGTATCTTACATGCTCATATGTCTCAGTTACCCTACATGCTCATATGTTCCAGTTATCTCACATGATCCAGTTACATGACATGCTCACATGCTCCAGTTACATGACATGCTCACATGTTCTAGTTACTTAACATGCTCACATGTCTAGTTTATCTTTCATGTTCACATGCTTCCTTTTTCTTACATATACACAGTTTACATTACGTCACATGTCCTTTACTTTATGCTACATGTTGCTTTACTTATTGTCTTTCCTATTCTCGGGATAAGTGCATTGGTAGCGCACGAGTCTCGATTTGCTTTTACTTATCTCTCTCTCTCTATCCATTGCTATGATTTACATGCTGGTTTTAGTTCATAGTTTGGCTTCCTTTGTGGTACTTGCTATTGGGGGTCTGACCCCACTGGTTTTGCATTGACCAGATCTGATAGAGGAGCCCGGAGGATCTTCCGTACCTTCCATTCGTTGGTGATTACCCAGAGCACCAGAGTACCTTAGTGGGTTTTCTATTTCATTCTCCCACTAGTTATGTACATTATTCTATTGTGGCGTTTAGCCTCCGAGCACGTGTTTAGCTCGTGTTTTAGACTTGACATTTAGCCTACGGGCCAGAACATGATTTGCGTATTCTAGACTATAGCTAGAGCTTATCATGTATGACTATTACTCTTGCTAGTCTTCACTCTGTATTACTAGCTTTATGATCATTGATATATGATAGTTTGGGACGCTTTACTATTTTATATTCCAGTTGATCTTACTTCTTGTACATTGTTTACTGCCTTTGATTGAGATACCTAGGATTGCTTGGCCTAGGATCGACTGTTGGCTTGTAGTAGTAACCCCCATCTATACAGCTTATACGTTATTTCGGAGTACTAGAGTACTTTGGTATACGTAGCTGGCCTGGTCCGTCCCTACTTGCCAGTATTCTGGTTCTGGGGTGTGACATAGGTTTTAGTGGTGGCCCATGCAGGTCTGATTTATCAGATATGTGGGATTACTGATATTTAGATATCTCAGTCATAATTCTCCTTTATTGATATCTTTCATGTTATTCTATATCTCTGATCCTTTGACCTGATATCTGCCTTGATCGTTGATCTTTCATGTTCCCTCGATTTGATCCTTGTGTCCTTCAACTTTCAGGGACACTGTTCTTATTCCTTTTGATCAGCTTATTCAAATTTTGCGGATGGCAGGTCAACAATCTTCTGTTAGGCCAGTTATGGAGGATCAGTCTCAACATTCAAGGGCAGAGTTCAGAGATGACCCGAGGACAGATGTGTCAGTTCAGCCAGATCAGCCAGCAGGGTTAGTCCTGCCAGAGTCCAGCTTCACCGACTACCCCGACAGTCCAGCAGTATATGGCTCAGGTACCATTTCAGCAGCAGCCGGTTAGAGCAGCAGTTCTGAGGCATGGGCATGCAGAGTTTAGTATGTCAGAGCAGGTTTTGGCCGAGGATGGTCATGTGGTAGGTATTGTCCTATTCTGCTTCCACTCTTATTTATCTCTTGGGTTACGCATATTTGGCAAGTTTTTCGTCCCACTCTTCTGTCTTCGTAGTCGAGGCATGTGATAACTTCATTAGGTATCGACTACGAAGATATGTCCTAGGTAGAGTCATGTCTTGGATTAAGTCATTGGTACCGGCTTATTTTGAGAATTGACTTTTATCTAAGTTGTGGAGTCAGTGTAGGCCTGCTCCTACTCAACTGACTCAGGAGACATATTTATTCATATGCCTCCATCCCTTCTTGATTGTGGTTGTGTTATTGCTTACGCATTTACTTATATTATTGTTGTCTTTATCTTACCAACATGCCATGCTTTGTTTTGATTGCTATGATTTTTCAGCTCTTTGGTTTGGTTTTCATGTTTGACTAGATTTAGGAAATTCCGAGGACGGAATTTATTTTTAAGTTGTGGAGAGTTTTGAGACTCGTCTCACAGTATCGGTATTTATATACAGATACGTATTTTGTAGTGTATTTTGTATTTTCTTGGTTTTCGCAATGCTTTAAAAATTTTCCTAACTTATAGATTTTCTTCTTGGCCGGCATACCGCCAGTATACCGGAGTATACCGACGGCATACCGTCCAGACAAATTTTCCACATTTTAGATATTTTTGATTTCAGATATTTTTATGAATAGTGTTTCCGATATTTTCGTGAATAGTATTTTAGATATTTTGATGAATAGTGTTTAGATATTTTCATGAATAGTGTAGATGCACCCTATTACCCATTGGATATTTGGTTTTGTTTTGATGGTTAGGATTGACTTAGATTTTGACATGGATCACGATCCGACGGTTAAGATTAATTCCCCCTTCTATATATACCATTTTACTTTCTCTCTCCTCTCCCTTTTCATTCTTTTCACTCTCTCTTCATTTCTTCTTCCCTCTCTTCCCCTTCGAGCTTGCCAAGAGCTTGTCCTTGAGGCCTTGGGTGTGGTGTCTAACCCCCCTAGGAGGAGGAGTAGAAGATTAGGCTTGGAGCTTAACCTAGGCAAGTACATCTTGCCAAATCCATGAACCATTTTGTTTTGTTGTCATTTTTGTTTCCCTTGGTATTAAATGCTTAGAATTGTTCTAAACTCATTTTGTTAAGAATGTTTTCCTTGTGATTCTCATCTATATGCATGTTTCCAAAATTGGTTTAAACAAGGTTTTGATTTTCTGTTAAAACCCAATATGGACTTAGTAGAAAACTTGGTATCAAGAGTGATACTAGTGTTACCATCATGTATCTTGGTCACATATACATATATGAGGCCCTCACATAGTTTGTATATCATGGATTTTGAGTTTGGTGGCAATCGAAACCCGTTTCGATGTCCCGAGAACCTCTATTTGGGAGTATTTTGAGGTATTGACCTATCAAATATTTTGATTTGTGAAAACTAATACTTCCATGTTGTAGGAAATTCAATTCTATTCAATTTTGACTTTTGAAAATCCAAATTTCGATTTAAAACGAAGTTTTTATGGCCGAAACAAGTTTTGGCAAAATTCTGAATTTTGTTGCTGTTTGAAAAACCGGTATACCGCCGGTATACCGCAGTATACCGCCAGTATGCCGTTTTTTGCACCAGAAACTTTCTGTTTTTAGGCCGGTATACCGTCGGTATGCCGCAGTATACCGCCGGTATGCCGTTTTATGCTGTTTTAGTCTGTTTTTGCCCGTTTCTGCCCGTTTTTGTCCGTTTTTGATATTTTCTTCGATTGTAATGATTTCTTAACATGATTAGATGATCTTGTATAGTTAGAGAATGCTTGTACACCCTATATACACTTGACACAAGCACATGTTCAATCATTTTCTATGAAATGTACTTAGCTTTAATTATTATTTACCACATGCCATGATATGTCTTTGATAGATTCTTTCTTATAATCTATGTTAATTGTTGCCATGTCTTCTTTGCTTACATAATAGTGGCCCGTCGTGGCGTACTTTTCTTACATGTCTCCTTTGCTTACTAGATAGTGACCCGTCGTGGTGCACTCTTGTACATGTCTTTCTTTGCTTACATGATAGTGGCCTGTCATGGCGTACTCCCTATAGTGGCTCGTCGTAGCGCACTACCAGCTTCCAGTTTATGATATTTTCTTGTTGTGGCTTGTTATGGTGTACATTCTCGTTATTGTCCAGTCTTGCATGCTCATGTCTAGGATGGATTCTGCGGAATGCCACACCCAGAATCCAAGAAAATGGTAAGGATTATATAACTAGATTGATCATTAGAACATGGGTAGGAAGGATTTCCCAGTTACCTGTTGCCTTTGGTCTAGGTCGTTATAACATTTAATTTAAGGGTTTGGAGCTATCCGTCGAGATGAGCACTCTCCCAGCTTCACCGTCGCGTGGGAGCACAAAGTCACACTTGTAATCACTTCCCGGCATGACCAATAGGTGGCAGCAGGCAGGTAACCGGACTTGGAATTCTCAAACTTGCATTTGTTAGTAATTAGGATTGTGACAACCCTAGTTAGCTAAAGTATAAAGCCGTACTCATTGCTTGGCCGTGACTATTGTATGGAGTCCAGTCTAGTCTAGTTTGTCTTGGCAGTGTCCGAATTTGTTTATTTCAGTACATCTTTGTTTATGCTTCACTTTTGTCGGTAAATGATTAGATACTAAAGTTCTGTTCAGGAGAAGAGTTATAACCCCGGTCCTTGTTTGGTTTACGGGTTGTAACTTGGGTTTCGGAATAGTTCCTAAGTCATCTTACCATTTGTCGTTCTATATAGTATCTTACATGCTCATATGTCTCAGTTACCCTACATGCTCATATGTTCCAGTTATCTCACATGCTCTAGTTACATGACATGCTCACATGCTCCAGTTACATAACATGCTCACATGTTCTAGTTACTTAACATGCTCACATGTCTAGTTTATCTTTCATGTTCACATGCTTCCTTTTTCTTATATATACACAGTTTACATTACGTCACATGTCCTTTACTTTATGCTACATGTTGCTTTACTTATTGTCTTTCCTATTCTTGGGATAAGTGCATTGGTAGCGCACGAGTCTCGATTTGCTTTTACTCATCTCTCTCTCTCTATCCATTGTTATGATTTGCATGCTGGTTTTAGTTCATAGTTTGGCTTCCTTTGTGGTACTTGCTATTGGGGGTCTGACCCCACTGGTTTTGTATTGACCAGATCTGATAGAGGAGCCCGGAGGATCTTCCGTACCTTCCACTCGTTGGTGATTACCCAGAGCACCAGAGTACCTTAGTGGGTTTTCTATTTCATTCTCCCACTAGTTATGTACATTATTCTTTTGTGGCGTTTAGCCTCCGAGCACGTGTTTAGCTCGTGTTTTGGACTTGACATTTAGCCTACGGGCCAGAACATGATTTGCGTATTCTAGACTATAGCTAGAGCTTATCATGTATGACTATTACTCTTGCTAGTCTTCACTCTGTATTACTAGCTTCATGATCATTGATATATGATAGTTTGGGACGCTTTACTATTTTATATTCCAGTTGATCTTACTTCTTGTACATTGTTTACTGCCTTTGATTGAGATACCTAGGATTGCTTGGCCTAGGATCGACTGTTGGCTTGTAGTAGTAACCCCCATCTATACAGCTTATACGTTATTTCGGAGTACTAGAGTACTTTGGTATACGTAGCTGGCCTGGTCCGTCCCTACTTGCCAGTATTCTGGTTCTGGGGCGTGACAACTATGTATGAAATCTGTCAACATGCATTTCTATATCCCCGACAAGGGTCTATGGACTCGACAAACAAGCTCACTTCACATTGTCATCTCAGAAAACACCCATGTTCATATTACCTCTGAGCTATTTTCTACACTCCGACAAGGTTAAAATCTTACTGTTAAAAGTAAGATGTCATTAAAACAAAAGTTTACCACATCCATATTACCTCTGAGTAAACCTTCTTATATAACAAACCCTAGGTTGTTATATTTTTATCTATAGAATATCCATGCCCATATTACCTCTACGTTGTTCTCTTCCTACAAAATCCCTTCTTACCATGTTTGTATAACCTTCGAGTAAGTGAATTCTACCAAAAATTCTGTATTTACCATTTTCATATTAGCTCTGAGTAAATACCCCCACAAGAAACATCCCCAACAGAGTTATGCTACCAAAAAAGTTTATAACAGTTGGACAAATAAAGAAGCAGAATACAAACTTTTATTTCTTTTAAAAAATAAAAAAAGGGTCCTGCTATATCAAAATGAAAATCCTCTCTAATAAGGGGGACAAAAAGAAAATGATAAAGCTATTGACTAAGAAGGTCGGCGCAGTAGGTCACTGATCCGATCCCTCAAGAAGGAAATCCTGGGTCCAAACGACTCTTTGGCTCTACGCTTTTCTTCCTGGTGTCTAGCTATCTCATCCCTAAGCTGGGACATGCCTTGGTATGTAATCTCCAGCTCTGCCTGACGGGCACCGGCACTTTCCTTCTCCTAAGCTAAGGCTTCAGATCGCTGGCGAAGGAAACCCTGCTGGTCTTTCGACTTATGCAGCTCACTCCCTGCGATGGCCAATGTCTCTTCTAGAAGCCGAATTTACTCACGGAGGTCTTCGTACTGCTCCTCCATGGTTGTTTGGCGACAAACTTGGGTTTCCTCGACGGTAATCATTTTGCCAATTTCTAACTCGATCTCAGCGATCATGTGGGCAATAAATGTTACACTGAAGACCTTGAAGCTTTAGGACAGCAGCTTCCAACTCTGCCAGAGAAGCCTTTAGGGCATCAGCTTTTGCCTCGTACCCTGGATACTCACGTAGTGCCACCAACTGTGCCCTTACGGTCGACCGAGCCAGAACAAATGTTCAGTTTTGCTCCAAGACAACCTCTACTCCGTGCTTAAAAGCAGTATAAATAGTACCGAGGATTTGGTTAGCAAAATAATCGCTATCAGCCATAGTCATTGGCGTTAGTGGAGGCGCCGTGATATAAGGCTCTGGAACAGCAGTGATCGGAGTAATAGCAGTCGCAGTCACTGCACGATCAGAGGATGCTGCCTAGACGAGGGCAACCATCGTCGATGAAGAGGTCACTAGTGGAACGATAACACTAGCTCCAGATGCTGTATGATCCCGTTCAGGCAATACTATTTCATATATAGCCTCGTGTGTGGCTCTCCATGAAATATATATTGGGTCGGAAGCTCCCCGATGAGAAGGTCCCTCCATCTCAGAGCCAACCTCTATGACCCCAAAGAGCAAAGTTGCTCTAACTACTTCAGTGGCTGACTTATCAGCTTGTCCTTCAACGACCTCTCTAGCCGGCTCCTCAACAGTCTCCTCGACCGGCTCTTCAATATTCCCTTCGACCGCCTCGCCAGTTTGATTGTCACTAGTCTTCCCGACTAGCTCTTCAACGGCCTCCTCCACCGGCTCTTTAATGGTTTCTTTGACCAGCTCCTCAACAGTCTTCTCAATCGGCTCTTCAATGGTCTCCTCGACAGGTTTTTCAACGACTTCCTTAGCCGCCGCATCGGTCAAATTTTTAATGGAATCATCGGACGCCATTGCAATGACCTTGTCGGCCAACTCTTCAATAGCCTCCTCTACCGCCATCACAAGGGCCTCTTCGGCCAACTTTTTGATGACCTCCTCGGCTGGTAGTTTAATGGCCATATCAGCCAAGTCGTCAATGACTTCCCCGACCAGCGTCTACGACTTCCTCGACCGGCGTCTCGATGACCGCATCGGCCAACACTCTAGTAGCCTCTCCGACTAACACTTTAGCAGCCTCTTCGACGGGCTCATGAGCTAGATCCTCGAAATTGTCCCAAGATGATTCATCAGTTAGCTCATCCTCCTTATCATTCTGATCTTCAATGGCCTCATTAGCCACTTCATCCGTATGGAGGGTAGGTTCGACAGAGGTATCCTGGATTGTACCTAATTTGCCCCTGGTTGTTTCACCCATGATTCTTGGGCTGTGCCTTAAACCGTCACATGACCAATCCCGGGTATCACGACAGGCTCGTCCACAGTTTTTTCTACAGGAGTCCCTCTCTGATGCGCTGCTATCAACTCTAAAAAATTTTGAGTTTCGTAATCGTAAGGGACAGATGGAGAAGCCTTCTCTAACTCGACAGCCTCAGCAACATCAGTCGACGGAATCTTCCCTGAGAGGGTAGTCTTCTCAGCTACCGCAGATGAAGGGACCTCAACTGGTATAAGGGTCGCAACCCTGACCTCTGAACGTACCCGAGGGGGTATCCTAGCAGTAGGTTCGTTAGGAAGTTCTCCGAGGACTTTAGGCTGACGATCGATCGTATTCTTATTTGACTGCCTCGATTTCGTCTTCGTCGGCTACAAATAAAGTAGTAGTAAGCAAGAATTTTCGGAGGCCGACAAATTAAAAAGTGCATACTACGTACCTGTGATGGAGATTCAGTAGACGAAGTTTTCTTCCACACTATACGTGGCAAAGACCGTTGCTCAGAGCTGGTCCATTTGTGAGCAATCCACTTGAGTCTTTTAGAGGGTAGAGAACACACCGCCGTAGGGACTTGGCACTTTAAAGCGGAACCCAAAGGTGCAACATCTTCCCTCTCCTCCCGGGAGGCACTAGACTGTACCGAGGCTCGGCCCCCTGACGATACAATCTCTCGGAGGCTCGTAAGGGCAGACTGAGAAGCCTCGAATTTTGTTCCAACAATTAAAATATGCTCCCGATCATAGCCTGAGGGGAAGTTGTTCGCTTTAGAGTGAAACTTTACGGTAGATTACAGGATATGGGTCGCAAGCTGGACTATGGGAATCTTGAAACTCGTCCTAGTGCACCCATCAATGTAATAGTACAACACACGTGCATCGTCCAGCAAACTCCTCCCATAGACTAGGGGAGGGCTTGTGTTGTCAATCATTAGTTGGCTATAGCCAAATTGTCGCACAAAGCGGCTCTGCAGATAAGTCGCTAAGTATACCCGATTCTGATTTCGGTATACCAAATGCGATGGACGGATTGACTGCAGCCAATGGAAAGCACCGCGAGTCAGATCGCTCATATCTACACCCTGGTATATTAGTTCATTGACTGCACGATAACCGTGATAGGTGGGCGATGTTCTGTTGAAGTCATAGCCATCCAAGTGACCCAACACCCATCTTCAAATATGGACACCTTGATGGAGCCACTCCATCTGCTCCCTCTTCATAACCCTCGACCATGCTAGGGACTATCAAGCCCGGCTGGTGCAATGCCAACTAGGACATTAAATAATGGTATAGGATTTAGACTGAAGAAAAATTATCGGTTCCCTCGCCATGCTCTATTATCTTTCGCGAAAGCTCGTGCAGCCTCGCAAGTTATTACAAACCATGGCTGGAAGCAGCACCAGTTTGAATCCAAAACCAGCCTCATAATCGACATGATAAGGTCCCGATGCACTCGCCCTATGACATCGGAACCTCTAGGCACCAAAGCTTTACGTAGCCAAAATATTAAAAAGCAGCTAGCGCCGCCTTCAGGCTCGTGGTCGTCAAATTTTTGTAGAATAAATTACAGGTGTAGAGATAAGGTTTCCTCAGGGTCTACTGCAGGGGCTTGCTCCCTTGCCCTGGCCGTCATATCTGCAATCTCGTCAGGAGTATACACCTTACGAGCGGAAAAATGGACCTAGTCAGGTCCTGTTGGATGCAGTTTGAAGACGTAATCCCTCCAAGTAGAGAAGTGAGGATGAGTCTTCTACAAGTTCTGGCGTTGCACACCTGATGATGGCAAAGCTGATCCTTGTACACTTCCACCATTTTAGGGTACTTACACTCTAATCCTACAAACTCCTCGCAACAGGGAGTTTATTATTCATAGGGCACTTCACCCCAAGGCAGTTTCGTGATTGCAAATATCTCGTGAAGGACTAGCCCCATCTCTCCTTTCGGAGTATAGAAGGTTCTGGTGTGATGGTTATACATCTCCAACAATGCCATGAACAATGGCTGGTTGATGTCCATGCCATATTCAGTACCTCTCATGGCACGGCACAAGCCAATCGCCCTCAGCTCCGTCTTAAATTTGCCCAGTATCCACAAAGTCAAATTAGGCTATTTAGAGTTAAAGTGAATCCAGCCTTCGATCCGAAAAGCTCCTTTTAGGTACGAGAACCTAGCCGCGAGAAGCCGATTGGAAAATATAGAAGCCCCAAAGGTATGCACCTCTGAGGTAAAGTTATTGAGCATATGGCCGGGACATAATACCTGGACAGTAAATGATGGGCCATCACGGATATACTTAAAAGAGTCCTTCCTCCGGGAGTACGTGTCAAATTTAAAGTGGCCTGTTAGCAGACCCCCTTGGGGCGGGGTCATGTCCCATTTTGTACGACGCTTGTCGGCAAAACAAAAGAAAGTCAAAAGCGGAAGATGGCGTTCAACCCCGATAATATACAAATTGAGGTTATAGCTCTCAAAATAAAAATCCTCCTTGAGCTTCAAGAGGTCGGTCTCCTTAAAAATCAGTCTATACCAAAGAGAAATTGAGGATTCAGCATCACAGCCTCCGGATCATCGGCAACTGACAACTTGCCTCGATACATCATGCGACGGAAGTAAGAGAAATATTTCTCGTCTATCTTAGCCATACGTTACTCCGGTTGGCCTCGAGTTATCAGTCTTCTGGCAGGGTTAACCACCTCATCATCAAAGCTTACTTCTAATGTGCAGCCGATGAGTCAAAAATAATCTCACTAAAAATAGGTACGGTCAAGGAGATTGCATAAAAAGTAAAAAAAAATAATTCAGATGAATATATACATCAAAAGTATTTTTCTGTAAAAAGCAAAGGACGTGCAGACACTGTTCAGGGACACTACGCATCAGACATCAAAATATCTATGAAGATGCTATATTGCGCTTCGGGAGAAGGGCATTTGTGCATGCACTATTAAGTAATACTGCACAAAAGTAGACAAGCACATGCGCAGGCACTGATCAGTGATATTATGCGTCTGCTTGAGGTTTAGCACATCGTCGAAACGCTACTCTGAAAAGTAGCACTCATGCGCAACAATAGAGGTAGATTTAGCACATCCTATGAAAAGTAGCGCTCATGAGCATCAGCAGAGGAAGCTTTAGCACATCTTCGAGATGCTACTCTGAAAAGTAGTACTCATGCGCATCAGCGGAGAAAGCTTGAGCACATCTTCGATTCGCTACTCCAAAAGTAGCGCTCATGCACATCAACTAAATAAAGGATCAATACGTCAAATCGAACACCTACTCGTAAACAGGCGGTCGCACGTCACCATGCGCGCCAGCGATTGGCGAGGCGACAATATTAATGGCCTCGGTCATCGGTCGCTTCCCTCTAGCATTGTTCATGCTTGTCGCATCCACTTTGTCGGCCTAAGGAGCTCGGGGAACTTTCAGATTCTTGGGAGCCATGGTAAAAAGCTAGGGTTTTTGGGGTGGAAAAGATGAAGTTCTCTCTGAAGAAGTTTTGAAGAGATGGCAGAAGCTTCTCTCTCTAAAAAATTCCTATTCATAAGAAAAAGCTACGTCACCAGAAAAGGCCAAGGGAGTCTTCATAGATAAAGAAATGCTTCGAATAGCGTGGAGATGAAACAAAATCATGATGAATCTTCCTAAAAAGCAATGAGTCATTATTATTTAAATGAAATAACGGCTCAAAATATTAAATGCTGACGGTTACTAAACACTTGACAGCCTGTCAGGAACATGTTGTGCACTTTCTATGCCATGTGTCATTTGAAACTTCTGTTCAAAGTGTTCCAAACTTGTTCAAATTTGACAACTTTGAAGGGAGTCATGTAGCAAGATGAAAGAGAGTAACATCTATAAAAGCGCATGGGACCTAAAAGTTGATGCACACATCCAATTGATAAGAAAAGCGTAGTATATAAAAAGCGATACTTTATTAAATCATGATTACAAAGGTCTATTATAGATTCTTTATGATTATATACAAAAGCTATCTACTCAGCCTACAAGTGCATAGCCTACAAGTGCACAGCCAGAGCGAATCGCTTCATAGTCAGGAGTGCAGCACTTCCCCTCTCCAATATGGCTAATGAAGTACTTATTGAGCAGAACAGGGACGTAGCTCCTACACAAAGCTTACAGTACAACCTGTGGCTCTTCGAGCATAACAAAGGGTCAGTCGTCGATCCAAATCCAGTATCTTGGGCCTCAAAGACCTCCAAGATGTTGTTCAGGTTTGAACCCCCCATTCCATACGCTCAAGTGCATCTCAAAACTCTAAAGTTATTCTTCCACAAGACTACAGCTTCTTTGAACGAAGAGATTTACAACCTACAGTCGACTTATGTAAGGCCAACGACCGTTCAAAGCTAAGTCAGGATCGAGCGTGACAGAGGAATGTCGAGAAGCAATGAACAAATAGCTTCCTCAAAAGCTTCCCTTTTTATAGGCTGTGTGTGGTCTAACCCACATGCCACATGGCAGTGAGTCAAATGCTCCGAGTTAATGGGATGAACCTAGAATTCATCACAATGAACCTCATTTAATGAAGTCATTTGACTAAGTCTTGTAGCCACCGCTTCTCGAGCCACCCAAAATGGCGACAATAAAGAAGCATTGACTCAGCCGCTCAGACGCAATCACTAGCCGACCAAAGTGCACAGTGACAGAGCTTCTCATAAGCACAACTTATTCAGAGCTTCCAAGAAGCGTAGTCTCTGCAGAACTTTTTAGAAGTGTAGCTCTTTTAGAGCTTCCCATAAGTACAGCTCCTTTAGAGCTTCTTTGAAGCACAGCCTCTTCAGAACTTCTCAAAAGCGTAGCTCCTTTAGAGCTTCCTACAAGTGCAACACCTACAAAAGTGTAGCTCCTTCATAACTCCTTTCCAGCTCTCTCAGGGCTCCTCGAAAGTACAGTCTCTTCAACATCCTTTAGAAGTACAGCTCATATGGCGCACGGCTCCTTCACAAGCGTAGCTATCACCATGCAACATGGCCATTATGGCAGTTGTATCTCTTTAGATACAATCAGATTTGGTTTTTTCAAACGGTTGTATCTCTTTACATACAATCAGATCTAGTTTGTTCAAATTGTCGCTCCTTCGATCAAATCAAAATCCAGTTTGTTTAAACTTAACAAGATCTTCGAGTAGTGTGTGTGCGCTATATGTCACTGATGATGAGTAGCGCCAACCACCCAAGATCCCATTAATAAGAGAATCCTAACAACTACCACTTATCAGCTCAATAGGAGCCCCCATAATGCGATTATAACAGATTCTCTTGAAATCTCGTGTGCACAGCGCTCCTACACGGCAAACCCTTACACACATCGTATATGTGCTTGCCTATAAATAGCATCAACATCCCTTCATTCAGGGCCTTCAAAAAATACTTTGACTACTTCTTGATTGGAAATTCAGATCACCACTCACAGTCATTCAAAGAGTCAGAGCAAGTTCGTTTCGTCGTCAGATCGTCAACGAAGTAAAGGAGCATCACAATGCTTAAGCTCCATCGTCATACTTTTATAGAAATAATTTTACTGAGATCTCATGTTTAGGAGCCTTTTGTACCCTTTTTAACGTTTGAAATACAAAAAGTTCTTCAACTTTTGTTCATAGCAAACACTAGCAGGATATAAAATATATGAGAAATAATAACCATAAACGAGTAAGCCACTAGAAAAGAAGCAGGTAGATAAGGAACTGAACTATGATCATGAACAATAGAAACCACCATATGTGTGTGAAATACCTTTCGATACGTGAATGACTGGGCTAATACGACACATCATACGATGGCTATCCATATTTTTGATATGGCTAACCAATACATAAAGTGTATGACTTAGCTATTCACATTAAATATTATTTGGATTTGTTCACGCACCTACCGAGTATTTTCCCTTCTGACTTACTAACAAAAATAACGATCAATGATACAAAAACCAACCGTGTCACCATCGTGTCTTATTAAATGAGAAAACAATAAAGAAAGAATTATACTGCACGAAAATATAATACAATAATGTACTTGTCTGAACCCTTGAATAAACCAAAATCACAAGTCAAAGATGAGAGGAACGCCAATCTAGAAGCTATCAACCCATGTCGCACTATCGTACCATAAATCGTGCACGAAAACCACAAGTCAATTCTAAGATTCTAACTCTAAAATCATGGAATAAGTGGCTAATGGGTTAACTTATCTAATATTATTTAATTATAGAATAAATTACTTAAAAATCTAACTTGACCTAATAATAATCTGAAATATAACTTAATTAGGGAATCTTGACCATAGAAAATCATATTTACAATTTTGGAAATCATGGTACACAAGTCGAGACATAACATTGACTAACTAGTCAAACATTATGAACTTGAGATTTTGAAAGTGCATCTTGGTAGATTTTAGCACCACGAGTGCACCGGAATTGGCTGTGCTGCAAAATCACGCTTTGGTCAAAAGTTATCGCCGTTATGGCTAACCGTGACCAAATCGGTGATTTATTGATCAAATCTGAGCTCAAAGTAATAAATAAAATAGTAAAAGAATTTCTAAAATTTTGGAAATATTATATGTCGAATATCGTTGTGTCAACTTTCGTAAAATCCAAACGGATCATAAATTGAAGTTCGTGGTCTCCCGAAATCTCAAAAACTGTTCGACGTGTAGAGTTTTCGACAACCAACACTTAAATAATTCTCCAAAAATTCACAAGCAAATTCTCAGAAAATAAAATATATATTATAAAAGTTGAACTTGAGAAGATTCCAACAAAAAATCGGCACAAAAAATGAAGTCGGGGCTATCGGCAAACTCTCCGTGAAGTCGTGGATCACCGAGATTAATTCTTTCAAAAACGGCCAAAAGAATAAATTAGGGTTTTTGAATAATCGTATATATATATATATATATATATATATATATATATATATATATATATATATATATATATACACACACACACAAAAAAGAGAGGGTAAAGATAGGTGGTGAGCGGTTCGCTATGGCAATATATATACATATATATATATATACATATATATATATATATATATATATATATATATATATATTAACAATGGCTAAAGCCCTTATTGAAACAGAAGATGATAGGTTGGAACCGGGAGATAGCCCAAGTTCCTACAAAATGATGGTGGAACCCTAAACAGAGATCCTAACGCAAAACGTCATTAACCCTAAAATCTATTTTTTTGAAATATCGTAAACCGAAATTCGAAAAATTTTGAATTACGAAATTCAAAAATACGAAAGGCGTGGGACTCTGGGCCATAGGGGGGGCTGTTGCGCTGCCCGAGGGGGGGCACACAGCCCTACGAAATTTCGAAATTAAAGCAAATTACGAAATTTTGAAAATTCAAAATTTTGAAATCGTGGAGCGCTGGGCCCAAGGGGGTGACTGGTACGCGGCCCGAGGGGGAGAGGGCACGTAGCCCTGTGTGGCACTCTGCCCGAGGGGGCACTCTGCCCGATGGTGGGGCGCACAGCCCGAGGAGGGTTGTCAAGCATCTCGGAGCTATGGAGCTCCGGCGGGGGGCGACCGGGAGGGGGACGGAGGACGGGGCTCCGGCGTCGGGGTCAGCTCAGAGGGGAGGGACTGACTCGGAGCGGAGACGCAAGGGAAGCGCCGGAGGCTGCCGAAGTGAGCCGGACGCGCCGGAGAACGGGGGAGGGAGAGGGAAGGGGGGAGGAGAGAGGGAAGGGGAGGGGGGATCACTGTCGCTGAGAGGGGAGGGGGGCGTGGCCGGACAGCGGTGGGAAGGTCCTACCACCGTCGGGGGGGGGGGGCGGGGCGGTCCTCCTGCAAGAGCCGGAGAGAACGCCTGAGACCACCACCGGAGGGGGGGAGCTGGGAGGGGCTGCCATCGTCTTAGGGGGAAAACAGAACGACGTCGGCGGCTTCGCTGCCACAAAGGCCCACGAGGGGGGCTCGCTGGGGGTGAGCGCCCCCGCCGAGAAAGGAGCACGGGCGCCAGGGAACACCGGGGGGAGCCGTGGCAGGAGGAGGGGGAGGAGCTCCCGCGTGGCCTACGGTGGTGGCTGGGGGGAGGGAGAAGGAACCACCTGACCCGCCGATGGTCGAGGGTTTCGAGGATTGGGCATCCGGGGAAGCCGGAGGGGGCCACTGCAGGGCATGAGCAATGGAGGGCCATTGCAGGGAAAGGAAGCCGTTCGCCGCCGACGAGGGGGTCGATGGCTCGATAGTAGGGGCGACGGAGGGGTGGTCTGCCGGAATAGAAGGGGGCAAGCCTGGTGGAGCCTGGTTCGTCTCCGGCTGAGAGCCTTGGTGGGAGGGAGCCGGCAAAAATTCAAGAGTAGTTGGGGGAGGAGCAAGCTTCCCGCGCGGAGGCCGATGGTGCCGAGGTCGTCGGGGATGGCGGCGGCGCCGAGGAGGGGGGAAGGAGGTAGGGGGTGGCGGCCGTCGGAAACGCTCCGACGAGGGGGATGGGAAATCCCCACAGGAGGAGGTGGGGCGGCCAAGCTGGGCTCGACCAACCGGCGAAGGGTGGAGGGCTTCTTTGGGGGAATGCTCCCGGGGGCGCAGCCGGCCAGGCCGGCCACCCGACCACGTAAACGAGGGGGGTGGCGATCAGGGGCACTCCGACCGGAGCTCGAAGGCCTCTCTTCCCCATTCTTCGAGTTCATATATATATATATATATATATACACATATATATATATATATACATATATATATATATACACAGCGCCCCCGGGCCTGACGGCTTCTCCAGTGTCTTCTTCCGCTCTTGCTGGGATATTATCGAAGCCGACATCCACGAGGCCGCCGTCGCATTCCTCCAAGGCCAATCAGCTTATGCACATTTACCAACAAAATCATCTCCAAGATCCTCGCAAACTGCATGTCCCATCTCCTTCCCAAAATAATCTCTAAGGAGCAAAGCGGCTTCATCCCTGGGCGGAACATCACCGACAACATCCAGCTCGCTCAGAAAATGATCACCTGTATGAAATTCTCGTCCAGAGGGGAACATCGCCATCAAACTCAAAATAGAGAAGGCCTATAACCGCCTAGACAGGTAATTCATGATATGGGTGTTCATGGCTTTCGGGTTTTCTGAAAGTTGGATCGACATTATCTTCAGATCCATAAGCAATTCCTGTTTCTCCACTATCATCAACGGACAAGCCAACGGCTTCTTCAAATCGACCTGCGGAGTGTGCCAGGGGGACCCTCTATCCTCCACCATCTTCATCATCACCGTCGAGGCTCTCAGCAGAAACCTGAACAACATGACAAACACCCCCAGATTCTACCACTTTCATATTACTGCAGGATGCCCTTTAATTACTCATCTGGCCTACGCCGATGACATCCTCATCTTCTCCTCCGACGACATTGGGTCACTGGAAGTGGTCAGCAAGGCACTCGAGAAATATACAAATTGCTCCGGCCAACGGGTTAACACTGAAAAAGCGTCATCTACACCTACCACAAAGCCGACAGAAACCACTTGGCCATTCTAGCAAATCTAACCTCATTCTCTATCGCATACCCTCCGTTCCACTACCTGGGTTGCCCACTTGTTTACGGTAGATCCAACTCGGGCATCTTCGACGGGCTTGTGAACAAAACCAGAAAAAAGATCGAGGGATAGCACAATACGACCCTCTCTTCGGGCGGAAAGATGATCCTCATAAAGCACGTCCTATCTTCCATCCCCATCTACACCCTGGCTGTATGCCCCCCATCCAAGAAGGTCCTCGCCTCCCTAGAGTCCATATTCGCTAACTTCTTTTGGGGACACCTCGACAGCAAGGACAAGCATCACTGGACCAGCTGGGACTCGATAGCCAAACCTACCGATGCAGGCGGCCTTGGCTTCAGCAAATTAACACACATCGTGGACGCCTGCACCATGAAATTGTGGTGGAAGTTCCGATCTGATGACTCTATCTGGACTCGATTCATGAGAGCTAGATACTTCCAGCACTCTTACCCTACGACGGTCGTCACAAACAATCGATCCTCAGCATCCTGGCGTCGAATCCTCCAAGGCCGACACCTCGTCGAACCCCTAATTCGCCTGAAGCTTGGCAACGGTAACTCGTCACTTGCGTTACGAGCGTTGGCTCGACAATGAGGTCTGTCAAGTTTCTTCGTCTGTACCCCCGAACTGCACGATCCATGATTTGTGGGACAACGCCTCGGGCTGGAGGTAGGACAGGACCAGCGATTGGCTGGGCCCGGCAGCGACGGCTCACATGGCCACCGCTGACGTTAAGCTCAACGATACCCCTGACACCTTGAGATGGACCCCCACTACCGGAGGTAATTTTATGTTGGCCTCCGCCAAGATCGCGGTGCGCGGCATCGGCGTGCCGTCGCCGTTGATCACCCCATTCTGGAACTCCTGCTTCCCCAACAAATGGTCATTTCTGATCTGGAGAGCTCACCGACGGAAGCTCTCCACCGACGATGCCCTCTCCACCATCGGCTTCAACCTTGTCTCCAAATGCCATTGCTGTACTGCACACCAATCTGAAACTTCTTAGCACATCTTGCTTACCAGGGACCTTGCCACTTAGTTATGGAGCAGCCTCTCCCACAGTTGCAGTAAGGTACATCGGACCAGAGGCTTCAACGATCTCCTGGCCTGCTGGGGTGACTCTCACGGCCACCAGATCAACGCCGCCGCTGGTATCTGGCTACTCTAGAAGAACCAGAACAAACATAGGTACGAAGGACGTAAATACAACCCCAGTCAACTGATTAGGGAAGCTATCCGGCAAATCCTCAAAATCGGGAGGTGCTGCACTCACTCGTCTGCCCGGTTTTAGTTGTCGTGGTGCTAACTGTGGCCCCGACCCGTCTTCGTCGTCGGCTACGGCCTCTTTTACTTTTTGTTGCCTTTTTGCGCGCTTACTTGTATAGGCTTCAGCGTTTTACGCCTGATACATCAATAAAAGTTCCTTTGCCAATATATATATATATATATATATATATATATATATATATATATATATATATATAATATATATTTATATTTATATATTTACATATTTATATATTTATATATACAAAACGGCTAAAGATAGGCGGTGAGCCGCTCATTGTGGCTAGGCCATATGGCAGCCATCTGACGGCCCGCTCTAAAAAGCGATGGTCGAATGGCCGGTCGGCTTAGCTAGAGTCGGCTAAGGCCGCGGCTCTATATACGAAAGGTTATATTGTCAGCAGCAGTAGCTGATAGGAAGGACTGTCCACAGCGCTGTGAGGGAGTGACGGGTTGGCCTGTCCACTGCTGACAGCGTAATTGGGGTTTCTAATTACAGAAAACTATAAAAAACTAATAAAAATCCTATAAATTCTAAATAAATTTCTAAAATTTTTAGAAAATCCTACAAAATTATAGAAAATATTTTTGACCTTCTAGAGTCTAAATAAAAATACTGGGTACCAAAATAACCCGAGATGACCTTACTATAAATCTTGAAAGTCTTTAAAAATACTAAACCTTCATAAAATCAATATTTAAAAATAACCAAAAATTATAGAGAAATATAAAATAGGTAAATAACCTATATAGATGCTATCTAGAGGTCATATGACCATAAGATGTCCTTGTTCAACTACAAACTTAGGCATGACCCCTAATGATCATAAAAGTTAGTCATAACCAAATAAAATAAAATAAAACTACCCTAAATTGCTAATCTAAGAGTAAATGCTACATACTATCCCCCTTAAAAATATTTTTGTCCTCAAAAATCAATATATCATAATAAATAACGTCTACGAGCAATCTAAAATAATTTCTTGTTTAGATCATGGAAATGATTAACTATTCAAGCATACTACTAATTAAGTAAACACGCACACTAACTATAACTATGGAAGGCTTTTAAGGTAACCTATTTAATTTACTTATACCTTCAGGTTGAGTCACAACTACAAATGCTTGCCCTTGTCCTTGCTGCTGCGATCCTCCTGGTCCTCCCTGAGTAGGTGCTGAGCCTCGATAGGGAGGTGCCGTAGTACAATCTTTCACCCGGTGCGTGGTTGATCCACACAATAAGCATTGTCCTAATATTTTAAGACATACCTCGAAATAATGTCATAGTCTCCAACAGTATGAGCGTGTAATTACCTCCTGAGTCTGATTCTGCCACTATGGTGCTGGAGCTTGACTAGAAGGTCGAAACTGCTGCTACTGGAAACGAGGTTGCTGGTGATACTACTGCGATGAAATCTTTTCTGGAACATTAGAATATTATGCTGGTCCTGATTGGTTGCTACCTCCTCCGTACGTATCTCGATCTCTCTTTAGCCGGGGCTCCAGTTCTTTCTCAACTCCTTGTACGACCTTCAAGATCTTGTCATAGGTAGTGACTCGACTGGTAGCAACAATTAGGCAAATCTCGTGAGATAATCCTTTTTTGAATCTTCGAGCTTTGCTTTCAGGGGTGTTGACCATGCTCTCTGTAAAAAGGCTGAGACAACTAAATTCTGCGGTATACTCATTGACAATAAAGTTTCCTGCTCCAGACTCTCGAACTGACAGTCTAAAGCCTTCCGAGCCACATCGGTATTGAACTTCTTCTTAAGTAGCTTCTTGAACTCTGCCCAAGTCACATCTGGTGCAGAATATCGGGGCTCATCTCGATACCACGTTCAGACGATGTCGTAAAGCTGTATGCTGGCTGACTCTATCTTCAAGTCTTCAGGAACTCGAGCCATCCAAAGAAATTGCTCCACATTCTCTATCTACTCATCAGCGTAGAGAATCTCTTATGTCCTAAAGAATTCCAGGGCCTGAGGTTCATGAAGTCCTTGAAAGTTCCGGGGTGAGGTCGACGAACATCTCTAGTCTGAAGAACCTCTCTCAAACTTTCGTAAAAGATATGATCCTGCTCAGTCTGGGAATCGATGAATCCTAGAAGATGCCAAGAAGCTGAGCATTGTCCAGTGTTGGAGGTGGAGTCTGCAGAGGAAACTGCGAGGGTGGTAGAATATCATCTTTGTGGAATCTTGAGGTGTCGAGTGTGACGGGTCACCCTGATGAGTAAGCTAGCCTTCATGTGATAGTGGGGTCCCATCTATAGAAGTTCAGCTTGCAGCTAGTGGGGTGTCCATGGGAGTGGTGTTTCGGTTCTGAGAATCCATTGACTACAATAAAATAAAATCATTAAACGGTGGAAAGATTCAATCAGGATGCAAATCAAGGAGTAGTTCAAGTCAAATATGGAGATCAATGACATGTCAAACATGTAAAGGAGGTCCTTAAAATCTAATCCTATTCGCAGGTCCGCAGTAGTACGACTAACTTAAGTACTACCACGAGTTTGCAATCTTTGCAAAAATGAACCTGCATGGGCCACCCAAAAAACTTATCACGATCCGCTCCCGGATAACCGAGTACGAGTTCGTAGCCTAGCCCAGCCTATGTCACAATATCGACTATATAACACTGTCTAGTAGCACATAGTAAATCCTCCACAGATACAAGTGATCATAGATACAAATCATACTCCGTAATAACATAAACAAAAGAAATAGAGTATGATAGATAATGAATATAATAATATCCAAATCCAATAACAAAGAGACTAAAACCAGAATAATAATGGTCCATCCGGAAACAAATTCGGTCCAACTATGAAAGTAAAACTAAAGCACAATAAAAGGTAAATCTAGATCCCTCTATAGATCGATCTTGGCTCCTGAGTCTCGGTACCAACATTGTCAGCATTACCCTTTGGTGGCCCATAATAAAAAGTGAAGAGATACTCGTCAACCTCACCTATATTGTCAACGATCCAGTCAGGAAAGGAGCAAAGTACAACCATAATAACCATAAAGGAGCAAAGTACAACCATATTACATTTAATACACACTAAATTTTGAAATTTTTATTTATTAATTAAAATATATTTGGGACAAAATTGTACGTATAAATAAGGTTATTATCTTGTGTTGTGTTTTATAGTATTGATCCCAAGAGTTTCCTTATATTTTATTTAAATAATTTAGGTGCACATTTAGTGTATATATTTTTTCGTGTATATATATATATATATATATATATATATATATATATATATATATATATATATATATATATATATATATATATATTATATATATATATATATATATATATATTTTATATATATATATATATATATATATATTTTATATATATATATATGTATATATATGTATAAATATATATATATATATATATATATATTTTTTTATATATATATATATATATATATATATATATATATATATATATATATATATTTTATATAAAAAAAAAATATATATATTTTATATATATATATATATATATATATATATATATATATATATATATATATATATATATATATATATATATATATATATATGGTTTTATGTTCCTTTTCTATTTTTATATAATAACAATAGTTAAATATATATATGTTGTTCATAAGAAGAATTATGTCTTAGAGAAATATTTTACATGTTTATAAGATGTATGGACACAACTACATAAACAGATATTGGGTTTTGCTAGGATTTTTCAAATTATTAGATTTAATATACATTTATAAGTTATATATATATATATATATATATATATATATATATATATATATATATATATATATATATATATATATATATATATATATATATAAACACATGGGTCTAAAGAAAAAAACAAACGAATTAAAAATATTGCGAGATTTCAATTTCTCATAATATCAAAATCCTAATCCTTTTCGCTTATGGCAGTAGCACCCGTGCGAGAATTCATCTCCCTTGTTTTTTTCGAACGTATTTGATTCTGGGTCGAATTAAATCCAAATATTTTAAATCCCATCTTATTCTTCTATCAGAGAAAGATCTAATCAAATTTAGTTTGAATTAGATTGCAATTTGAAGTTTAATAGCCGTATATATAAGGAAAAAAAGAAGATGAAATGAGCATACATATACTCTATATTTCAAAATTCTTCTTTGTGTGGCCGAAACTCTCGAGCCATGACAGGTCCTCGATCACCCGCATACCCAGCTGCCACGCGGTGCCTGTAGTCGCCAGCCGGCCGCAGGGCTGAGCAGCCGCGTTACAGAGAAAGTAGCAGCAACAACAACACCGTAGTAGCAGTAGTGCCTATTGGGAAGCCCCTTCCCGTCTACTCGATCCACCTCTTCACCAATCGATTTCATTTTTACATACCTGACCTAACCCCCTCCAAGCCTCTTCAATTATTTTATTTTATTTCACGATGAACGCGTCACAAATCGATTCAAAAATCGTCGAAAAATAGCCCCAAACACGACAGGAAACCAAGTCCCAAACTCCATATTGGAAGGGAGATTTTGGACAGAATATTTGGAATTTTTGAAGTCTACTTGAACAAATTTATATACAACCTATACGAGATTAAAATGCCACAATTGGTTTTAATTTTAGTCTATTGCACGCTTGTTAAATTAGTTTCAAAATCAGTAAAAACTAGTTTTCAAAACAACCAATTTCTAGAAAAATTCCTCGATATGGCGTACGCCCGAAAACCGGTTGACACGGTCGTGAAGCAAAAGCATCGAAAGGTGCGTATCAACTTTGTAGACGTGTGGGATTCGACTGAACTCGATTCGTTGTGTGTACGCGACAAAATCGAGACATATCGGTCGAGATACCCCGTATCGACCCCTTTGCAAACTAGCCCATAACTTCGTGCACATTCGTCATCTAGAGATGAAACTTATACCACAAGGACCGTGTCATTTTTTGGTCCTATGTGCCATGTTTGGTCCGATTCTGAGAAGGTCGACCGGAATGCTATTTTGGTGGGCCCGCAACCCTATCCAACGGACGAATTTGTGCACAGACCACTAGAATCCAACTTTGGACATAAGGTCGGGTTCGTATCATCAAACCAAACCCGTAGACATATAGTTTGATGACTTTAGAGACCATACATACTGGCACACTTTTCGGTGCAAAGTAGGTCTAACGACGGACATCGTTTTGACCCAAAATTATGATTTTACCCCTGTGTCCAAAATTGGACTTTTGGGTAGACATTCTTAGATATTTTTTTATACCAAAAATATTCGTGATGTTTATTTCTGCATCCGAGGACATTTGCGGAGGTTGGCTTTCTTTGCTTCATTGATCTGTCGGTTCGAGCTACTGGATACTATCATTTTGCATGCCACCTCAGGCAAGATACCTTACCACTATTTTCTGATTATTTACTATCGGTTAGCATGCTTATTTATGGTTATTATTTCTTTACTTACTTTTATTTTACTGTCTTCCTTTATTTTATGCAAATAACTGTTTAATCGTATTCATATTACTAATTGTTATTACGCATTGACTTATAGTTAAGAAGACTACCCTATGTTGTGATGCATCCATTGGCCTTGACACATGTGATACACCAGCCACGAGTCGAATAGAGGTCTCAGACTTGCATAGTCGGCTGGCCATCGATACGTAAGGACGTGCGATAGGGGATGACTGCTAATAGAGTTGCATACTAGAAGACTTAGCAGTTATTAGTTGCAGTGTATAGGACATTGGGTGGGAAGAATACTATTGGATATTGACCTCCACCCTATCTATCGTAGACTCGCTCACTACTGAGGAATGATAGGTAGACTATATATTATAGACTCTTGAATGAAAAATGGAATATAGACTATATGCTATAGACTCGTGACTGAAGAATGGTATATAGACTCGCGACTGAGGTACTTTATTTCTTTGACTTGACTTGGTGGTTATGCAACCATGCACTATTCTTGATTGCATTACATGGTTAGGTGACCATTATCCATTAGGTATATGTACGTTATGTGTACTTATGCCTGACTATTGTAGGAAAGAATTGTAAAGTGAAATACTCTAGAGGGGGTGAATAGAGTAGGCAACAGAAATTAACTAATTAAAAATTTTAGCAACAAGATCACATATAAGATGTCACAAGTAAGTAAATGAAAAGCAGAGTTAACAAAGAAAACAAAAACATGGTGATGTATACTGGTTTCCCTTTTGTGAGGACTTTTATAGTCGAAAGAACTCTAGCTTCCAGTTGAATCCACTATGAAAAAATACTGCAAGTTTTCATCCGAAGTCCTTGCAACTTCTACAACACGAGCTTTGATCCGAAGTACTCGACCAACTTTAATTGTGAAGTGTCTTTCTTCTATCAAGCCTCTGATTACACTCTCTTTTAAACTTCTAAACCATATCGCACTGGCAAATCGACTAGAGGATTGTAACTGGCTTGGGATTTGAAAATAAAAGAGCTTAGAATACTTTGAAAGACATATTAAGCTTAGAGACAAGAGAGGTGTGTCGAAATGAGTAAAATTATTCTCTATTTATAGGTTTCCAAAGTCAGAACTTGGGGCGAATTCGAATAAAATTCTTTGAGAGAATCTCGACAAATAGCCATTGCGTCCGTAACAGCATGGTGACTAAGTTCAAAATCCAACGTCAGCAAACGAACTCAGGGCAAGCTCGGACCAAACTCGGGCTGAACTCTGTTGGTGTCCAGAGTATAGTTTTTGGAGAATTTTGTAAATCAGATTTTAAATTTTGGGCTTTTGAAATGTTTTAGCAGTTAGAAGCTTTTTGTAAAATGGGCTATTTTCAAAATCATAGGATATTTTGAAAACATTTTGGGGTAGCCAATTTGTCAATACGACTCGGTGTACAAAGTATTCGTAGACTCAATAAATATGACAATTATATTGAATATTGAAATACATACTCATGTGGCAAAATGGTTTCAATCTTGAATAAAGAAAATGTCCAAGTAGCCCTTATATCAAGACAAGGTTAGATCAATTATTAAAATCAGGATCAACCATGACCAATGGGCCAACAATCTCCTCTATTTTGATAATTGACAAACCTTAACCGATATAACATCTCGATCTTTGATTTGACAAAAAATCAAAATTGTACTTGTTCAACAATGGTACTGTACTGCATCCTCAAAAATATTTTTGTATCCTACAAAAGATGTTAGATCTTATTTTTCACCTGTTGTCACTTAGCAAAATAATTGCAAAGAGAGAAGTTTCCCCGCAATATATGCATAAAAATCCAATATTGAAGAAATACAAGAAAAAATTCATAGCAATAAACATATATTTTACAGGCAGTTTATATGTAGAAGCATAAGCTAATAGAGATAATGCTACGCATAAACATAATGATAGAGAACAGTCCAAACTGAAATAGAACTCATGCTAAAGAAAATCATAATAGATGTTCCAAAATACATCATCTCAGCAAATAAAGTCTCAGTGCACAAAAAAATAAAGTGATATCTTGGAATGTCAGAGCATTTCCAAGTAAACATAGATAATAAAGAGTCTAACAAGATAACATCTAGACAAAATGCATCACATCTAGATCAAAAATCCTCAGAGTCCTCATCATCATCAGCGTCAGCACTGCCACAATGTCCAGATGGACAAGCTCCAGAATTACCAGCTCCAGAAGGGTGTGGAGTAGCACCAGAACTATGGTACCAGTCATATGCGTTACTAGGCTGAAAGAATGGACAAACCGCCTCATCCTCATAGTGGTAGCCCGATACAGCTGGATCGTGGGGAAGAGAACTGGCAAAATGACCAGTCTAAGCAAAACGTAGATCCGCAAAAGAAATTGCAAGAGCTTGAAACCGACTGGCATCACGGAACTCGAGTTCCCTAGATGTGTCAGTGATAAAAGCTCGCAAATCAAAGATATGCTGGTGGATACCCTCATAAGTCATAGTATAGGTCTGAGGAGGTGGAGCAGGAGCAGTAGAAGAAACATGAGGGATAGCTATGCTGCAACGAGACAACTGAAGATACTTGGGCTCAGAGTCTAGAGCACAAGTGGATAAGTCAATCTCAAAATATTGAAAGATAATCGGGATAATCATCGCATAAGCAAGGTTTCTGTTTCTTTTGCGATAATGTCCCATCATCTGGATAATAGTTTTAGGGACAAAAAAATGAATACCCTCGAGAATGTGATAAAGGGAAGACAACTCAAGGGTAGTAACATCGCCTTTTGAAGTGGATTTAGGAAAGATGGTGGAATAGACAATGGGATGCAATTCATAGTTGAATAAGTTCATGTTTGCAACTTTGAACTTAGTAGAACGAACATGATCAAGAGCACAGAGTTCATTATTGAAACTGCTCAAAGTTATGCCTGTGGAAAATTCCAATTCCATGATATCTCAAGTAAAGAACCTTCGTTGGGGATACCAAGGATTTTTGCTAAGCGGACATCATTGAATTCGATATTAAGTCCACAACACGACTTTTAACAGTAACAGTGTTCAAAGTGAAATTGCAATAAAATAAACGAATAAGATTAGTTGCAATAAGATATTAGTTGGTGACATGTTCGTGCAACCCTAATGCTTGAAAGTATGGACGATGCTCAGGAAATACGGTCCATTTAATTGGTGCTTCAGTGCATATTTTGCAAACAGAGAAATCCGCATACCATAATTGGGCTTGGTCATGAGTTTCAAAGAAGAACTCATTGTATGCTCCGTCGGCCGATTGAATCGAAGAAAAGAGCGATCCTTGAATAGGATCCGAAGATGAGGCCTCTTCACTAGTCTTAGTCTTCTTCCTCTTAAAGGGGTTCGAAATCCTAGGCATTGTTTCTATGGATAGATTGAAAACTATGAATTTGAAAGAGAGGGAAGGAGGAGGTTATACCTTCCAAGAATTGAGTATGTTGTAGAGGAAGAAAATCTTCGAACGAATCCAATGTTTGGATTGAAATCTCCAAAAGGATTGAGAGTAATGGCTTGGAGAAAAGCTAGGGTTTGGAGGGCTCGGCCGTGGCTGCTGTTGTGATTTGAGGATGTAGAGAAGATGAATACGAAGGAGGACCACACCTTTTTTATTTAAAAACATATATCACCAACAGAACTCGGGCCGAATTCGGAATGACTTCGCCTGGGGTTCTGTTGAGGTATTTTTCAACATAAATAAATGCAGGCCACTTTCTATTCATCAATCCCTTTTCAATTATTTAATTCCTAGTTTAGTTATTTTAAATTTTAATTAATATTATTTTATGAATTATTTTTTGTTACACAGTGACTGTCTCAGATTAGCTGTAGGGGTACTATCACAGCTAACAAAATTTTATCGGGGAACACTTAAATACCATTTCGATTTGGCCGTAGCAATGGTGATAGACAGACCCTTTGTTGGCTTGTATCAAAAATAGTGTTTGCATATTGAAAGATAATTGATAAAACAAAATCAGTTAATATTATTGACATCTAAAATTCCTAATTTTCGACGTAAATAATTGAAACGATCTTCCATTAATGGTTTTGTAAAGATATCAGCCAGTTGGTTCTCTGTGTCTACATATACAAGGTTTATATCTCTATTTGTTTGATGATCTCTAAAAAATGATGTCAAATCTTCATATGCTTTGTGCGAGAGTGACATACAGGATTCTTAGTCAGATTAATAGTGCTAGTGTTATCACAGAAAATGGGTATGAGTGTGTAAAGTAAACGAAAGTCTTCTAAAATTTGCATCATCCACAAAATTTGTGCACAACGTCCTGCGGCGATATACTCAGCCTCAGTAGTTAATAATGCGACAGAATTTTGTTTCTTGTTAAACCAAGAGACTAGGAAATGACATATACCGCGTGTACTTTTTCTATCCACTTTGCATCCAACAAAATTAGTATCCGAGTAACCAGTTTGGTCAAAGGGAGTGGTTTTGGGATACCATAAGCCGATAGAAGAAGTGCCTTTAAGGTATAGAAAGATGCGTTTAACCACGCATAAATGTGATTCCTTAGGGTTAGCTTGAAAACGTGCACACAAGCAAACGCTAAACATTATATCAGGACGACTAGCAGTTAAGTAAAGTAAGCTACCAACCATACCTCGATACTTACGTATGTTGATCGGTTTGTCTTGTTCATCAATATCAAGCTTGGTTGAAGTCTCCATCGGAGTGCCAAGTGGTTTGACGGTTTCCAGGTTGAACTTCTTTAATAAGTCTTTTGTGTACTTGGCTTGATTAATGAACGTCATATTGTTGGTTTGTTTGATTTGCAGTCCGAGGATGAATTTTAGTTCTCCCATCATGCTTATCTCAAACTCATTCTGCATACACTTTAAAAATTCTTGACAAAGAGATTCATCAGTAGATCCAAAGATAATATCATCTACATAAATTTGAATTAAAAAAAGATTTCCATTAAAAGACTTTATAAACAGTGTAGTATCAACCTTGTCTTTTGTAAAACCGTTACCAAGTAGAAAAGAGCTTAAACGAACATACCAAGCACGAGGGGCTTGTTTCAAACCGTATAAAGCTTTTTTCAACTTGAAAACATAATCAGGTTTTTGAAATCAGTAAAACCTGGAGGTTGAGCTACATAAACTTTTTCTTTTATAAAACCGTTCAAAAATGTACTCTTAACATCCATTTCAAATAGTTTAAAATTGTGAAAACATGCAAATGCACATAATATACGAATGGATTCTAATCTCGCAACTGGGGCATAGGTATCTCCGTAGTCGATACCTTCCTCTTGGTTGTATCCTTGAGCTACGAGTCGAGCCTTATTACGAGTAACTAAACCATTCTCATTAAGTTTATTTCAGAATACCCAGCGGGTGCCAATGATCGGATGATCAATGGGCTTGGGAACAAGTTCCCAAACTTGATTCCGTTCAAATTGGTTTAATTCGCCTTACATAGCATTTAACAAAAATTATCGCTAAATGCTTCTTCAATAGTTTTGGGTTCAAGTTGTGAAATAAATGCAACACAGAAAACTATATCTTTGCTAGAGGAACGAGTACTTACACTACTGTGTAGAAGCCTAAAAAAGTATGAACGTAAAAAAAAGTATGAATATCGTCATGCGCTACTCATAATTGGCACCAGCACTCAAATGGTGCCCGATAGCAGATGACATATGACATCAATTGGCGCTGGCATCAGATGGCACTGGCCGACACGTGGCAAGCTTCCTCGAGAAGCTGAAACAGTTTTCATCAAGACTGACAGCATGTCAGTCAAAAAAAGTCATTCGAATCCCGAGCATGCGACGCTTGAGGAGATTATGTCAGATATGTCATATTTGTCATAATGATCAAACAGCTATCTCGTGCCATTTGCAGTTGATGCTAGATAATCATTCAGAACGGTACTAGAACAGCAATTAGCGCCTGGCGCCACCCAACAGTTGGCACTATTCGATCAAATCATCCAGAAGCAGTTAGATAACATGGCTCGTATGCCACAAATCTCGAAGAACGTATACGTGACACTATCCACGACTAAGCGCATCTCTATCACAAAATGCCACGTGTCCAAGCAGTTAAATTAACCATTCACACGACTGGGTGAATGGTGTGCCAATTGCAGTATACGCCAATCAGGATGACTACTTAACATTTATCTCTAAACTCTATAAATAGAGTTCCAAATCACTTCACAAGCATCACTAATGATCATAATCACATGAGCACTTGCTACAGAACTCTCCAAAGGCTTTCTTCTTCGACATCGCATCATCCAATGAAAAAAGTGATCGTCTTCTGATCAGATTCCTATAGTTGTATACTTCTCCAAAAATTAATTGTACTCTTGTACTTTTCTTTTTTTAGTTTGTAAAGAAACTTTTGTTTTTGCAAACAAAATAGCGACTCTACTTGGGACGACTTTCTCCTCCGACGAGAAAGTGACAAATCAATGCGATATTGCGTCGGTCGGTACGACACAGAAGACTTTGGTTGTAAAAGTTGACCAAACTGCCTATAAAGCCATGATTGGCGTAGGGGGTGCCAAGGGCGCCCCTATTGTTGCAGCCAAGAACAAGGTGCGCACCATCTGGACTCCGAAGTCCTCCAGTGCACCAATCATGACTCATACGCAAAGCTTGGAGAAAAGCTATGTAGCAACTTCCTCTTCCTCACCAATTTTAAAATTGGCAGAGGGTGCTCCAACCACTACCCCGGCGCCAATCAAGGGACAATGCCACATGGCCGCTTCTTCCTCCTCATGAATTTGTGAAATTGGTAGAGGGCACACCAGTCATGGCCCTGGCGCCAATCAAGGGACAGCACCATATAGCTACTCCCTCTTCCTCCTAGTTCTAAACTTGGTAAAGAAGTTACATATTACTACCCTTGTACAGAGTAAAGGAAAGTGCCATATGGCCTCTAATTATCCTTCCCCAGTCCTAGACTTGGTAGAAAATGCATCTAATTTTCCCCCTATGCCAATCAATGCAAGAACACTTCTGAGTAGAAAGTCTACGTCTCTTGGCAGGGATAATCAACTCAATGCTAAGAGACTAGATTCTTCTCAAAGTTTATCTTTTGCTGCCCATCTGTGCCGTGCCAAACGTGCTGGAATAGTGTGCACATAACAATAAGGCATCCTGCCCACTCCTCATGGCCAACACCAACCAAGACATAGCCAGGATCTTCCTACCCTGCATATTTCAAGAACAAAGCATGGTAAACTGAGAGTGTCTCAGACAGACAACTAGATGGTGCACGACTCTGACATGCGCAACTACCTTAACCAGTGCAGAACAACATCAAGCTTGTATCAAGAACAATCTCCACCATCTACTAAGTTGCGCACAGGATGAGTTTCTTAAATCAAGAACCCTCTCATTTATGTGATTGAATTCAGTACTTGTCTGTACACACAAGGAACAAGGCATTTCAAGAACCGGAATCATATTCCTAACATAATCAAAGAATATGTACCTCCGACTTCTCCTTATATTGTCACTATAACTGATCTCTGCGAGCTTCTTGTATAAAAATGGAAGATCGTAGGACCATCTCATCCATCTGTAATTCGATATCAGGAACATCACTGTAATCATCACCATGGAGTAGTGATCAAATATTGATGTCAATTAGTAAAACGGTGTGTCTTTGACCGTTTGAACTATACTCGGACTCCTGAACTCATTATGGTGGATGAAGACGAGTTGCTATATGCTTCAGTCAATACAACATCCCGAAGTACTTGGGGTAGAAATGTCCAAGGCGTAATGCATCCTGCAATCCTAGTCAGCAATACCTAGATCGTATCCGTGAATTCGGCGAAAGGGTCTACCAAAATACCAGATCAAGACACCGAGACCTACTCGGTCAAAGGAATCTTCCCTCTCCTAATCTTGGTGATGTCTTCAGTCAGAGAAATCCTCTCGATTTCGACCAAGAAACAATCGGTCAAAGGAACTTCCTTCCGACCAAGAAATAATCGGTCAAAGGAAACTTCTTTCCGACCAAGAAACAATCGATCAAAGGAATCTTCCTTCCGAATAGAAAATAATCAATCAAAGGAATCTTTATGATTCTGACCTAGATTTCTTCGATCAAAGGAATCTTCCCACTCTTCATCGTAGGTGTACTTTCGTGCATGACTTTGACGTCGATAGTGAGAGCTCTGAGTGGACTATCTTTTCAAACAGCTCATCATCGGTGGCCAAAGATGTGACTGCCTATGTCCTAATGAAGAATAAGACGTATCCAGCTCTATCAGTCAAGAACAAAGGATTGCTACATTAGAGCCTAACATAAAAACTATGGCTGAAATGGTTGCAAGTATGCATGTTGTGATTGTAGAACAACATACTGTCCCACCGGTTGTGAATCCAATTTCAACCCAAGAACACGAAACAGCATCTGCCCCTGTCATTACTGGTCTGGGGGGTACAATGTCCCCACAATGCTATCATGTCCGCTCAGGCTACTCCAAGCCAGTCTGGAGCTGGGGGTGGTGCTTATCAAGCAGAAGGATGGTCTGCAGAAGCTAGGGATCAAGCAACCCTACCCTGTAGAGTGGAAAGAAGTTCCGTTTCCACCTAAGTATAAGCCACCGACCATCATGCTGTTTGATGGAAGCTCATCTCCGAGTCAGTATCTCAATCACCTCAAGGTGATGACTGATCAACTTCAACCGAATGATGCTCTACTCATTAGAGTATTCGTCGGGTGCTTGGCGGGTACGGCCAATGACTGGTATCACAGTTTTCCAGATGGTTGCACAATATCATTTGCAAGATTCAAGCAAATGTTCCTGGAACGATTCTATGAGGGAACAAATGACATGACTATGTCGGCCCTCATCAAAATCAAACAACGGCCTAATAAAACTGCTGAGTGTTTCATTGAGCGCTTCCATCGTAAAACACTTAAAATGCCTCTCGGTACTCGAGATGCACTGACTATGGATACATGCAAATCAAACTTGTTACCTACAGTCAGCATGTGGACTGGACCCACACAATTTTAAGATTGGGCCTTCTTCATAGTAAGTGCCAGGGCAGCCGAAGATAGTGCTGACAAGTTCAAACAACTAGGCATCCAGATGCCTAATCTTCACAAAGATAAATATTCTATAACCAACAGAGGTAGTCGTCAGAACAACTGCAAGAGCAAAGAAGCTTTAGCCATTAACGTGAAAGGCAAAGAAGCTTTAGCCGTCAAAGTGGGTCAGTCGACACCTACCACGAGGGTACGTCCATTGAGAGAACAATATCCAAAAGAGGAATATGCCTTTGACGAGGATGACATCATGAGCATATTTGTTTGTCTGATCAAGAACAATAAGCTTCAACTGCCCGAAGCAAAACGACCAGATGTAGTAGGTAAAACTGACAATGCTAAATATTGTGTTTATCACAGGTTCTTGGGACATCCAACCAGGGCATGCTACGTACTCAAAAGGAAGATCCAAGAGCTAATTAATGTTAAAGCAATCAACCTTCAGCAAGATGAGAAGACGGTGACTGCCAATGTCGTCTCTCTATAATTTGGTGACTTTTCTACTCAACTTGTACATGATGGAGTCATACCCATTCTGAAAGCTACTTTATAGATTATTAATCTCTTACCGGCACGAAGTGACAGTCTCGTACCATTGTCAACCAACAAATGTAAGATTATGTGGATCCACCCTGATTTGGTTGCTGACTTTGAATCAAAGACGTATGTTTCGTCTACAAAATCAAGGAAGACAACCAAGTACAAGTTATGTCATATGACATTACTGGGTGGTCATCTTCCACCTTTGGATGCTACCTTCATCCCAGCGGCAGCTTTGCCTCCTTCTGCCGAAACAGTAACACCAAAACTAGAAATCAATTACCAGCCAGCATTCTATCTATACAGTCAACAGTCCCGTGAACTGATGACAAAGATGGGATAAGAACCATAAAAAGCTCCTAGCTTGAATCATGGGAAAGGGTCTCTTATACCTATTTCCCTACATCTTCAACACAATCAGTCCCGTGTTGGCCTGGGACTCTGGACATATCCTTCATTGCTCCAAAAAAGTCTTCTAGAAGCAAGACTCAGATGAAGAACTACAATATAGTTTCCTTTGTACCAGCTCCGGAAGAAGAAGCCATGACTAGTACCAGATCTGGGAGACTCTACCTCATAGACTATCCAAAATGATAAGAGAATGCAGTTATCCCTCAACCAAGCTCTGATGCCCTTCCAGTATCTTCTTCGTCTACTGTCAATGTTCCTTCGACGTCATCGCCTCAAGCAGAACTGGTTCCTCCCAAACTAACATCGGCCGACAAAGGCAAATAGCGAGCTCGCTTTGATAAAAATATTAAAGAAAACTCTACCTCTTGGACTTGAAAAGCCATATAACTTTGATACATTGGCTCAACTAGCCAACACCCTGGTAAGGTCATCAATTTTTGAACTCTTACGTCTCTCGAGGAAAACTAGAGAAACATTAAGTGAAGCTTTAATGCAAGCCGACACTTGTCTAGCACACCTCAAGAAACCATATGAGGAACCTGTGGCATGATTTTACTGTCATAGTGTGATGGAGTTGATTTCTAATATCACCTTCACTCAAGATGATATGCTTCTGGAGGACAATCGACATGCCCGACCACTCTACTATACAGGATATGTCGATACAATGAAGGTCGATCGCATCCTGATTGACCATGGATCTGCACTTAGTATTATGCCAAAGACTATTGGATGTGCTAAAGATCCCACTTCATAATCTCTCTACAATAATTATGACTATTCTGGGATTCAATTCCTGGAGAAGCGAACCACTGGGAAATATTTGCTTGAAAGTTCATATCGGCAATCTCCGCATGAAAGTCACCTTCTATGTGATTGACAATCATGGCTCTTACAATGCTTTGTTAGTAAGACCAAAGTTGATTGAACATAACATCATGCCATTAACTCTCCATCAATGCTTTAAGTATGTTAATGAAAATGGAGAAATTTGAAAGGAAGTGGCTAATCTCAATCCCTTCCGAGGCGTCGAGGCATATTTTATTGACTCCAGAATGTATAAAGAGGATTTTATAAAGGTTGTACTGGCCACGGACACCAAAGAAGATCAGAAGGACAATCCAGATGATATCCTGGTGATTCTGGTAAAGGAACGCACTTCTCGTCCCTCGTCTTCTTAGACGCTGACCATCAATCTTTCTCCTTTCATCAAGCACCCTCTTACTAAAAAGATGGAGCATAGGGAGCTTGCCTCTTCTGAGCCTCTTGTTATCTTTGTTAACAAGCCTTCTTCTTCTCTTTCTTTTGTTATCAATCTTAGCAAGCCATTAGGTGTAGTTCAACCTGTTCAAGATGAAGTATCACTTGAATCAGTACAAGATTCATTCTTTTTGGTTCCCTCCCAGAAGAAGAAAGAACATCATATTCTCTTTAGCAAAGGATTGCATAAAAAGGCTACGTCCGATAACAATGTAGAAAATAACGATACTTGGCGACTTCAACTACGTCGTTACAGTCACAATCGAAGAACATCATTCAGAAGATGGATTACAACTTCAAATCTGGACTCAACGGTGGGAGGGGAAGGCGAACTCCTATTCGTATACCTGCTCCAAAAGGAAAGTCAATACAATACTACAACAAAATAAAGCACGGGTTAGGCTATACCTCGTCGAACATGACCCCAGATGCTTCTGAGTCTGATAAAGAGGAGCGACCTAACCCTTCTGACTCTGCTTTATGGGATTCAGACACCAGCATAGGGCACGTCCATCGGGTGACTTTATCTTCCATTATGGAGACCGTCGAGTTCTCAGAAGATGACAATGATTTTACTGAAGCCCCTGAATCTAATCCTTGGGCACAAATGATGGATAATCAATAGGAACTTTGCTTCGAGCAATGCAAACCACCTACTGAAGATCAGTTGGTTCAGGTGGATGTCAGAGACGAAGTTTCTCCAAGACAAATCTTCATCAGTAAAAGTCTCCCTGAAATGGATAAACAAGAACTGATCTAGCTCATTAGAGAAAACATTTATGTATTTGCCTAGAGCTATGAGGATATGCCAGGATTAGATCCTCAGATCGCTACTCACAAGCTCAATATTCTGCCAAATGCAAGGCCAGTCAAGCAACAACAGCGTCGATTTTGACCTGACATGATGGATGCTATAGAAGCCAATGTCAAGAAGCTCATTGCATGAGGCTTTGTCAGAGAAGAATAACATCCCGACTGGGTTACTAATGTCATCCCAGTTATGAAGAAAACCTGGAAGGTTCGAGCCTGCATTGACTTTAGAGACCTTAATGAAGCTTGTCTCAAGGATGAGTTCTCTCTTTCGATCACTGATGTCATGATCGACAATACTTGTGGGTTCGAGTGGATGTCTTTTATGGACAGATTCTCTGGTTATAATCAAATCAGGATGAATCCCGAAGATGAAAACATACATCTTTCTGTACTCCACTAGGAGTCTACTACTATACAATAATACCGTTTGGTCTCAAAAATGCTGGTACAACCTATTAGCGGGCAATGAGCACCATTTTCTATGAACATTTACGGAAGACAGTCGAATGCTATATCGACGATATTGCTGTCAAAAGTCGTCTAAAGGAAGATCACATCTAAGACTTAAGAACTATCTTCGATCTAATATGCCACCATCATCTCAAGATGAATCCTACTAAGTCATTCTTGGGAGTCTCTAGTGGCAAATTCCTCGGATTCGTTATTACCTCTAAGGGTATATGCGTTGACCCCGAGAAAGTCTAAGCCATTCCAGAAATGTGTCCTCTACGAAACCTAAAAAAGCTACGAGGATTCTAGGGATGACTTACGAACATCAGGAGATTCATCTCAAACCTCTCTGGACGCGGCAGACCGTTCACTCAATTAATGAAAAAGGTGTCTTTTAGTCATGCATTCGAAGACATAAAATGGTACTTGATGAACCCTCCAGTCCTAATGCCTCCAGTCACAGTAATACCCTTCCTGATGTATGTTCGAGCAATAGATCATTCTCTAGGTGCCTTACTAGCTCAGAAGAATAAAGAAGGTCATGAGCAAGCCATCTATTATCTCAGTCTTACGATGATCGGTGCTGAACACCGATACAGCCCAGTGAAAAAAGAATGTTTAGCCCTGATGTTCACTGTCCAGAAAATGTGACATTATATTACGGGCCAAATCATTCATGTCATCTCCATAGTCAACCCTCTCCGAGTCTTGATGAAGAAGCCTAGTACACTCAACTCCAAACTCACTACATGCTATATTATTAGCACAGTATGATATGGTCTATGTCTCAAAAAGGCATGTTAAGGGTCAAGCCCTAGCTAATTTTTTGGCTGCTCATCGGACCCAAGGACACTATCGTCGCTAGAGTTGGAATTGTTTTGGAATCTCCAGGAGGACTGGTCATTCAGAGAGCTTATTCTTAGTATGAGCCATGCTCTAACAATGTTGCTAAATATAACGCTACATTCATCGATCTCCAATTAGCTAAACATCTAGATATCGAATATCTTGAAGTATATGGAGACTCTGAACTGATCGTCAATCAGGTTAGAGGCACGTATGAAGTTCAGCATCAAGATATCATTCCATACCATAAAGCAGCAGTCAAACTGGCTACATTATTCAAAGGCTTCTTCATCAAACATATACGTCAAACTTGTAATACAGAAGCTGATGTGCTTGCTAATCTAGCAGCAGTGTAAGCAATTCTTTTGAAAAGATGACAGATGATCGCCATCACTAATAGGGAGTTATTCTGCATCGAGAATAATGTGCATTTGGAATCCGATAATTCAGTTGAAGTTTGCACTATAAGTGAAGACTGGAGGGCTTCTTTTATTGACTTTGCGGTACATGACATCTTACCGGAAGATCCTAAAGAAGCAACGAAAATTCGTCGGCGATCACTCTGATTCTACTATAAGCACACCTCTAAAACACTCTATCGATGATCATATGATGATATGCTCTTACGTTGTCTTGCGGGAGATAAAGTGAAGCAGATACTACGTGAAGCTCACGATGGTGTCTATGGTGCACATCAGCCTGGTCTTAAGCTGCAAGATCAGATTCGACGCATGGGGTATTATTGGCCAACCATGGTGTCAGATGTCATTGAATATTCAAGGAAATGCCGAATATGTCAAATCCACGCAGATTTTATTCATCAATCTTCAGAATTTTTGTATCTCACTGCAGCATCATGGCCCTTCGAAGCTTGGAACATAGATGTTATTAGTTTTATTAATCCGCCTTCACCTTGAGGACATCGGTTTATCCTAGCTATAATCGATTATTTCTCAAAATGGGCTTAAGCTATACCCTTAGCTGAAGTCAAGACAAGTAGTGTCATAAACTTTATTAAACATCATGTGATCTATAGATTCGACGATCCTTGGCGAATCATTCACGATAATCGATTGCAATTCATCAGTTGGAAGTTCACTCGATTCTGTGATGACAATAGGATCATCAATATTGCTTCTACAGCCTACAATCCCGCAGCTAATGGTTTGGCAGAAGCATTCAATAAAACGATTATCAAGCTTCTCAAGAAGTTCATTTCCACGAATAAATAAAATTAGAGTGAAAAGCTTGGAGAATGTCTATGGGCCTACCGTACTATCGTATGTACTCCGACTAGTTGTACAACTTTTTCTTTGGTGTATGAATGTGAAGCTGTCCTACAGTTAGAAATTTAGATCCCATCTCTGAGAATAGCCATTGCCAACGAACTCACAATAGAATATAATAATCATCTTCGACTTCAGGAGCTTGAAGCACTTGACGAGAAATGGCTACTAGCTCAATAACATATCGAGCTATATCAAGCCTGTCTCAAAAGTATTCGACCATAAAGTCAAAGTACGACCATTTCAAAAACGCGAGCTAGTCCTTACTGTCAGACGTCCTATGACTATGACACACATGAGCAAAGGCAAGTTCGAACCAAAATGGGAGGGTCCCTATGTTATAAGTAAAGTCTTCTCTAACGGAGCTTATCAACTGTTTGGGATGGATGGCTGAATTGCCATGATGCCTGTTAACGGCAAATTTCTAAAGAAGTACCTTGTTTGAAAGTGTGTACTGTATTTTCTAACAAATATTATACATAATTTAAATCTTTGAATCCCTAGTGGAGTCTATCCAGATATTATCCTCATTGACAATATCGACTACATAATTACAAACATCAACTTTAGAAACCCAGATGTTTTAAAAGATATCCCGTTCTTGAGTCCCAGTTGGCCTATGGATAATAAATATATATGCAAGTTTACGTCCACATTACTTATAAATTCTACTATCTACATCAATGACTCGTCATGTCTACGTTTTCTCTGATGATGTCGTCTTCGAAATGATAATATTGCAAGTTATATTCTGTCATGTCCACATTACCTCTGAACAGATATAATAAATATTATTATTATAAGATATATGTCATGTCCGGTACCTCTGAATATATTTCTTATTCCTATCTATTACTTGTGTCTCTAATAGATATGCAATAAATAATAGAGCCACAAAACATCATCAATTTTCATTCTAAGCAAAATCAGTACATTTATCAAAGTGATCAAAACAAAAAAGTTATTACATCTTGATAGCTTTATTTGAAAGTCTAGGTGCTCATATCAGTGATAAGCCTATTTAGAGAAACAGCTCCCTCTACTCTGGATTCAATCACCCTTTGCCTAGCCAAGTCTCTCCCAGACTCTGGATCAAAAGGTTGTAATGAGTTAACTTGGCGTTTAATTTTAGCACTCTGAATGCGAACAAATTGTCTCGCTGCCTCATCAAATCATCTAGAAGGCTCGAAGCAACTTGATATGATTCAAGAACTTCTTCCTTGTATTTTTTTGGCTTTTGTGATTGTCACATGAAGCCTGGCAATTTTGGCCTCCAATTCTTGAAGACGAGCCTGACATTTAGCCGCTTCTTTCACTTTCTCTGTTGCCTCATCTTTGTGGTGTTCAATGGAAGATTTAGCTTCACCAATGTTTGACTCTAATTCCCCATATCGTACTGAAAAAGTGACTACTAAATCATCCAGGGCTGCTTGTCGTGCTTCAGACTCATGAGCCATTGCTTCGTACTCTACATCTACGAGTCTTTGGATGTTGCCTCTTATGAGATCTTGGTAGGATCTGATAGGCTCCTCCAGCACATCTAGGATGTGTTCCAAGAAACTAACTCTTTCAAGATCTCCAATATTGCAGATGGCTTCAATAATAAAGGAGGTAGTTCTCCTTACTGACTCGTAAGGGTGGCCTTTCTCCAAGGCCATATGAACAAGACTTCTCAAAGAAGTGAACAAAGCAATTGTATAAGTCTCGATGATGCTATTTGTCATCGCCGATATGCCAGTAGTCGCCACTTTAGGTCGAATCCCTCCTCCTACAAAAGTTGGAGGAATCACGGATTATGTATCAGGAGATTTTGGTACAAGCATCCTCGAAGAACTTCTTTCAACAGTATGAGTCCCCATGTCCAGAGGAGCCATGGTGGAACTGAAGTTGAAGGCCGTAGATGCCAACAGGGCTTCAGCAATAGTCCCTACGTGACCCTCTGCGATCAAAAAGCACAATCATTATATATCATATCAAACAATATCAAAGGAGCAATGATGAATAAAGTCAGAAGTTCACCTGAGTCTGGCAGCACATATGAAGTCTCATGAGGCATAGTGTCTCGCTCCGTAATGACCCTCGTCATGATGTTCTCAGAAATAACCACGTGGCTACTCCTAGCTTCAGAACTACCTAACATGAATTCAGCCAAGACACATGGGGCTGCCACCTCTCCTCCTCTATTTCAAAACCATGTTCAGCCGGGTACTGGATCTCTTCAGCATCAATTTCAGTATTTTCATCACCCTCAACATGTTCTAGACCTTTAGCCAGGTCTCTATCACCTTTCTTGTCTTCATAAGGACTTTTATCGCCCTCGATATTAACATCTTCCTCCCTGTCATCATTAGGGATCTCATCGCCCTCGATGTCGATGTCTTCTTCGATGTCAACATCTTTATCCTCGTCTTCATTATTACCTGGGCCTTCATCGCCTTCGACTTCAACATCAGAGTCTTTACTGCTTGGCAGTTCCTCGAAGCTCTGATTAGCATCACTAGGGCTTTGATCACTATCATCCTGGTGACCGCCACCCTCAACAATAACTTGATCTTCCTTGGCCACCAAATCCTGGGCCAATACTTGAGCAGAAGTTTCATTCTGTCCAGGATCAGAAGCAGTGTCAATCAGATCCTTCTCTATTGGATCAACGCTAAGATCGTAATCAAGCAGTGCTTCTATCATCCTCTCATCTTGAGAAGGTGCTTCGCTCTGGATAGGAGCTGTAGGAGTCTGAGGTACAAAGACACTAGAATTTGGAGGTACTACCTCGTTCTCAGCACGAACCGAGGTTATTCAGAATGGAAGCATTACTCCTTGGGGGGGTTCTCAAAGCTGGATGAATTATTGGCTCTGTATCAGTCACGGGGAGAACATCTACTGAAACAACTGGAGTTGGCTTACTAGTTGAGGGTGATGTTAAGCCAGCTGCAGCAAATGCCGCCAATGTCGTTGTAGACAAAGGAATGGTTCTAAAACCGCAATACCAGGAGTGTCTACTGCAACAGCCAGAACTGGAGCACTGGTAGTCGGAGGTTCTGGAGACAAAGATATGTCAATACAAGTCACCACAGGATCAACATCAAGTAACTCTTGTTGAACATAAAGAGTAAAGACATCACCTTGTGCAGAAGAAATGCCTCCAATAGACATTGGCAATATCCCTTGGTCAGGAGATCGTTCTGGGAAAGAAGATGCGGAAGAAACTGTAGTCTTCCTACCATAGGCTTTGGTAGCCAACAACTTCATTTTGGAGGAATTTGGGATCAATTTGGATGTTGGGAACAATTTGCGAAAGAACACCAAACAAGGGTTAGGGTTCTTGATGCAAGAGGAAGAATGGGGGCTAATGATACTATATATAGCACGAGGGGGCTGTTCTAGGCTGCTATGGCCAGCCACAATGGTTGGGCTAGGGTTTGGTTGGTTATATTAGGCTAAAGGTCTCTCAAGTTGACACTTAAAGGCCTTTTTAGGGGAAGGCCCAAATATGGTCTAATAACTAAACCAATACCAGCCTATGTGATCATTGTTAGGCCTATGTGATCATGGTTAGCCTCTAGTCAAAGTTGTTCTATGGTTTCACTAACTAATGACACTAACATAATGCATTAATTAAAATAATATTAAAATAATAAAAAATTCACCAATTTATATCACTAACAATATTTAATCCATTAAATATTAACTAAAATAAATAATTTTACAAAAGTTCAAAATTACCATCATTTTAGAAAAGTGGTGGTAATAATCCTTCCCCCTAGAAAAATTTCGTCCTCAAAATTTAGGTTGGTCGTACTCTTCTTTTGGTCATTCCCCCAACAATCGTGGTCTAAGAAAGCTTTATCTAAATCATACAATATTTATTGAAAAAACAACATACATGGTTAGGCTATCATTGGTCATGACATGCTATACCAATTGAAGGTATCATCTAGCTACACTAGTCATACTATATCTCAAGGCAGTCATAAGGTATCAAAACACACAAATAATGGTAGGGTGCAACAAATCATCTCAAAAGACATGCTAAGATCTAGGTCAAGAACTCACCTACAACTAGGTCTAGTGGCTGAAACTCCCTCCTAGAGGCGGGGTCTTGATTGAGATAAGTGCAATAGGACAGTCTCACATCATGTGGGGAGCTACCCCAAAATATAAGCACAACCCTCTCATCTTCCTACAGTCGGCCATACATGCCCAAGCTTCCTACAGTAAGCACAGGGCACTCGCTTAACTAGCCTCGGCTGGATAGGAATCTGAACTGGGAAGAATGGCTCAGGATGATGGTCTGGGTACTCCTGGGGCACTGGATAGATACTGCTCCTCATCCTCTTGGGACTAGGCTCTCCTCGAGAATGTACTAGGTCACATAGCTGTCGGGTCCTCTGATTTTGCTCCCTCAGGATCTTAGTCTGAACTCTCTGTACCACCAACACATCCCGGAGGAGTCCAAACATCTGAGCTCCATCAGGAGTCAAAACTTCTGAGAATATGGTATGGGGTACCACTCCAGGAGGCAGAGGGGAAGGTGGATAAAGACTCACAGTCTCAGACGAAACTGCAGCTCTCTCCTGAATGACAAGAGATAGAGGAAAACTCTCCGGTGAGACTGCTACCACCTCGTCAATGGCAGAAGGTGCCACTACCCTCTTGTCAGTTAGAGGGGTTACTACCTCCTTAGCAATAGGAGGTGGAAGCACGCTCTCTGTCATATTCGGAGCTGCAACTGCTCTCAGACGGCGGGCTATGGTCATGGGTGCCATACTGGAAAAGATAAATAGAAAACAATAAATCATCAAGGCTGTAAGGCCGACTAACATCCTACATATTATGAAAATTGGTGATTATTATAAATAACAGAGAATTAACTACAATGGATTACTATTCTAATACCAATGCTAACTATCATCTCAAGAATACAGACAATCTATAAGCCATCAAACCATCACATTAAGAAAGTACTACATATGAAACAAGCTCTACAAGGAACTGGACTAAGATAACTGAAATTATCCCTACTCCTAAGTTAATTGACAATGGAACACGATTCTATAATATCAGAAATAAAAGATAGAGATGATATGTTAAGAACCTTTTCAAGATATAATCTGATAATCATACACGTCTGTCCAAAATCATGACACTCAGAATCTACGCCTTGCCGGTATGCAAGGCTACGATAAATGACAGATTCCATAACTGGGGTATGCACCTCTATAGTCATGTCATCTAGAATCCTAGCTACATCGACTAGTATAGCTGCAAGAAATTCTAAATCTCATAACCAAGATATATATATCCGAAGTCATGTCTTTATATTTTTGCCACCTCGGCTAATATGGCTGCGATAAACTCCAGGCTCCATAACCAAGTAGACGTTTTACTTTCCATGTTATTCCCGGAATTTCTCAAACAATTCTAACTGTGATTGAGTAACCATTCATTCTCGACCTGCATGGACCACCACTAAAAATGTGTCACGACCCGCACCCAGTGTAAGGGCACAAAATCATAGGTACATCCAGCCTACGTCGTAGTGTCGGCAGTAGAATGTTGTCCTAGGTCTCAACAAACGTCTAACAATAAATGAATGAACCTGTCTAATATAGATATACTCTCCAAACGGACGACAATCTCAGAAGGATATAACTCAACCACAAAATAACTAAGATGGATAGCATCACGAAAATAGAGTAGATAGAAAAGATCACAAGTTTTAAGTACATAGCCAGAATTGAAAGAGTCTAAGTGTTATCAACACCAAACAGAGTACAACTCTAAAACATAACAGGAAACTAAAAGACAAATTTCAACAGTCCTAGCAGTCTACTCCAATCACTACTGGTGTCTCCTCTAGGCCAGCTTGGTCCTCCAAGTTCTTTGTAAAAAATTTTCAATGGGTCCAGTCAGGATAAGAACGAGTATATATCTCTGAACGCAGTTCCAAAACATGGTAGGAAATATAAAGCTAACAGTAGAATAAAATACATGACATGCTGTATAAGAAGTACAGAAAGTAAGAAGTACAAATAATACTGAGTACATGAATATAGTAGAGAAAATATAACTGTAACATATATAAGTGATTTAGAACATAAGACAGTTATGTGATTGGCTTAGGTTTGCACATGGTTATTCTATGGTAACTCCATTATACGTGAGTGTATAATAAACATGCACATTTTTACACTAGAGGGATGTAATCACATAACAACTTCTACTCTTCCCTACCCCAATCAATACACAAGGATCCGGACAAGTTATGTTACTTACATGATTGTTAGTTATACATGAAGCACATGTGAGTACATGAGAGTACATGATAGCACATGTGTGTACATAAAGAAATACGAGTACAAGGAGTACATGATTCATATGATGAAGTACATGAACATAAAATACCCGATGCAACCGATGAGGGAATAACATCTCATGAAAAGATCCATATAGTACAAATCCGTGTTAACAACGTGTCAGCATCAAGTAAAGTAGTCTAAAACAGGCAATATAGATGCTATCATGAATGAAAACTAATAGAGAATGTACTCATCTGATATCCTGAGTAACTGATTTATATCGGTGTCCGAACTCGAGTCACAGAGTCCTATGATAAAAAAATACAGGTTACAATGTGTTCTAAACTGGATAATTGAAATATACAATGTATTCTACATGATACTAGGCCTCCCAAGGTCAAGGTCAACCCAAAATCAACTCTTAGTCAAACCAAGTCAACCTTCTTAGGTTTGGTCAACTCTCTAGGTCAACTCTAAATTAAACTAACTTACAAACTAAATCTATACCATATCACTTATATACATAACCACCTATAATGTATCACAAAGTCTATCCCACATGCCATGCCAAACATATACTAATATTTAATGTAACTCATAAAACCTAATCTAAAGCCAAATCCTACACTCTAAGATATCATATACACCTATATCATATATATATACACTCAACCTTATATCCACATACATATGTGTATCCCCTATACTCCATCACATATGTATACATGTATGACTCATACATAAAGCATGATACATTACATGTAATGTATCACATGGATATAACAACCATATCTTGTCAAGCCTTATATATCCGTACCACATAACCCCATGTATCTTAACGTCACCCATATCTATATATATAAAGAGCTACATCAAGCCAACCAACATAACATATACATACCTATATAATATCCCAATCTACTATACACTACTCATCATCTATAAGATACTTTATATAATCCTTAGCCCTCAACTCATTTACTAATATAAATGTGATGCCTCACAGGCTAACCAACTGATACCTAAGGGCTAAATCCCTTTCCCTCATGACTGCTACCTAACCCCCATATATTTGATATTATATATACCATATGTAATTGATGCAATTATAGTACACATATATATAGATGGTCCCTGCACTAACACTCCATCATTGATACATAAAGACTCAACCAAATGGCTATCACATCTACACACACTTGCCTATTTCTCTTAAGTCTTGCTACCTACTATAATGAATCCCTCATCTGATCTGAACTAACATACCACTAATACTCCTCTAATAATCCACACTATTCATTTATATTAGCACAGCTCAAGAACATCAACTAACTGACACCAACATAAAAGGGAACTGGTCTTAAGATAACTACTTTAAAGGACTGCATTATAGGTAATCCCTTCTAATTCCCATTGTTATCTACTACCCTTCCTAATCCTGCCTTCCCATATTCAACTGAACACTCTACTAACTAACTAACTAACTCCACAATGCAGGATACTAACACTAGAATAGTCTGATACATGTGATGCGTATCCCAATTGCAGGCAGGGGCAATGAGGTCTAGAATGCAGGACAAGCTCGAATGCAAGCAATAAACTAAACCTGGCATTCTAAGGACTAAATGGCTAAACTTGCTAATGCCTATAAATATATCTGAACCTATTGATGCAATGGGCAGATACCAGGAAGGGAATGAACAAATCATTAAGGTTTAGAATGGGACTGAACAGTTGTGGGTTTTAGCATGGTTGGGTCTACTGCCAGCATACCATGGCAGGGCATTTTATTTCTGGACTTAAGTACAGGGGTCTCATCCAGTAGCAGTACACATAATATATAGGTTAATGCAATAAAAGGCAAACTCAGGTCTGAACCAAGGATATACACTTGTACATCCTTTAGAGGATGTAGGACAAACAAATTATAGTGCAGTGAATCAAAGTGAACCCAGGAGCAGAACATGGGACTAAACCTTGTGGTCTGATACTTCTAATGAAACAAACAAAAATATGATATTCCTAATTAAGGTTGCATGCCCCAACTCGAACCCAATAAACTGCTACCACGTAAATTACTATCCTAAACTGAGATACTAATCTCAGATACAACTCTAATACTCTCTATCCTCTGAGTTATCCTTCTGAACACTAATCTCTACTGATGCTAACATGAACTAATACAATCCCAATGACACTAACATATCAAATACTAACATATTACTAATACTCTAACCTCTCACACAATACTAACTAGTCCTAAACTCTGAAACCAACCCAACCTCTATAATAAAGACCCATGGCCCAAGCAATGAGCCAATAGGCCTGCTGTTGGGGGGCAACCCACCGCCTATTTCCTCTCTAATCACTGATACTTAGATCTAACTCCTAACTCTACTGATGCCTAGCCAAGGACCTAGGTGAACTTATCATTAAGAGGAACAATCAAATGGACAAATACCAAGTTAATATGGGATGGCCCACATAGATGTATGTGAAGGATTGAACCTATAAATGAACTAAACTCTAGAAATAAGGACATCTAATGTAAGTAGGGAACTGAAGCACATGTGTCAGTGGCAATACTAAAGGAGTTGGGACAGAGCAAACTTCTAATACCTTAACCTCTTTGAATGGTCTGAACCATTGAATATGTGGTATTGATTATAGTGTCCTGAGATATACAAAGGACTGGTAACTAGAGTATAGGACATGTGAACTATGAAGATGAGCAAAAGTCAAGCCTTCTGAACTATGAAGGCTCGACTGAATATGAAAGCAATGTAGGGATCAAGTGAGATGCAGTACAATATAGGGAGGTTGCATGATAGATGCTATGGACAGATATATGTGGCAGTGTCTAATATGTACAAATAATGAATGGTTTACAGATGATGAAAGGCAAAATGGTACAGTGGTTATTTGTAGGACAACACAAGTTCTGATACTACTGTGTATCAGAGAATGACGAAGGAACCAAATGTAGTACTGCTAAGCCAAAGAGGACTGAACCTCAAGGCACAGTAAGCTGGACTCCTAATGAACACTTGTATATAGTGCCAAAGTGCAATACTAATATAAGCTGAACAAGCTAATGCAGTATTGTCTTGTAATTGACAGTATATAACGCCCCAGTCCCAAATACTTGAGACTAGATACGTATCATGCCAGCTGTATACATACGAGTAAATATACTACTCGTATATATACATAAGCTGTAAATGTAGAAAGCCAAGACACTAAATCTCATCCACAAAGATAAATAATGATATAAATCAACTTTGAGTTTGTCAAGTACACAATAGTTGGGCGGAGACAAAGTCCACTACCAACCAAATTAAACATGGAAAAATATACAAGGAAAGAATTTAGCAAGCGAGAGCAAGTGACGAGTCCAAGAGCAATCATCACGTGGGAAGGAATGGCCTTAGCTAGAGCACCTGCAAGAATTATGAAAATACACACCTAGAGAGATAACCAGGTCCTCAGAGGGACGTAATAAGACACATAATATCATGCCAATAAACTGAATAATAAAGCTCAACAGAAAAGTATGCATGAGTAAAGGGTCCTAACCATTCTATGTGGAATACACTTCAGAGGACAACGTTCTACGCAGGGGCTGTAACGGATTCACGCAAGCAAGTAATAGAGAGTGGCCGTCAAGTAGCGCTCATCCGAGACACTATCGGCCTGGGCAGAAGGTAGTGCTCATGAGAGTCACCCTCGGCCCAAAATGTGTGTAAAAATAAATGTAGCCCCTACGCTAATAACTGTCCCCTCCCCCCAATGATACTATACATGTGTCGACTCCACGACACTGTTTAATCCTTAATAACTGCCAAGTCTTCTACATAAATCTATTAGCAGTTATATCCTAACGCACGGCCTGCACGCACCAATGATCAGTCAGCACGTAAGTCCGCATCTATATGCGACTCACAACTCACACACAATCCGTGGTACATCATGACAGTTTATGAGATACACTAAACATACGGTGGTCCCTTAACTCTAAGCCAATTGCATAAAGTATAATAATTTGCATCTATATATAGTTTTGAAAGAACAACATGAAGAAAAAGCAAGCATGATATTGAGCAAGAAATTAAACAGTAAAGGCAAGGTGTCTTGCCTTGTGTTACGCCTGGTATGGTGCGATGATCCAACAAGTCCTGTTTTGTCTACTAGCCGGTGTCGATGTGTAAGGGTCCAAAATTCATGAGAAGTAGAAACACACCATCAGTCGTGATAAATGATGATAAACGAGGGGAGTTTGTGGGAAAAAAATCACTCATAATACTTTTTAGAAAATATTTATACGATTAGTCTAAAATATACTTTCGCAAATATTTGTAAATACTAGAAATCCGTATATAAATTTGGTAACTACTTTTAATTAGAAAAATATATAAAAATCATAATCTAGAAAAATTATTTGTGGTCAAAACTATAATTAAATTTTATTTTAGAAATAAATAAATAAAACTTAATTTTAGAATATCATAAAATATTTTAGTAATATACTTTAGGCCAAAACTCTATTTGAAATTACTATAGGCAAAAATCCTCATATCCTAAATTTTGTAAATCATTTTAATATTAATGATATAACAGTATTAATAATGTATTTATAATACTAAAACTGATAATAATAATAATAATAATAATAATAATAATCATTAATACCTTTAATAACCTTCACAGCAATCAATCCTCCCCCCCAACTCAAAATAATAGAGAGAGAGAGAGACAGGGGAACTTAAGAGAGGAGTGAGGAAAGAGAGCGGAGAGTTTACCTCGGGTCGCGCGTGCGGGGGAACTCGTCGCGGGGGCTCGGCGCTGACGCCGGCGGAGGGCTCTCTCCGTGCGGTGGCGGAGGAAGCTCGAAGGGGCGCCGGCGGTTCGAGACGAGGCACTCAGGCGACTGGGAAATGGCCTGGCGGATCTCGCCGGCGACGCAAGCGCCGGCGGCTCGAGCGCTCGTGGAAGGGGAGGGCGGTGCCCCGGTGCTGAGGGGGTTTCGCAGAGGTGAGCGGCTACGGGCGGAGACTCGGCGGATGGGCGCCGGTGGAAGGTGAAGGAGTTGACCTAGCGCGGATCTGGAGGGAGCGCGGCCGCTTGGATCTTCGACGGAGGTGGCGAGGCCCAACGGCGGCGGCGGGTTAGCTTCTCTCTCTCTCTCTCTCTCTCTCTCTCTCTCTCTCTCTTTCGATGATGTGGTTTAGTGTGTGGCGGCGGTTGGAGGAACCCGTCGCGGAGGTGCGGCTGAGGCTTGTCGGGGAGACGGGTATGGTGAGAGGAGGAGAGGGTGAGCGTGGCGATGATGATGGTGACGGGGGTGGCGTTGCTTGGTGGTTGGTGGTGTTGGCGGAGTGGTGGATTACGGTGGTGGTTGTTTGGAGGTGGTGGTGCATGGCGAAGGGGGCGGCCACTCCGGTAGGGCGGTTCGGGATATGGGTAAAGTGGCTGACGATGGCGACGGGTGCTGTCGGAACGGGGTCGGGGAGGAACAGGCAGTGTTGGAGGCCGGGATGATGGAGGTGACAACGGCGGGTAACGCCCGGAGAGGTGGCGTGGAGGCTGAGTTAGGTTTAGAATTGAGTCATCGTGTCGGGAGTGTCCGACACAGCTGGGTGGACGTCCGGATTTGTCGGACGTGATAGAATTATTGTATTTGTACAAATAGAATATAGTGGATGAGACACCGACACGATGTACGGTTTGGTTGTGGATGAAAATTTGCTGGAGGAGTACCTCTCCTTTTATAGGAGGTGGGAATTCCCAGTTGGATAGGGATTGGGAGAATTTAAATTCTCCCTAGATATTATCATACTATGTTTAAATTCGATTTAAACTAAATCAATCCAAATCAAATCCAATCTAAATAAAATTCTATACTTAATTTTAAAACAATTTAAATACAGTCAATAAAAATCTTTTGCAATTTAATTTACCATATTTAATCAAATATTATCATTAACAAAATCCTAAATATTATTTTCATTATTAAATAAATATGGTAATAATTAATTTTGAAAATCACGATAAATACTTAAATATGAAATCATAAAATAGCCCTTAAATAGCAAAAATATTTTAAATATCAACTTTCAAATGTTTGCAAATTATTTGGAATACTTTTCATATAAACCACAATTTTTCAAATCACCCCCTATTTTTAAACGGCGAACAAAATAACTCTTTTTTAGAAATAAAAATATTTATCACATATTATTTTAAAAATTAAATTCTTCTATATATAAAAATCTCTAATAAAATATTTTACAAAAATATGTACCTCGCACATGTTCGCATTCGACGAGCAATTACGAAACGTAAATCTCGCATGCTACAACAATGTAAATTCATGTGCGACGTGTAGATATGAAATAAAAAATAAATACAATAATAAAAAAAATCGTAGAAGAAATTTTAGGGGGTTTACATCCTACCCAACTTAAAAGAATTTCGTCCTCAAAATTTAGGAAAAATTAGGGTAGGTAAGGCGAAGGGGATGAAAAGAGTTTATTGATAAGCAATCGATCAATTATCTGATGGGGTGAAGGAAAGGCATACAACAGAAAATAAATAATCTTTGAATAATCGGAATTTAGATGTCTAAAATGAATAGATTCTCGGCATAGTATAGACAATGATCATATGACACCCATCAATCTCAATTTTCAATCAACACTATCCTAAATCTTTAAATGTATAACACAAAATAGGTTAATACTTTCTCGACAAATTAAGAGCAAAAGCTCAATATTTGAGTTGTGTTCAATATCGTCAAGATCCTCGATTTGTCACTATCCTTTTATTCATAATAACTCTTTTTTCAAAAAGTTTGATTTCTTCTTGAGATTCATATTCCAATAAACTTAAGTTCACTTAAGATACCCTCTTCCTTTTTTTTCTTAATTTCATAAAATTTTGAACTCCAAAATTTCACCATCTTCAAAATATTAAATTTAATATCCCATATTTGAAATTTAATAAGTCCACGAAGTTGAATTCAAAAATCTCTAATAACTTCTCTCACATATCTATATATATATCCATTTTCCTCAAAATAGATCTTTAATATATTTAATCAAATATTAAATCAACATTCTTTGTAGGAAATTCGTACTTATCCTTAAAGTACCCTAAATAAGCTATCACCTTCAATATTTGTTGATCATATCTTCACAACACAATCCTTTATCATTACAAATGAAAATCCTTTACCTATTAGCATCTTCTTCGGGAATTGGAATCCATTGATCTTTTAATTCGTGATGGTAAAAATGAAACCCGTCTTACTTCATATTCATAATCATCTTAGGGTCGTATTCCTTAATTCGTCAAAAATGTAAGCAATTTCTTTCTTCAACCATTGGTTATCCTTGAAGCCTATTCTCTTCATAACACTATAATTTATCGAAGGCAACGTCAACATTGTCTTTATCGAGAATTTGCATTCATCAATTTAGTATATAAATTTGGTTCTTAAACCACCAACACTTTAAGAATTTCTCCGCTCAATATTTTGTTACCTCGAAACAAATTTGTAAATTTGAGAAGTCTATTTACCTTTGCTTGTTTTATCATCACAATCTAACATTTCTCACTTTATCTATTAGAATTATCGCACTTTTTCATTTATGTCCAATCTATACCTTGTAATCTCATAATTATCTTAACAAACTGTAGTATTTATCCCTGTTGTGGGGTTCTCCAATCTAACCTCTACTAACCCAATAATGTCATGATCAACTTTCATTTCTCATAAGGGAATCATACAAGGAATAAGGTTGCATAAGCTATAGAGGAATCATAGTGAAATATGAGTAAGCAATTTAATTACAAGGGAGAAAGGTAAGGGTTGCAATATTGAAGAGCGAAAGATGTTATGTGTCTAAGTAAACCAAGATAATACAAGAAAATAAAATGACAAGGGTTAAGCAGTCAAGATAAAACACATGGTTAAGCATTTAACGGATTTAGCAGATCGTAATCGGGCCGAAGGTTTGAGTCGAGATTAAGTCCATATATATAGTCAAAAGTATATCGGCACCATGGTATAGGTTATAGTTGAGTCTTTATGACCCGAAAGTCGTACCATAAAAATAGAGTACAAGGGGACGTGTTTTAGTGGGACATGATATACCTTCACGGAGGTGAGCTCGTCTAAGTCTTGTATGTGAAATTGATTGAAAGGAAAAGTCTAGTATTGTGCTCCAAATTTTAAAGTCACGATGGGGAATGCCAAATGATCAAAATAGAAAGTGGGTTTTCATAAGGTACTAATTAATGCACCAAAAATAAAAGGTTAAAGCACGAAAATAAAGAATATTATGAATCTCGTAGGTCAAGGTAAAATAAGTTAGAGACACAGTTTCTAGAGGAAAGATAGTCTCATAGATAAGGGTATGGTCAAGGGAATGATTCCAATCATTTCTAAGTTTCAAACAATTTAGAGGGTCACGAATAAGGATCTAGATTTTGAGGGAAGGTCGAGTAAGTCAAGATATGTTCATCGGTTTCGTCGATGACTAACTTGAGTATATGCAATATTGTAATCATAGGTGGTATGGCAATCGAATGTGGAATACTTCTATCTCACTAGGGTGACCTTACTTGCTTCTTAGTCCTCTACTAATATATGATTTAATCTAAAATTTTATGTTCTTCGAAAATTTTTCAATAAAATTTCCAAGATACTCCGCCAAAATTTCAATTATCTTAGACTGTCAACTTTAATCAAAATTCTAAATTTCTAGTCAATCTCGAAACAACCCTTGTATATTGTAAATCGAATAATTATTATCATTTTTTTCCAAACCTTAAACGCAACATTTAATAAGTTATCAGCCGAATTTCATACCACAAAATGGAACATTTAAATAACTCCCGAATTTAATTATATATCCTTCAAATGTGTATATCTAGCTTCCAATAAGTCACAACTACTCTTCAATTGTATTTTTTTACCAAAATATAAATATCCATAATCAAGGCTTTAAACTCAAAATCTAAATAACTTGATAAACAATAGATCATATGACGTAATTTTATCCATCGTCCTCAAAGTTTGGTCAATCGTAATCCTACTTTAACATTAAAAAAAAAATTTAAGATCCTTTCTCAAATCAAGTTTATATCCCTTCAAGGACGTATAGCTACCACTCGATAATCATAAATGTTCAAAGACCTTCAAAAATTAAAACGCAAAATCAAATCAATTTGTTTTCTCGATCTAGCTATCCTCTTGTGTATATCACCTTGTAATATCAAATTAAAATTCCAACTATCTTTTGGAAGCGGTAATATGCTACTACCCAACTTGGAATTAACTAATCCTTAAAATTATAATTCTAGGAAAATAAATACCTTTATAACTCAAATAAAATTTCAATGCATATTAATTGTCAATGCAATCCATCTAGCCTTGTGTTTAACCTATGGGCATATACTAGTGTAGTCATCTTTACTAAACACGAAACTAAGAATTTACGGTAGAAGGAGTCAAGCAAGATGCAAGTCAAGGAGGTCAAACGAGAGTTCGGAATTTGAAGTCAAGAAAATATGTCAAGTAGGTGGATAAGATTCTAACTCTAATCCTATATTGCAGGCCCGTTGGGTACAGTCATGTAACCGAAACGGCAAACTTGACCTGCATGGGCCACCACAAAAACATGTAACGCCCCAGTCCCAAATCCTTGATACTAGATATGTATCATGCCAGCTGTATACATACGAGTAAATATACGACTCGTATATATACATAAGCTGTAAATGTAGAAAGCCAAGACACTAAATCTCATCCACAAAGATAAATAATAATATAAATCAACTATGAGTTTGTCAAGTACACAATAGTTGGGCGGAGACAAAGTCCACTACCAACCAAATTAAACATGGAAAAATATACAAGGAAAGAATTTAGCAAGCGAGAGCAAGTGACGAGTCCAAGAGCAATCATCACGAGGGAAGGAATGGCCTTAGCTTGAGCACCTGCAAGAATTACGAAAATACACACCTGGAGAGATAACTAGGTCCTCATAGGGACGTAACAAGACACATAATATCATGCCAATAAACTGAATAATAAAGCTCAACAGAAAAGCATGCATGAGTAAAAGGTCCTAACCATTCTATGTGGAATGCACTTCAGAGGACAACGTTCTACGCAGGGGCTGTAACGAATTCACGCAAGCAAGTAATAGAGAGTGGCCGTCAAGTAGCGCTCATCCGAGACACTATCGGCCTGGGCAGAAGGTAGTGCTCATGAGAGTCACCCTCGGCCCAAAATGTTTGTAAAAATAAATGTAGCCCCTACGCTAATAACTGTCCCCTCCCACCAATGATACTATACATGTGTCGACTCCAGGATACTGTTTAATCCTTAATAACTGCCAAGTCTTCTACGCAAATCTATTAGCAGTTATATCCTAACGCACGGCCTGCACGCACCAATGATCAGTCAGCACGTAAGTCCGCATCTATATGCGACTCACAACTCACACACAATCCGTGGTACATCGTGACAGTTTATGAGATGCACTAAACATACGGTGGTCCCTTAATTCTAAGCCAATTGCATAAAGTATAATAATTTGCATCTATATACAGTTTTGAAAGAACAACATGAAGAAAAAGCATACATGATATTGAGCAAGAAATTAAACAGTAAAGGTAAGGTGTCTTGCCTGGTGTTACGCCTGGTATGGTGCGATGATCCAACAAGTCCTGTTTTGTCTACTAGCGGGTGTCGATGTGTAAGGGTCCAAAATTCATGAGAAGTAGAAACACACCATCAGTCGTGATAAATGATGATAAACGAGGGGAGTTTGTGGGGAAAAAATCACTCATAATACTTTTTAGAAAATATTTATACGATTAGTCTAAAATATACTTTCGCAAATATTTGTAAGTACTAGAAATCCGTATATAAATTTGGTAACTACTTTTATTTAGAAAAATATATAAAAATCATAATCTAGAAAAATTATTTGTGGTCAAAACTATAATTAAATTTTATTTTAGAAATAAATAAATAAAACTTAATTTTAGAATATCATAAAATATTTTAGTAATATACTTTAGGCCAAAACTCTATTTCAAATTACTATAGGCAAAAATCCTCATATCCTAAATTTTGCAAATCATTTTAATATTAATGATATAACAGTATTAATAATATATTTATAATACTAAAACTGATAATAATAATAATAATAATAATAATAATAATAATAATAATCATTAATACCTTTAATAATCTTCACAGCAATCAATCCTCCCCCCCAACTCAAAATAATAGAGAGGGAGACAGGAGAACTTAAGAGAGGAGTGAGGAAAGAGAGCGGAGAGTTTACCTCGGGTCGCGCGCGCGGGGGGAACTCGTCGCGGGGGCTCGGCGCTGACGCCGGCGGAGGGCTCTCTCCGTGCGGTGGCGGAGGACGCTCGAAGGGGCACCGGCGGTTCGAGACGAGGCGCTCAGGCGGCTGGGAATGGCCTGGTGGATCTCGCCGGCGATGCAAGCGCCGGCGGCTCGAGCGCACGTGGAAGGGGAGGGCGGTGCCCCGGTGCTGAGGGGGTTTCGCAGAGAAAAGCGGCTCCGAGCGGAGACTCGGCAGATGGGCGCCGGTGGAAGGCGGAGGAGTTGACCTAGCGCGGATCTGGAGGGAGCGCGGCCACTTGGATCTTCGACGGAGGTGGCGAGGCCCAACGGCGGCGGCGAGTTAGCTTCTCTCTCTCTCTCTTCCGATGATATGGTTTAGTGTGTGGCGACGGTCGGAGGAACCCGTCGCGGAGATGCGGCTGAGGCTTGTCAGGAAGACGGGTCTGGTGAGAGGAGGAGAGGGTGAGCGTGGCGATGATGATGGTGACGTGGGTGGCGTTGCTTGGTGGTTGGTGGTGTTGGCGGAGTGGTGGATTACGGTGGTGGTTTTCTGGAGGTGGTGGTGCGTGGCGAAGGGGGCGGCCACTCCGGTGGGGCGGTTCGGGATATGGGTAAAGTGGCTGACGATGGCGACGGGTGCTGTCGGAACGGGGTCGGGGAGGAACAGGCAGTGTTGGAGGCCGGGATGATGGAGGTAACAGCGGCGGGTAATGCCCGGAGAGGTGGCGTGGAGGCTGAGTTAGGTTTAGAATTGAGTCGTCGTGTCGGGAGTGTCCGACACGGCTGGGTGGACGTCCGGGTTTGTCGGACGTGATAGAATTATTGTATTTGTACAAATAGAATATAGTGGATAAGACACCGACACGATGCACGGTTTGGTTGTAGATGAAAATTTGCTGGAGGAGTACCTCTCCTTTTATAGGAGGTGGGAATTCCCAGTTGGATAGGGATTGGGAGAATTTAAATTCTCCCTAGATAATATCATACTATGTTTAAATTCGATTTAAACTAAATCAATCCAAATCAAATCCAATCTAAATAAAATTCTATACTTAATTTTAAAATAATTTAAATACAGTCAATAAAAATCTTTTGCAATTTAATTTACCATATTTAATCAAATATTATCATTAACAAAATCCTAAATATTATTTTCATAATTAAATAAATATGGTAATAATTAATTTCAAAAATCACGATAAATACTTAAATATGAAATCATAAAATAGCCCTTAAATAGCAAAAATATTTTAAATATCAACTTTCAAATTTTTGCAAATTATTTGGAATACTTTTCATATAAACCACAATTTTTCAAATCACCCCCTATTTTTAAACGACGAACAAAATAACTCTTTTTTTAGAAATAAAAATATTTATCACATATTATTTTAAAAATTAAATTCTTCTATATATAAAAATCTCTAATAAAATATTTTACAAAAATATATACCTCGCACATGTTCGCATTCGACGAGCAATTACGAAACGTAAATCTCGCACGCTACAACAATGTAAATTCATGTGCGACGTGTAGATACGAAATACAAAATAAATACAATAATAAAAAAAATTGTAGAAGAAATTTTAGGGGGTTTACACAGTAAATGTCATTACTAAGGTAGTGTGTGTGTTGCAGACAATAAAGTCTAGATACAGGACAGGTATTTACCAAAGCAATGAAGGATTGATCCTAAAAGTGATGTACAAGTGTAGTGAGATGTCAAGTAGTGATGCAATGGTTCAATAGATGTATGATATCAACATTAGTGTTGTACACATTCGAATGCAATGAATTATTAGAGTGAAATGAAGTGTCAAATACAAAGAATGAAGTGTAGTATGCTCGAGTGCACAATAGAGCATATACAGAGGTTGCCATGGCTCAAATAGGCCACTGTCTACAGCCATGAGCCTAGTATCAATGCTCAGTCATTATACATATCTATATGAGTGATTAGAAGGTGAAATTATAGGCCACATATCCAAATCAGGGCTCTGTACAGCAGGGCAAGTGTGAACAATCAACAAAACATAACCGAGCCTCCTTATCACAATTTAAACCCAACAAACCATCTCGAGATTCCCAAAGAATAGTACACACAACATATCTAGCATATTAGAAACCAATTCAACTAATTACATTTGAATTTAAAGCCTAAAAAGTCCTAAGAGGCATTTCATCGAACACTTGATGTGCGTATCTGATACTCTTCCGATATGTACCACAAATGGATTCAAAATTGAACCAAACTCTACCTAATGATGTAGGGTGCCTAAATGAATGCATCTATGGAGAGAAAATAGAAATTAGAAAGGGTTTAGGGGTTCTTACCACTTGAGAGATGGATTCTTAAGGAAAACTTCCTAGATCTAGATTTCCTTCCCTTCTACTAGTCAAATTGGTCCAATAGGCTCCCTCCTAGCAAGTAGAGGCTTCCTCTCTCCAAGGAAAAGGGATTGCAACTTGTTTGGAGGAATTTAGGCTCAATTTGGATGTTGGGAGCAATTTGGAGAAGAACACCATAGGGTTAGGGTTCTTAATGAAGGATGAAGAAAGGTGAATAATGATACTATATATAGCATGAGGGGGCTGTTATAGGCTGCTATGGCTGGCCACAATGGTTGGGCTAGGGTTTGGTTGGTTACATTAGGCTAAAGGTCTCTCAAGTTGCCATTTAAAGGCCTTTTTAGGAGAATGCCCAAATAAGGTCTAATAACTAAACCATACTAGCCTACACATGTTGTTCCTAGTCAATTAGAGTCCAACTAACAAGTCAAAGTCCACTAGTTAGGCCTCTATGATCATGGTTAGCCTCTAGTCAAAGTTGTTCTAAGGTTTAACTAACTAATGACACTAACACAATGTACTAATTAAAATAACATTAAAATAATCAAAAATTCACCAGTTTATATCACTAACAATATTTAGTCCATTAATATTAACTAAAATAATCAATTTTACAAAAGTTCAAAATTACCCTCATTTTTAAAAAGTGGTGGTTACACTGACTGGGTGGGGACTTCAACCTTTTGCTTCTTCACAACCTTCTTGGCAGGAGACTTCTCTTTACGCATCTTGGAAAGTCCCCTCAATGGATCTTGAACTTGTCAATGGGACCCGTATTCACAATTTCTAGAGGATCCTCGGCAAGAACATTTTCCTCATCTTCATTTAAGTTTATGGTAGCCGCGTCCCAGTTAATGTTTTTTGCATTCGAACGAAGCTATCATTTAGCGAAAACCTTCAAAGAAGGTGTTGGCTAAAGTATAAAAATACGCGTATGAACTCAATATACGTGGGCCATTTTCAACAGTAGTAGAAGGCATGGTGAATATATAGCCCGTGTACCTCTCGCATTAATATCTCTATCTGCATGCTCCATCAATCAAGTGCCCAAAAGCATTAAGAAAGGTCGTCGCATTCCCGACGTTCAGTTGGTCATAACCGAATTGACGATCAAAGCGACTAGGCAAATAAGGCTCCAAATAGCAATTGTTTTCAAATCTATATACCAAGTATGAAGGCCTGATTGACTTCAAACAATTAAAGGCCTCAAGAGATGGGCAAGAACCAATGGGCTCTAAATCATGGACAAGGGTAGGAAAGTTTTCATATCCAAGTGGAGGAGGGTGCAAAAAAACTTCCAGTCTACTCCCTATTTAGTGCTTTTTGCAGTCAGATAAAGACATAACCTTTCATTTGGCCTTAGCAAATCTTTCGATAAAGTTGGCTGCCAACGCTCCTCCGACTCTAAGGTCAGATCCATCAATGAAGGGTGATGCAATAACAACCAGCCGAACAGATATGTGTATGGTATCTCGGTACGAGGATATTCATTCGATTGTTGGGATTTTTCCATCAAACCATCGATGAAACTCCGAAGTCCTACATTAAGTCGACTGGTCAACATAGACAATATGTCCATCTTGTAGCCAAATAGCAAACACTCTGCTGCAAAGCACGCCGTGATGGATTCGGTCAACGGTACGGCACCTGGTACAAAAAATCATCGTAACCATAGAGAAAGGAAGCATACTAAAGTGGCTTATGGAGATAAATCGAGGCTACTTCCTTAAATAAATCTCTAGAGGGGTATTGATAGCATAACCATTCCAAGGTTTGGCTAACTCTGTGTCAGTACGGTCAGTCTCCTCTATCAACTGAGAAATAGCTTGTGCATCAAGCAGCTCAAAAAAGCGAGGTGTATATTCAGACTAATTTTGTACTTTAGGGTCCGTGTCATGACCAAAAAGAGGTATACCAACCATATAGATATATGGCATGTAGCACCGCTCTTGTACATATGCATGCAGGTTGTAAAGTGACACAGCAACTCATCAAAAACTGCCAGCATATGAGGGTTCACTTTGGCCAGGGCTTCTAACTCATCCTTGTTGTTACGTACTCTTCATAGGGGTTATCTCCCATTAGTAGACGTGAAAGAAATTATATTTCATGGAGAGCAAAACCTAATTCTCCGTAAGGAGTAGCAAAGGTACCAATCCTACTACTGTACCTTTCTGCGAAAGCTATAAATATGTTAGAGTTATTTTGGATCCGCAAGATGTAGTCAGAACAACTTCGTAGAGTCCCAGTTCCTATAACATCTCACTAAAGTTGTTTAAAGCCCACACAGAAAGATGGTTCCAATGAACAATCTCAGGATGCATTCGGCAGTTAGTCTCGGTAGCATTTCGAGGATATTCTCCCTTAGATGCAGCATACATTAGCAAAGTGGGTATTATGATGGATAGTATCACGCCGTGTCGTAGACGGTATGCAACTTGGTCTTAGACCCCTTAATGGGTGTTATACTGATCAGAATTGAAGAGGAAGATGTCTTTGTTGTGGTCTCTGCCTGTAAATATTCTTCCAACTCTATCTTCTTGGGCAGGAGTCAGGTCCCATGACATCTTTCTTGGATAGCTGGCATGGGCATATCGAGATAATGGCAGATTCTTATCATCTCAGGCAGTTATACAATGTATTTCTCTTACGAAGGCTCGATGGTATTTCTTCGACTTGGGTTGAGAGTCTGTAGCAATAGCTTCTACAAAGAGGAATGCTGGTTTCTTATAAGGTTTTGCATCCTCAGACATAAAAGGAGTGCCATTTATTAAACACAACAGAGTTTTAAAATCCTGATTCTCCAGCGCAGTCCGCCTGGGAGTTGGCTAATCATATTGTGGAAAGTCAACATGAGATAGGTCTTCTTGATACTTAGACACCCGAAAGTAGAAGACAGTTCTTCAAATGGGGATCTTCCCTCAAATCAACTGCAAAAGAAAATTCAAAGTTAAAATCTTGAAAAGATTGATTTCTTAAAAAAATATCCTGTCAATCATGGATGGTGCAGATGTGAAAAGTAGTCCACAGTTAGCGCATGCAGTCTGATAGTTCTCAAAATTGATGGCACATCAATCTGTTAGCGCATGATATCAGATGGCGCATCATGTTCAAAATATGACAAATGGCAGAGGATGTCATGGTCAATGATTATTTTAAGCCGACATCCTGAAAGAGGTGGCGCAGCTTGTGATGGCACAAAATATCGACCAACACTCTAAAAGAGGTGGCACGTGATGCAATGGCACAAAACATCGACTAATACTCTGAAAAAGGTGGTCTTGTTGTCCTTTAATCGTGCTACGTACGAATGGTGCGAGCGTTCGGATCTTCTTCTTGATCAGTTTTTCTCACCTTCAAGAGCGGGGTTCGCCCCCTCGGCTCTCGTCGACGACATGACGTGCTGTGGTACCATCAACGCGGCGCACACGAAGTAGCTCCGGCCACTTTCTTTCCTTTCTCAACTGCGGTTCTCTTTAGGGCTTTCGATTGATCGAAGCTTCGAGAATTTGAAGAGCTCGAAAGAAGAAATTAAGTAAAGTGTTTTCTCTCTCTCTCCAGTCGGTTATTTATAACCTAAAGCTATTTGTAACAGTCGTACGATCCGCGCCCAAAACTTGAGACTATTATGATCTGCCATGCGCCAATAAACGCTTCTTATTCAAAGTATTTCAAATTCTGAACCTTTTCAAATTTGAAAACTTTGAAGGGGGTCTTGGCTAAAAAAGTATAAACATCGTCATGTACTACTCATAATTGGCGCCAGCACTCAAATGGCGCCAGATAGTTGATGGCGCATGACATCAATTGGCGCTGGCGACACGTGGCAAGTTTTTTCGAGAAGCTGAAATAGTTCTTATCATGACTGACAGCATGTTAGTCAAGAAAAATTGTTGTATCCCAAGCGCACGATGCCCGAGGAGATTATGTCAGTTATGTCAGATTTTTTATAATGATCAAACAGCTGTCTCACGCTATTTGCAATTTGTGCTAGATAATCATTCAAAGGCACTAGAACAACAATTAGTGCTTGGCGCCATCCAACAGTTGGCGCTATTCGATTAAATCATCCAGAAGTAATTAGATGACGTGGCACGCATGCCACTAATCTCGAAGAACATATACGTGATATTGCCCGACAACCAGCATCTCCATCACAAAATGCAACGTGTCTAAGTAGTTAAATCAATCGTTCGCGACTGGATGAATGGCGAGCCAATTGCAGTATGTAATCAGGATAACTACTTAAGTTATCTCTAAACTCTATATAATAGAGTTTAAATCACTTCACAAGCATAACTAATGATCATAATCTCCTGAGCACTTGCTGTAGCACTCTCCAAAGGCTTTCTTCTTCGATATTGCATTGTCCAAGCGATAAAGATCGTCTTCTGATCAGATTCCTATAGTTGTACTTTCCCAAAAATTATTGTACTCTTGTAAATTTTTTTAGTTTATAAAAAAACTTTTGTTTTTGTAAAGACCTGGTAATCTCACCTATACCATGTCCTTGGAAGGTCAGCCAAAACTTTATTTTTTTGGCAAACTTTAAGGTAGTTGGTTCCGCTTCTGGTTCTATACGTGATCTGCTTAGAGGTCAGATTGTGTTGTGCTTGAAGGTTGTAGGTGTTGTACTTGGTGTACAAATGTCTTCATCATCATTATCGATTGTTGTTGATTCAGTTCGTCAAAAGTGATATTTATTGACTCTTCGATGATCAAGGTTCTTTTGTTGAAGACTCGGTACCATTTGCTTTGCCACATAACCTAAATGATACCTTCATCGGCCTTTTCGTCAAACTTTCCCAAATTGTCTTTAATATTGAGAATATAACATTTCAACCAAATATGTTGAAAAATGAAACTGATGGTGTCCTATCAAACAATAACTCATAGGGAGTCTTCTACGATAGGTCAATTAGGACCCTATGAGAACATAGCAAGCTGTATTGACGCTTCAGCCCAATTGTATTTAGGTAGACTAAACGGTTTAACATTACTCTAGCCATTTTGAATAGAGTCCTGTTCTTACGTTCTACAACCCATTTTGTTGTAGAGTCCTAGGATAAGAGAACTCATGCAGATAATCGTGTGTGTCACAAAATTGCTTAAACTTTGCATTCTTAAATTTACCCTACCGCCATGATCGAATACCACTGATCATGAATCCTTTCTTATTTTGAAGTTTCTTGCAAAAGGAGACGAATTCAGACAATACATCATTCTTGCATAAAAAAATACCTACGTGTATCTAGAAAATTATCTACTATTACAAAAGAATATAATTTACCACGTAGACGCAATTCTACTAGGTTTAAATAAATTCATATATAGTAATTGTAGAGGTCTAATGGTACTTACATCGTTCTGGATTTAAATGTGGATCGGGTACTTTGTTCTTTTCACATTCACTACATACCGTATCATCCTTGAAAGTAATATCCGGTAAGCCTCGTACTAACTTCTTGTGGATAATCTTGAAATTGTGTCCATATTTGTATGACCGAGTCTCATATGCCATATTTGACTCTCATCACATTTGGCCTTAAGCATCTCCTGCTTTGTTAGCATCTTCTAACAAATAAAAACATATACATTGTCTTCCTTAATACTTTAATATAGTACTACCAGTTGAGCCATCAACTATAGTACATTTGTCTTTGACAAAGTTATACCATAACCATGGTCAGCTAAATGGCTTATGCTGAGTAGGTTATACTTAACTCGGTAACTAGATAGACATCTTTCTCATAGGATAGGAAGCCTTACCAATCTTGTCGATACCTACTATATACCCTTTAAGATTATTACGAAGAAAACGTATCATTCTTTCTTCTTCGACAGTGTTGCAAATAATAAAGCATTATCGGTCATATGCCGTGAGCAACTGCTATGAGATTCTATTTGCTTCTAGCATGTGAAGGGTGTTCCACCTACAAAAGAATTTACGAATGAAACTTTGGTACCCATTTCTTACAGGGTCCTGGAATGTTAGTTTTTGATGTCCATGCACATAATTTAAATCAACAAGCTTTCTAACTCTACATGCAGGAGAGATATGACCAATGGTGCCACAATAATGACAACTAGCATGTTGAGTGTTGGATGCGTGTACAAGATTGGTAGGTCTTGGTTTTATAGTATAATAGAATGCATGCCTATAGTCTTCTTGGGCAATGGTTTGGTTTGGTTTGGTCAGATAGTGTTGGATTAACAGTGTTTGATGATTCGGTAAGTGACACGTGTTAGGGTAGGAAGCAGCAACCTCAGGCTATTTTTCTCTAACCTAATTCCAACTTTTTGGAAGTATCATATAATGTATTATAATCAGCATAAATACATCATTTGATTAGTGCTTTGAAGACTCTTCTTCTCTTTGAGTGATTTTCTTCTAATTGGATAATGGTCTTGTCTTTCTCTTCGGTTAGTCTTGTGGTCTTGTAATAATACTTAACAGAAGAAAGCTCACCTACCTTACTAGAATTATCAATACTTCTAACCTCAGCTAGTAGGTCGGTAAGTCTTATTATTCACCTTTGTACTTTTGAGTACCTTCTAGAGTTTGGTATTTGCTACGCAGTTTTCTGTAATCACCAAGAGGTCACTAAAGGCTTCACCTAATTGCTCAAAGATAAAATCATCATATGTATTAAATAAGGGGTTAGTATTTACCTGACCGAATGCCATTAAGCATACATTTGCAGCATCATCTGATTGTTCATCTTCTGAGTCGCTGGCTTTACTTTCATGCCATATGCTTGTGTTGAAGTACCTTTTGGATGTTGATTTATTTAGGTAAACTTTTTCATACTTGTTGCTTTTCCTGTTTTATGATGATATTGTTGGACAGTCCTTCTTTATATGTCCTTTCTTCTTGCAACTTAGCAGATAAGATCTTCTTCGTTGTTGTTGCTATTGTGTTCCTTTATTCTTCTATTGAATCTCATGAACTTCTTGAACTTTTTTACTAGGACAGCTTGATCTTTAGAGTCAGAGTCACGTCATCGAATTACTTTGACAGTTCCTCAGTGTTGAGCTTTGAAAGCAATCGACTTCTACTTCCGTGCATCATCTTCAAAGTCTTAAAGTTCTAACTCGTGAGTGAGTAGCTTACCCATGAGTGTTTCAAGAGACATAGTGGTGAGGTCGTTCCCTTCAATGATTGTCGTAGCCTTCGAATCCAGTTCTTCATGAAAGCTCGTAGAAGTTTCCAAATCTTCTCATGGTTATTATATTCCTTGTCTAATGAAGACAGAGGGTTTACAATATCCTAAAATCTTGTGAACATCTGAGTGACAGTTTGTTTGGCTTCATCTAGAACGCCCATATGCCTAAGTAAGTCTGCTAATTTTTAACTCCTTGACTTGCATCGTACCTTCGTGAGTCACTTCGAGAAGTTTTCATATTCACTTGATGTTATGCACAGACACCCCTGTTAAATTTAGTCCTGTCTAAATCACAAAACAAAGCATTAATAGCACGTACATAAGGGTTGGCCCACTTCTTTTCAGCTTCAGTATTCTTGTCATGGGGTTTCTCAACCAACTCCCCTTCAACAAGAATACGTGCAGGCTTCTTATAGCGATCAATAACAAAAGACCATAAGTCAAAATCTAGAGATTTTAAGAAAGAAACTCATCCATGTTTTCCAGTATGTGTAATTTGTACAATCAAACAGTGGAGGTCTATTTGTGGCTTAGCCTTCACTTGTGAATTTCACAGTGGCCATGTATGATACTATAATCTATGTAAGCTATAATAATAAGAAATAATAGCAGTGTTACCTCGCTTTATCTGTATAACCCCTCTGATACCAATTGTAGGAATGAATTATAAAGTGCAATACTCTAGGGGTGAATAGAATAGAAAGCAAAAATTAGCTAATTAAAAAATATTAGCAACCAGATGACAGATAAAATCATAAGTAAGTAAATAAAAAGAAGAGATCAAAAAGCAAACACAAACACGACGATGTATACTGGTTTCCCTGTTGTGAGGACTATTACAGTCAGAAAAATTTAGCTTCCAGTTGAATCCACTACGGAAAAATACCTCAAGTTTTCATCCGAAGTCCTTGCAACTTCTACACGCAAGCTTTGATCCAAAGTACTCGACCAACTTCAATCGTGAAGGGTCTTTCTTTTATCAAGTCTCTGAGTACAATCTCTCTGAAACTTCTAGACTATACCACACTGGCAAATTGACTAGAGGATTGTAACTGGCTTAGAATTTCAAAATAAAAGAGCTTAGAACACTTTGGAAGACGTATTAAGCTTAGAAAGAAAGAGAGAGAGGTATGTTGAAATGAGTAAAATTCTTCTCTATTTATGGGTTTTTTAAAGTCAGAACTCGGGCGAGTTCGGACAATTTTTTTGAGAGAATCTCGACAAATAGTCGTTGTGTCTATAACAGTAGGGACCAAGTTTAAAATCCAATGGCACCAAATGAACTTGGGGCGAGTTCGGATCGAACTCGGGCCGAATCTGTTAGTGCCAGAGGATGGTTTTTGGCAAATTTTGTATATCGAATTTTGAGTTTTGGGCTTTTGAAAAGTTTTAGCAGTTATGAGCTTTTGTAAAATGGCTATTTTTAAAATTATAGGATATTTTGAAAATATTTTAGGGTAGCCTATTTGCCAATACGACTCGGTATATAATATTCCTAGACTCAATAATATGAAAATTATATTGATATTGAAATACAGACTCATGTGGCAAAATAGCTTTAATCTTGAATAGAGAAAATGTCCAAGTAGCCCTTATATCGAGAGAGGGTTAGATCAGTTATTAAAATCATGTTTGACTATGACCAATAGACCAACAACCATGACTTGGAACAGTATTTTGTCGCGAACTAGTTTGCCACACCTTGTCCTTGTTTGGTTGTAGGTGTGGTTTACTGCTTCGATGATAAAGTATTGAACCATGCTATGGTCTGGAGTTTTATTGAGCAGTTTATATTCAGTTGGCATATTCTTCCTATATCTTGTTACGTTCCTCTGAGGACCTAATAATTTCTCTAGGTGTGTGCTTTATAACTTTTCGCAGGTGCTTCAGCCAAGATCATGATGTTCCCTTTTCTATCGAGGAGGATTGCTCTTGGATCATCCTTTGTTACATTTACAAATTCTTTCCTTTATATAGGTTGGTAGTGTATTTGTCTCCGCAAAACGACTCGTACAAATGATAATTCAAAGATTGATATTATGATACTTATTCTTTCTTTTGTGGATGAGATTAGTTATTATGGTTATACGCATTTACAACTTACGTATATTATACGGTTAGTGTGTCAACGTGCCTAGCTACGTATTTTGGGCCTGGGGTGTTACATCGATTTAGAAGCTATCATCCATGTCGCACCCGTAAATGAACTATGCACGTAAACCATTATTCAATTCTAAGATTCTAATTCCAAAATAATGAATAAGTGGCTAATGGGTTAACTTATCTAATGTAATTTAATTCTAGAATAAATCACGTAAAAATCTAATTCAACCTAATAATAATTTGAAATATAACTTAAATAGGAAATCTTAACCATAGAAAATCATGTTTCCAATTTTGGAAACTATGGCACACGAATCAAGGCGTTCCATTGACTAACTAGTCAAACGTTATGAACTTGAGATTTTG
>JANAVB010024994.1:17387284-17406271 GCA_029216955.1 Iris pallida
CCTCCGTGATTCATTCAACTTGTCCTTATATTTTCCTTAGATGAGAATCGAGTCATGACATCCTTCAGTAACAAATAGGAGGATACTATGGTATAGTTGATTAAGATGAGCATACTATTAGGAGATTGGACCATATGTTAAAATTTGGAGTATGTATGGAGCAAGAACTAGTAGATGAAATGCTAAGGAATAATGCCAAGAAAGAAAGAGAAAAAGTGGTGTTTTGATGTTAAGGATTTAATGCTATGATAATTATGAAGGTGAATTCAATTTATGAGAAATTTTCTTTTAAGTTGGGAATTTGCTGAATTCTACTTTTTAGTGTTAGTCCAATGATTATATTATAATTTTGAATATGGCTAATCAATTAAGTTTACCATAATAACATCATAATATTCATGTATCACTATCATGTTGCTACTTTAACTTAGCATTGTCCTAATATGCTACTTTAACTTAGCATTGTCCTAATGTTTTGTATCAGTCATATTATTTTGTTTGCCTAACATGTATTTGTAGACATGCTGTAAGCATTATCAAAGATGATCAAACCAGGAATATGTCATGGAGAATTATTGATGGGCCAAAGACGACATTATACAAGAAGATTTCTCTGAACCGTCTAACGACCTACCGGGGCCAAAGATGGCGTTATACAAGAAGATTTTTAGATCTATTTATCTTTGGACACTGCCGTCGAGGAAAAAGGCGTCTTCATGTTTGCTCAATATCTGAAGAAAGGCATCATCAAAGGGCTCTTGGTTTTCTATTTTATTAATATATTTTTATATTATTGAGTCTAGGAATATGGTACACTGCATCGTACTGGCAAATAGGCTATCCAAGAAATGTTTTCAAAATATCTTTTTATTTTGAAAATAAGCCTACCAGCCCAAATTACTTCATAACTGCTTGATCTTTTCAAAAAGCCCAAAACCAATTTGCAAAAACCTGACAAACTCCAAAGAACTCGGCCAGAGTTCGGCCCAAATTCGGCCAGAGTTCGGTTAGTGAACGTTGCTTTTGAACTTGGTCTTCTTGCAGTTACGGATCCCAACGAGATTTTCTCATAGAGTTCTGTCTGAATTCTGCCCGAATTCTGTCAGAATTCTTCCTTTGGAAAAACTATAAATAGAGAAGAATTTCGATCATTTCAAACACCAATTTACTTTATATCTCTTATCTATAAGCCTACTACTTCTTCCAAAGTGTTATGAGCTATTCATTTCTAAATCCCAAGCTAGTTACAATCCTCTAGTCGATTTGCCAGTACAGTCGGTCTAGAAGTTTTAGAGTGATTGTAATCAGAGGCTTGATTGAAGGTAGACACTTCACAATTGAAGTTGGTCGAGTACTTCGGATCAAAGCTCGTGTGTAGAAGTTGCAAGAACTTCGGATAAATACTTGTGGTAATTTTCCATAGTGGATTCAATTTGAAGCTAGAGTTCTTCCGACTGGACTAGTCCTCAAAGAGGGAAACCAGTATACATCTTTATGTTTGTTCTCTACTCTTACTTTTCATTTACATATCTGTGATATATATTATGTGATCTTGTTACTAATATTTTTTAAATAGTTAATTTTCGTTGCCTACTCTATTCACCCCTCCTCTAGAGTATTGCGCTTTACAACTCGTTCCTACAATCGGTCCTACAATTGGTATCAGAGCAGGTATACAGGTAAAGCGTGGTAACACTGCTATTATTACAGTTGTTACATAGATCACTATATCACATATGGCAATTATGTACTTCACAACTGAAGAACAATCCTCAAATAGACTCCCACTATTGATGGAACAAGCTATAGTTATTGGAAGACATGGATAAGCTTCTACCTGAAGTCTCTAGATTTTGACTTATGGTCAATTATTGTCAATGGCTACAAAAAGCCTACTATCACTTCTATTCTCACATCCTCTATAATCAACAAGCCTTATTATAGTTACACGGAGGAAGAGAAGAAGTTAGCTAGCCTTGATGCAAAAGCTATGCATATCTTTTATTGTGCTGTAGACACAAATATATTCAATTTTATTACTACTTGCACAATATCTCATAAAATTTAGAAAGTTCTTGAAGCTACTTATGAGTGCAGGTATGAAGCAAAGCTAGACAACTCCAAAAAGAAGGATAGTCTTCATAATGATGCAAAATGTATATGACGAAATTGGGATTTAAGGTAAACACAATCTATTATACGAAGAAGAGCTTGTATGTGACAACTGCAAGAAGATAGGCCATATCAAGAAGATTGTACTACTGCTAGAAAGGAGAGTCTACGAACAATCAAATGAAAGTAGATCATCTCACAAGTACACTAGCACGAGCATATGGTGTGAAAGCGAAGCAAGAGTTCGAAGAAGAAGAAGAAGAAGAGAGACCTCATAAAGCTGCAAATTTAAGCTCAATGGCATTATCTAACAAGGTACAGAATAATTCCTTCTTGTAGAGAATGAATTTTCTTATGATGAGTTATCTGATGCTTTTAGTGATCTATTAAGAACACTAGAAAGTATTAGATAAGTATAACCAAGCTAGAAAGGATATCTATCCTATAAGTGTGAGAATGAAAAGCTTACTTGCTTATTGAATGATGCTAGAAATAGTTCTCCTTCTGATAATTCTACTGAGATTTTCACGCTGAAGTTTAGATTGCATGAGGCACTTGATTGCATTGAAAAAGAACTCAAGAAACTAAACTTAAGGAGGAACTAGAATCAGAAAAGAAGAAGTATTCTATTGCTTCATGTAGAATTGATGCTCTTAATGCTAAATATGATGAGATCTGTGCTACCTCTAAAAATTAGAGATTAGACTGGGAAAGCAGGAAGTACAACCTACGACTCAGTCTAACACAAGGCACTTAGCACATCACAAAGTCACACACGACAGATCATCTAGAAAGGAAGCAAGCAAAGCTAAAGCTTCACATAACCATGCTTCTATTACAAATATTCACGTACATCATATCACACTACTGCACGTTCTCATACTACTATACATAGCACTAATGTTAATTCTTTCTGTCATTATTGCGGTATGAATGGACACATTTCTAATATTGTCAGATTAGAAAGCTAATTGATATGAACTTGTGCAAATGGGTTCCCAAAGCTAATAAATGTGGATCCAAGTATGGATACCAAAGTCTTCACTTAATATTCAGGTGTAGCTGCTTATGCTGAACCTTAGAACCATGGAGCATGTTGGTGATTGCAAAGCTACAAAGGTCATCTTCCAAGCAATTGCACCAACATAAGTGTGGTCACTAGAACCACTTTGGTAACATGCTTTCTAAATAGTTTTTAATATCTAGCATGTTCTTTTTGATGTCTTGCTACTAGCTCTCATTTATATCTTTTTAAGTGTTTATTATTAATCATATGAGATATAATCTTAGCATGACTATTGTCTTACTTAAATGTTTAGTTCACACTAAATTGTCTTTCACTCACTTTCTATTAGTGTGACACATTTACTATGTATGCTCTAAATTGTCTTTCACTCACTTTCTAAATTGTCTTTCACTCACTTTTGACTCTTCGGCTTTAATATTTTTAATGGTCACTTCTTACCGATTGTCTTTAACAAGTCATATTTACTTTGATCAGTATTTTGTAAGTATGTATGTTTAGCACAAGTCTTATATTTACTTAAAAAGTATATACAATACTTTTATTTTAACCTTGTGCTTAATAATATATTCACTATTGATTCTCATATTTTATTTTGATTAATTCTTATGAATCAATTAAATCTTTGTCTGACAAAGCATATTTATGCATGTTTTTGATCTTGTGATATTTTTTTATGCTGTTAATGATACATCAATAATTCACTATCATTCATATATGCTGATATGTTTTTTATATTTTGTATAAATATCTTTATGGGGATATATGAGTTAAGTTCAAGTTCTTATTTTTTTTAAACTTGTGCTTATCTCATACTTAAGCTAATGATTTTTATGTTATCTTTATTAGCTTCTTCCTCAAAGCCTCTTTTTCTTGGCTTTTTGGTTAACATTTTGGATACATGATATTTTTAATATCTTGATCTTGATAAATCATTATTTGGGTATTTAATTCTTTATATTAGGGATTCTGGATTTCGATGTTGTTCGATGATACTGCATATATTCCTTTGAATCTAAGTTCTTAAGAGTAGAGGTCATTTTAGGAACAAGCAAAAAAGGTTCTTCTGTCATACAGGTGTAAATAACCTGAAGCGACACAGTGTACTAGTCTTCGGACTACCGCTAGCTGGGAACGGCCCCTACAGCTAACCCGAAGTGATCAATATATTATAGACTTAAGATTATTAAGGTCTACTTGCAACTATTATCTAGTTCTGGATCCAAGGTACTGAACCCAGTCCCCTAGATTTCAGAATATCAACGTATCTAGGTCCTATATTTTAATTTACAAATATTTATATTTTATTGTTACCCAATAATTTTGTAGCACATATGGATTAATGTAATTGATACATCTTATACCGTATGCTACATTGTTATAAGATTTTTAAGTCCATATAATATAATTTTTTCATATTGTACTAATTTTTTTAAAATCATCGGTTATTAAAGAAGAGATTTATTTGGGTACAAGCCTACAAAGGGTCTGTCTGTCACCACGACTACGGTCGAAGTGAAGCGATACTTAAGTGTTCTCCGGTGAACCTCCGTTAGTTGGGACAGTACCTCTACAGAACCCAAGATTGATCAACGCTTTATAAACTAAAGATTTATTGAGATCTAGTTACAATTGTTATATGATGGATTTTGGATTTTAGATTTAATGGATAATATTACTTGATTTGATATTGTGACAACTCATTGAATATTATGGTCTTGTGATTTCGTCTTTAACTTGCGTAATATTCATGATTTTAAGTTTTTTTATTTATATTCTTCTATTCTAGTTATTTACTGTCTATAGCAGTAACTCTTATGAAAGAGAAGTCAAGTATATTGAATTTTCCTCTCTCAAAGCATTTCTTTTCTTTAAGCCTCCGGTTATCAGATGGACACGTGAACGGCTTCAAAAGGGAAGAAATAAACTTTGATAAGAAGACCTAATATTTGTGAATTAGTTTCTACTTCTGGAAATATGTCTCTAAAATTCTTAAATTTTTATCAATACTATTATTTTTTTGGATATAGCCATGTAAAGGTGGAGCAGTTAATTGTTTCAAATCAATTATCCCTTGACATGCCATATATACACTTTTCTTTGGACATTTAACTAGTTATGTTTATTTGTTCAAATGGAAACTAGTTTTGTTATTTGTTCAAATAGATGTATTTATGATTTATGGATTCTTTTATTGAAATTGTTTTTGTGATTCGAATCTCCAGCTTTCAGTCTAAGGACTAAATGGACGCATTCGAACATTTATTATGACGGTTTTTTGGTAATAAATTCCACATTTTTGAAAGTATTTTGATTTCTTTATGATTCTGTTCGATACTCAAAAGTTATTATTAAAGACAGTTTTTAAAATCTTTTAATGTCTTAAAATATTTCTTTTATATATTATTAAAGATATATTTTCTTCATCTTTAAGCGTTTATTTATGGATTTCTTTTCTTACCTAAAGATGATATTTGTTTTGAGTTTGGAATTTTATAGCATTTGATCAAAGGAAAGAAAAGATGCATATCTTGGATATCCTTAGATATTGTGATTATTTATTTTATCTATTTTATGCATATAAATTATTTTTGAACTATATACGCATATTTTAAGGGGGAGCAAATTAATTGTTTCAATTATTTATGCCCTTAATATGTGGTATACCTAGTTCACCATAGACTTATATGTTATTTATATATCTTGTTGAGTTGGTCATGATATTTGGATTTGTATTGAATTTATGAGAGAATATGATTTAATATTTATTTTTAATTCTCTCATTTTCGAGTTTCTAAAAGTTATCCTGCCAAAATTAATTTAATTTATTGATAATCCTTTTGAGTTTAAACTGATTTGGCATTTTTATTAAGATTTTATCTCAAGTTCTGATTATCTATATTTAGACTGATCTACTTTACGGGGGAGCATTTAAGTCAACTGAATTTCTCCTTCTCAAGTATTTTGTTTTCATTACCTTCATGTTTATCTGATGGATATATATCATGCTAAGGTAATTGAATTCAAATGCATGAACTTTGGTATAGTTTTTGCATAGATTCTAGTATATATTTGATTCTTTTCGATGATTATACTCTTTATGGAATTGATTTACTAATATGTATGGGCAAATTATGAATCATATTTTTTGTGATCATTATTAAAAGTCTCATTATATTTGATTTTTTTTCTACGAATTTCTATTCCTCATGATTTATTTATGACCAATGATGATTCCTACTATTGATATTTTTTGGTCTATTTCAAAACACAATATGATGAACAAAATATGTTTTGAATGTTATTTTTGGATTTCTAGTTGGTAAACTATGTATTGATTGATTTCAATGTTTTTAAGTTCATCCAACTATTTTGACAAGTTTTTCTACTATCGTTATGCAATTTTCTAAACTTGTCGTTACACTGTTCTCATAATCCTTAATCATGATTATTTGTGCTTTCCTCCTTTATTATGCATGAGTTCATTTTAGCTCTAATTACGGGGGAGCTTATTTTTATCATGTCAAAGGGGGAGAAATAAGTTTAAGTTAGCACACAATATTCTATTATTATGGTGTTTATTAGTGATACATAATATATTGTATATATATTAAACTTAAAGGATTTGCCATAATCAAAAAGGGAGAGATTGTTAGCCCAATGATTATATCATATTTTGAATATGGCTAATCAATTATGTTTACCATAATGTAATCACTATCATGTTGCTACTTTAACTTAGCATTGTCCTAATGTGCTACTTTAACTTAGCATTGTCCTAATATTTTGTATCAGACATATTGTTTTGTTGCCTAACATGTATTTGTAGACATGATGTAAGCATGATCAAACATGATCAAACCAGGACATATGTCATGGAGAATTATTGATGGGCCAAAGACGACGTTATACAAGAAGATTTCTCTGAACCGCCTAACGACCTATCCGACTGGACTAGTCCCCAAGAGGAAAACTAGTATACATCCTTGTGTTTGTGTTTGCTCTGTACTCTCTACTTTTCATTTACATATCTGTGTATATATTATGTGATTTTGTTACTAACATTTTTTAATAGTTAATTTTCGCTGCCTACTCTATTCACCTTCCCCTTTAGAGTATTGCGCTTTACAACTCGTTCCTACAATCGGTCCTACATTTAGGAGATTATGAAAGACGAAATTAGTTCAAGGAAAAATATAGATATATACATAAATATAGATATGTTTATAGAGGTAGATTAGAGAGTTATTCAAAGTTTTGGATTTATTAAATTTCTAATATATGATATCGGATTGAAATATAAATATTTTTGAAGAAGGCAAAATTTTGTAGTTCACTTTTAAAATTGAATAAAGAAGAAAATAAAAGTGTTTCAAGTAAATTTATGTTTTATGGAATATAAATTTTAAGAAAATCAAAATTTAGAAGGGGACGATTCGAAGATATTACGATGTTGAAAGACGCAATAAAATTTTGAATCGAAAAGTATTGAGCTATTGATCAAATTTTGAGATTGAAAATGTTATTGCCTATTTATGAGGTTGCACGACTATAGGATAAATGTCAGTGTTGTCGAATTTAGACGTTGATGGGTTGTTGTGGATGTGATCATCTTCTAAACTACATCCGTTGATTTTTATCTGGTTATATGAATTGCCCGTTTCGTTGAATTTTGTTTCGAACTTCGCGCTCAATGATTCGATTGTAATTTCTTGTCGATAAACTCTTGTATCTTTCCAATCCTACATATCCTAGTTATTCCTAAATTTCGAGGACAAAATTTTTGTAAGTTGGGTAGGATGTAAAGCCCCAAAAATTTTACTATAATTTTTAAAAATTAATTTATTTTGGTATTAGTTTTTATTTTTGGTATTCGTACGTCGAGTGCAAATACGTATATGCGAGGCATATATTTTATAAAAAGTTTTATTATAGATATAGAAAATAAGTATACTTTTCAAAAATAACAGAAGGCAAATATTTTATTTACTTAAAGTTGCAAAATAAGTCACATCAAGATTTGGTAAACTTTATTAATTAATTATTATAAAAATGCCATTTTATTTTATTGTACAAGTATAAGTAGTAATTTAGAAAACTATGATTTATATTAATACTCTATTTGTATGTGAGGTAAAAAAATTTAATTCATGTATATTTTAATTTTGTAATTAATTACTATTATTATATTATACTTCTAAAAAATATTTTAAAATTTGTTTTATTTAATGTTTAATTAATTATGGTGATTTAAGTTGGAATTGATTTATTAGTTTATTTTAAATAGTTTTAAAGATGGGATTATCTAGATTTAAATTGGAATTTGTATTGGATTGAATTAGTTTTGAATTGATTTAAATTAAATGGTGAATTATCTAATTTTTCTACTCCTTATCTAATTAGGAGTCTCCACATCCTATATAAGGAGAGGCTCTTGCTCTTTTTTCCATAAAATTCGATAGCCCAATTTTCTCACCACAAATGTGCGTGCACCGTATCGGTATTCAAATTCCTCCATATGAGTCATGATGGCCTTGGATCCGACCCCGAGTGTCTTCCTACTATACAATTTTATTTACATATACAGATTTTCCAATCCCGTATCTGACACACTAGACACGATACAAAAATATAAATTATCTTGTCTGACAAACCGGACACGACCCAACTATAGTAGACCCCAACCCTAGTCATGAACCTATCTGCCGCCTTGGATCTCCATCGGTTGTTCCACTCAAAAGCAGCCAAACTCCTCGTCGTTCTCTGCCAGCGCGCCACCATGCCGTCGTCGTGCCAACGCCCGATCCCTGTTGTCCACTAGCCAGTCGGCTGACCACCTTACCACCATCACCAACCCCCAATTCTGTCCCGTCCTAGCCTGTTCTCACCGCCTCCATCACGATAACCCATCCAACCCACGAACCTCCACCTGCCCTTCGCCGGTTGCCATCATCCCTATCATCACCATCACCCCCTTCCCCACAGCAACCCCCAACACTATCACCCAAGCAAAGTAAAACAAACCCTAACTCTTACCTATCCTCCATCTGCACCGTCGCTTCTGTACACAACCAAGGCCTCCACCGCCTCCCTATGTTGGAGCACTCTAGTCGCCCGCTCGAATGCACCCTCCACGTTTCTGCCACGACGGTCGATACTCCCTCTACTGAAACCCCAGTGCCACCCCACAACGGTCGCCGACGAGCCCCCGAGCTTCCGCCTATCGCCGCACAGCCCTGGTAACCTCTCTCTCTCACACCCTCTCTCCTCTCTTTCTTGCTCTCCCGACTCTCCTTTCCCTCTCTTCTCCTCCTCCTCGTCGATCTCTCCTTCATCCTCACCGCTCTCCCTCTCTCGACCTTCTCTCTTGCCCTCCTCACTTTTCTCCCTCTCTCAAGTTTCTCTTTCTTCACTCATTATTTTCTTGGAAGAGAATACAGCACCAGCCATGTTGATGTTTACATTGATTATTTTATTTCTTTATTTTTCCATGTTTATTGTTATGTGTTTTTCTTTCTTCGATACCTTTATAAATATTATATTATATTATTATATTATTATTATATTATTATTAATACTTATTAGTATTATTATTATAGAAGTTAGTTTAGGATTATTAAACTTATTATTGTCACTATTATTTTATGTCTTACTAATACTATTGTTAATTATAAAATCTATATATTTCTAAAATTATTTATGTAGTATAAATATAGAATTGGGCTTGGACCCACATTATTTTCGAATTAGTCTTAATCCCTAAAAATAAATTTTTCTAAGATTATTTATTATTTACTAGAAATATTTTGACCCGTAAGAATATAGTTTCCAATAATAAAACAATTTTCTAACTATTTTCAAAATATTTATCTAAATTATTTTTGCTAATAAAATATAGTTTCTCTATCTATAAATTTTATTTTGGTAAACTTAGTTTTTTTTGCCTAAAAAGTTTTTTTTAGATTTTTAAGTATTTATCTAAAACTATTTAATGACCAAAATATTTTTCTAGGTATTATAAATATTTTCAAAAAATAGGATAAATACTTTTCTCCGTAAATTCCCACTGTCTGTCAATCTTGGTCGTAACTGATCATACTCCTATTTTCTCGTAAATTTGGGCCCTTCCACATGGACCATAGCTATCGGACAAATCGAGACTAGTCAGATCCTCGTACCATGCCAGGCAAGATACCTTGCCATATTTACTGCTTAAATTTAGTCTGCATATTTATTTTAGTTATTGCATATTTACTGCTTGTTTATTTTCTATTCATCCAGTTGTACCTTTGATTATTGTTCATGATTTACTTACTTGCTTTCAGTTATACATGATGCAAATGCTAGTCGTATTTTCTTTTTTGTCTTCTAATTTGCATATGGACCTAGAGTTAAGGGACTATCATTTGTTAATGTATTATCATAAACTTTGTTACGACTGTGCCACGAGTTATGATTAGCATATAGAGGTGCTTGCGTATTGGCTGATCACCCGTACGCATGCGTTAGGTATAACTGCTAATAGAAGCATGTTAGGAGACTTAGCAATTAGTACAGGTACATGGTCGTGGATACGACTTAATAGGTGCATAGGATAGGAAGAATATTTTCTTATCGTATGGGTCACTATTAGACTTTTTATTTTAGTAACCTGGAAGCTCCACTGGAGATAGGATAAGCTTACCCTCTCATGTTGGCCACTGACATTACTGGAACATTATGCGCTTAGCCCCTGGTGTCCTAGTGGAGACTATACCAGATCCTATTTATAGCTAGAAGTGCCTATGCATAGAAAGTTTGCTCTTAACTGCATGAACACACTAGAATGGTTAGTAACCTTAGTTGATGTCATGTCACACTCCATTCTAGTCATGGCATACAGTAGTGTCACATCACAGAATAGCGTGCGACCTCTTGTCCTTGTTTGGTTGTATGGGTAGCCTACTGTTTCAATGATGTGATGTTGGGCATGTTATGGTTGGAACACTTTACTTTTACTTGTGACTTTGTGACATATTTTATATTCAGTTTATATGGCATGTTCATCTTGTATCTTGTTACGTCCCTATGAGGACCTGGTGATTTTTCCAGATGTGTGTTTCATGACTTTCTACAGGTGTTTTAGCCAAGATCATGGTCTTCCATTTTCTATCGAAGATGACTTGCTCTTGAGTCGTCCGTTGCTACGCTTGACAAATCCTTTCATTGTTTATGTATTAAATTATTTAAAATAATTGGTATTAGATTTGTCTCCGCCCAATGACATGTAAAATGATAATTCATAGTTGATTTATGATATCTGTCACTCCCCATTCCGATATATGTATTAGTTAGATGTTTTCCGTATATTGTATCTGGTATCTGTATACGTGCACCTGTGATCCTTTATTTTGCACCTGGTCATGGCGTAGAACATTATCTCGTCGCGGAGTAGTATGCCACCCCTTGTCCTTGTTTGGTTGTAAGCGTGGTTCACTACTTCGATGATAGGATTTCTGGATTGTGTTGTGATTAGGGATTTGATTTATTAATTAATAGTTCTAGCATATAACAATTAACATGTCATATTAGCCACATGGTTAGGGCATGCTAGGATTAGGGTTTTATGAACCAACCCACCCCGCAATAAATATTTTCTTCCTCTCTCTCCTCTTATTAACCCTCATTCATTTCCCTTAACCACTTTTAGGAAAGTACACCTTTCTCAAATGGAGAGATTTCTTACAATTTTATTTTTTAATTTTTTCCTTTGATATTATTAGTCTAGATTTTTCTTTTCCTCATTCTCTACATGTGTAGTACTTGGAGTTCTTAATTTTAATAGCTATTTTTGTGTAGATCTAAGTTCCTAAAACTAGGGTTTATGGATTTTCGTGGTTTTGATCTATCAAACTTGGTTGTTCTCAAAAAATAGTGGTTCAATGTAGTAGATAAATTGATTTATTCAATTTTGGTTTTTATTTCATCCGATTCCGAGTCCTATAGCCCAAGTTATGGATTGAAAGTTTCTCAAACTCTATGGCCAAAAGTATTCTGCTAGCAGGGACGACGATCCTCCATGCACACGCTTTGCACTGCCGCGTTGTTTTTGCACATGCGCTTCGCACTGCCATGCCACTTACCCGGGCGCGCCTCACACGTTTGTCCTAGCGCATCGCACCTTGCACCATCTTTTAGCGTCCGACATCGTGCGCTATGCGCCGTTCGCACGCCTCCGTGCACCATCCGCTGATTGTGCGCCGCCGCTTGCTGTACGCTAATTGCGTGTCATTGTGCGTTGCATGCCATTCATGCGCCCTCTACGCACTGTCCCTCGGGTGCTTCACATTTCCACGTGTGCTGCGTGCTTGCAGGCCTTACGTACCCGAGGGCTTTGCATGGTTTGACCCATGAGCCCGAGTGACCTATGTGCCTAGTGGTGACTATGTAACTTGACTTTGTTCCTGACATGTCTACCTGTGCATGTGCTGGTGTATTCTAGGTGTGTACTGAGGTGCAACCTATGTGTGCACTTATGTGCTATCCTATGTGCTAAGCGATCCTACACGTTATATGTCAGTACATTCTAAGTTCCCAGCACATACATGATAAACAATCAGTGACAGTTACGTGGTGTGTTGTTTGTTGAGTGATGCATTATACTAAGAATGGATCCACATATGGGACTCTATGAGCCAGTGTGGGTTCATACTTAGGGTACCAGTACTAGGTATGACAACTAAGGGGATAATCACGTGACCACGACATGCGAATCCAAGTCCAACATAGGGCATAACTAAGCAAGTCAATATAATATATGCATTGGAAAGGGAAGAATCTCGAGATCGTATGGTACTAGACACACCAGGACCCGCCCTGACGTATCGAGTTGGCTGTCGCAGATATTGTTTAATCTTCCCATAGTGGATGGCAATATCTGACCTGTATGTGTTATGAGTTATATGTTCTGTACGGTAGCCCTACGGGGGACCTGTCCATAATCAATGTGCTATACGTTATGTCATGACCCACACCCTATTTAGGGGCACGAGAACGTGGGTACGTCCAGCCTACGCCGTAGTGTCGGTGGTAGAACGCTGTATAGGTCATCTTTGACATCTAAAATCTAACAACAAGATATAAATCTGTCATCTCCGTACGGGTCTAGGAAAGATAGAGCATGATGGAATAAGATAAAAAGAAAGAAACTGAATACAAATAGAGTTATCACACCACAAAATAGATGTTCAACACAATAAATACAAGTCCAGAATATAACTAAGTCTCAACTAACAATCGGAACAATCCGATACAAACTGAAAGCTATAAATGCTAGACTAAACTAGGCACCCTCTACCGAGCTAGATGCTCCTCATGCTCCTGAATGTCACCTTCATATGTCCCATAGAAGGTAGGGCAGTCACCATCATCATCTGTATATTTTCAACAGGTCCAGTCAGGACAGGAGCGAGCACAATATATCTCACGCAGTTCATAACATGTTAGGAAATATAAAGTATGGAAAAGAGTAAGATACATGAACTGTAAGAAGATGTACATAAAAACGAGACAGAATTTATAACTAAAAATATACACAGGATAAGTAAAACTGTAAGTACCAGTGATTTAGAGCATGAGCTGGTTATATAAATGAGTTGGGACAATGCAAGGGTAACTCCATCATACGTGAGTGTACAATGGACATATACAATAGTTTATACAATATTTGTACAATGGGATTTGATTACATAACCATTTCCTACTCACCCTCCCCAATCAATACACAAGGATCCAATCCAGTTACATTACCTTGTATAATAGTTTCTCCATGAAGCTCATGTGATCATGAGAGTACAAGATGCACGAGTATACATGAATAGGGGTGTACAATAAATACAATATGTTTGTGAAACGCACATCACAATATGTATCTGCTGAACACAATGGGGATAACATCGCAAGAGAAGATCCATATAGTACCAATCCATGATATCAATCGTGCCAGTATCAAGTAAAGTAATCTAGAGCAAGTATATAATTCCTAACAAGTATGAAACTATCAGAGAATGTACTCGTCTGCCACCCTGAATTACTGATATGAATAGATGTCTGAAATGGTGTCACAGAGTCCTATTTACAGTAAAACAGGTTATTAAGTACTCAAATTGTAATAATGAAAATCTGCAATACAAACTACATGATTCTAAGCCAAGCTAGGTCAATGTCAACTCTTGGTCAACTTTGGTCAACTGTCTAGGTCAAACTAGGTCAACTGTAAGGTAACTTGGGCAACTGCTCAGGGTTTAGTTAAATTCTAATCAAACTAGGTCAAAGTCAACTTTAAGTCCACTAAGTCAAGCCTTGGTCAACTAAGAGTCAAACTATAGTCTACAAGTCTAAATAGGCCTAGTGTGTCTATTTCTAGGTCAAGTCCACTCATAGTCAACTTTGGGTCAACCTTCTAGTCCAGCTTGGCTAAACTTGGGTCAAACTTGGTCCATCTAGTCTATCTAGGTATTACCCTTATAACACTCATCTATATATATACTATATAGACATATACACATGTTTTCTCAAAAATCTAATATGCTGTATAGATATCACTATAAACTTATAAAGTAAACCCTCAACTCTAATCCCAAGCCTATAGGCCAAAACATAAACTATACCTATACTTGTAACAAATCGCAAATCACACCCACTCTCTAATCCTAACTAACACTCACACTTATACTCAAATACCTTTCTCTACAAAACCACTTCCTCCTTTCCCTTATCTTTCTACTGGAGTAGACTCTCATGGACACCTCACTCACATAACAAGAACAAGGGGCTGCCTAGTGCAGCCCCTACTGCTGCTATCAAGTAATCTTAGCCCTCAACTGCAGTACAAAGCTCAGGCCAAGGCAAGCCAGAGGCTGCATTACTCATACTGCTGCTGCTCTATTGCCTAAGCACTGCTGCTACTAACCTACTGTTATGCCTAACCCTCACTTCTCACTATACATACACACACAAATATCTATACATACATACATACATATAGACATACATATATATATTCAGATTTGTATACATACCTAAGTAAACTTCTAAACCAAATCCTAATAACAAACATCAACTATACTTCTATACAGAAACATACATAAATACATATATACTCATTTGAATCCACATCAACATAAAGAACCAATTCTCAGCTCTTATTGGAACCCAAACTCAGTTTTAAACCCAATATCTAAATCCCAGTTATATGTATCAGTCTTCAGTAACTCAAAGATCGAAACCTATACAAACAAAACAATATATCAACAAAACCCAAATCAATATATCAAACTACAAACGTACTGAAATTCTTAGGAAAATAAATAACTTAAAAACCAAATAACCGATACTTAAATCCCAGGTTTTTGCAAAGTATCAGCGAACTCAGTTCACATTTGATTTCGAACCCAAAATGAGATCAACACTCAAATTCAAACCAAAACAGTGACAAACAGACATGTGCCCCAAGTGTACGTATCATATGGGAGTGTTCTTGTGTCCAAACAGTGGACACGAAGTGTCCAAATCGTACAAAATAGGGTGTATCAGTCTGTGTGTACAGACAGGCTCGTACAGCGTATCCAGGCTCTCGTAGACCCGACACACGACACTAGACACCTCGTGCACGTATTCGCCAGGTATAGATCAAGCATTTCATCAAACATATTGCTAAAGACACTAATACGTGTCCGATACGGACACTAATGGATACAGATTCCTACCATACTTGGGCTACACCTAGGGGACCCTAAATGGATGCATCTATGGTAAGCAATTGGGAATTTAAAGGTGTTTGGTAGGTTTTACCTATTGAGGGTGAAACCTCAATGAATAGGCTTTGAAATGAGATCTTCTCCCACTTGTAATAATCCCAAGCCCCCGAATCCTTGCTAGCTGCCCACTATTGGTATCCTCTACTGTAGGGGAGTCCAACGCAATTGATTTTGTCCAATTTGGAGGAGAAATGAAGAATTGGTGAAGGTTTGGGGAAGAACTAATTAGGGTTTTCTTGTAGGTATTTAAAAAGAGAAAGGAATTATGAAGAGGTGATTAAATAGGGAGGGAATGGGATTGATGGCTGTTGGAATAGTTAGGGTTAGGGTTTTAGATGAGTGGCTAAGGTTTCTCCACCAATTTCTAGCTCAATCAAGGGCTCTCATCAAAAGTAGGTTTCTAACATAATATCTAACCAAATATCTCCTAACATAATATCTAGATATTAATCTAACTTAGTCCTTAAGTCTCTAACCTTCTAACTAAGCTTCTATGAACATCATTAATATCTAGGTTAGGTCAAAACTAGGTTAGTCTCTAATAAAAAGATTAGCACCACAATAATCAATCAAAATTCATTTTTATTAAAAAGTCCAAAATGACCAAAATACCCCTAGGCTAAAATTCACAATTAGTCATCCATCACTTGGTTAGGTCCCCATGGTCATGGTTAGTCTCTAGGTCATGCAGTCTCTAAGGTTGCACTAGCAAAATATCAAAATCACAAGTCATGGTTTTAAATAGTTTTAAATTGATTAAATATCACCATAAATCATATCATGATTTAAATATCATTATTAAAAGATTAAAATTTACAAAATTTCAAATTACCCTCATTTTAGAAAATGGGTGCTACAAGTCTACCCTCCTTAGAAAAATTTTGTCCTCGAAATTTAAATGGTCGTACTCATTCTAGGTCAAACCCCCAACAATCATAGTCTCAAAATCACACAGTTTGATAATCATATGAGTTTGTCCAAAATCATGATACTCAAAATCTTCGTCATGCTAGTGAGCAAGGCTACGATAATAACAGAGTCCTTGACTAAGGTACATACCTCTAGAATCATGATATTTAAAAATTTTGTATTGCCGCATGCTTGGCCACAAAAACCTTAAATTCCTACACCGAGAAATACGTCCAAAATCTGACTATATGTCCTCACTATGCCAGCTAACATGACTATGGACTAGATCCCATAACTGAGGCGACCTAGCCCATACGACTTATCTCAGAAGAAAAATCAAATCACAATGAAATACCCGAATAAAATTTATCAACTACAAGGAACAGATAGAATCGAATTTCAAGACAGTTATAAGGAGGCAAATACGGAAATGGAATCGAAAAGATTGGAACTTGCAATCAGCTCTCCTTCTGCCTGTGCATCCTCGACTGCCTTGGCGAAAGCTCGCCCCTGCTGGCCTCCCCTGGCCTACTGCTGATGCCGGACAAACCTCTGCTGCTGAATCTGCAACGGTGGTCCCTTCTGTTGTCCTGTCGGAGACCTAGCACCTGCTGCCGCCCGAGTCACTGATGACTGGTTCATGGGACAATCCCTACACCAATGCTCTGCTGAACCACAAAGTAAACACAGGCCCTACCTCTTCCTGCAGTCGTCCCACCTGTGGCCTTACATCTTGCAGAAGTTACATATAGTATGCTGATGCTGTCTGGGAGCCTGCAGGTAAAGTATATGTCCCTGGCCCTGAAACGGCCGCTGAACTCGCCTCTGCTGCTGCTGCATCTGAATATGAGGCCTCTTGGCCGGGCCTACACTGGGATCAGCTCCCAAGACATCACTGCTCCACTTCAGCTTGAGGCCGAAGTCCTCCTCTACCATCTATGCGTCCATCGGGATCTTCTCAAATGTCGCATCGCGACGCCCAGAAGTGCGAGAGCGCACTGCATTAATCAGGTCCCTCATGAATTTGTGGACCTTCTCTCCCTCATCCTGAATCATCCTTGGAGCGAATCAACTCAGGCGAAAGAACTCTACCGCATACTTGTCCATATACGAGTTCCCCAATACTAGTCCTGCAAACTGGTTCTCCAGCACGCTAAGAGCTACATCCGGATAGAACTTCTCCTTGAATAGCCTTCGAAAGTTCTTCCAGGTCAGTTCTCTAACGACGCACGAGGATCCATACGGTACCATGTCAAAGCGATATCAAAGAACCGGCTAGCCGCGGCTGACACCCACAGCCTCTTCGGAAGCTCTGCTAGATCCAAACTCCGCTCAACATCATCTAGCCAGCCGTCGACATATAGAATGCCCTCAATCCCTTTGAACTCCTGGGGTACCATCTTCTTGAAATCTAACACTGATCCAGGCCTCGGCTGCTGATGTTGCTCCTGGCCCTGAGCTCCCTGAACCGGAGCTGTAGCAACCTTCTCGACCGCTGCTAGTGCAAGATGATAAACATTCTCCATGCTCTGCCTCATAGTCTCAGACTGCCGCTGAGATGCCTCCGTATGCGCTCGCTGAGTCTCCATCATCTGCTGGAGGAGCACAAACATCTGTAACGCATCTGTCGGTATCGGAAGTGGCGACGGAAGAGTCTCTGGAATAACGATTGAAGGCCTCCCAAATGGAGGTGGAAGACATCCTGATACTGCTGCTACTCCCACCTAGATGGCAGGAGAAGTAGGGACAGCAGAGACAGCCATCTGGACCTCCCCCTCCTTCGGAGTAGTAGGCCTGGATGGACCGGACCTCTCTAGGGCAGTACGAGATCCAGCTGCCTGAGCTCGAGTCACTGTCATCCTGAGATAGATCAAACAAGAAAATCAATACTGAGAAAGAAGCGATATAATCAAAGGAGGATGGTTTATTTCAAAGAAAACAATTTTCCACTAGAATTTAGATGGCAGAAATTCAGTTAAGAGTTTTTCCTAGATGTGATTGAGTACCTCAAAGTATATCCTAATCCTACTGCAGGCTGTAGTGATACTCTAGTTCGATAGTGATACTAGTTCGAATACCACTACATAAACTCGACCTGCATGGGCCCACCACTAAAAATGTGTCACGACCCGCACCCTGTTTAGG
>JANAVB010024994.1:17411284-17458784 GCA_029216955.1 Iris pallida
GTCCGCACCCCCGAACTGCACGATCCATGATTTATGGGACGACGCCTCGGGCTGGAGGTGGGATAGGACCAGCGATTGGCTGGGCCCGGCAGCGACGGCTCACATGGCCACTGCTGACGTTAAGCTCAATGATACCCCTGACACCTTGAGATGGACCCCACTACCGGAGGTAATTTTATGTTGGCCTCCTCCAAGATCGCGGTACGCGGCATCGGCGTGCCGTCGCCGTTGATCACCCCATTCTGGAACTCCTGTTTCCCCAACAAATGGTCATTTCTGATCTGGAGAGCTCGCCGACGGAAGCTCCCCACCGACGATGCCCTCTCCACCATCGGCTTCAACCTTGTCTCCAAATGTCATTGTTGTACTGCACACCAATCTGAAACTTCTTAGCACATCTTGCTTACCGGGGACCTTGCCACTCAGTTATGGAGCAGCCTCTCCCACAGTTGCAGTAAGGTACATCGAACCAGGGGCTTCAACGATCTCCTGGCCTGCTGGGGTGACTCTCACGGCCACCAGATCGTCGCCGCCGCTGGTATCTGGGTACTCTAGAAGAACCAGAACAAACTTAGGTATGAAGGCCGTAAATACAACCCCAGTCAACTGATTAGGGAATCTATCCGGCAAATCCTCAAAATCGGGAGGCGCTGCACTCACTCCCCTGCCCGGTTTTGGTTGTCGTGGTGCTAACTGTGGCCCTGACCCGTCTTCGTCGTCGGCTACGGTCTCTTTTACTTTTTGTTGCCTTTTCGCGCTTGGCGCGCTTACTTGTATAGGCTTCAGCATTTTGCGCCTGATACATCAATAAAAGTTCCTTTGCCAATATATATATATATATATATATATATATATATATATATATATATATATATATTTAAAAAGCGATCTGACGGCCTGCTATAAAAAGCGATGGTCGGATGGCCGCTCGGCTTAGCTAGAGTCGGCTAAGGCCGCGGCTCTATATACGAAAGGTTGTACTGTCAGCAGCAGTAGCTGATAGGAGGGACTGCCCACAGCGCTGTGAGGGAGTGACGGGTTGGCCCGTCCACTGCTGACAGCGTAATTGGGGTTTCTAATTACAAAAAACTATAAAAAACTAATAAAAATCCTATAAATTCTAAATAATTTTCTAAAAATTCCAGAAAATCCTACAAAATTATATAAAATATTTTTGACCTTCTAGAGTCTAAATAAAAATATTGGGTACCAAAATAACCCGAGATGACCTTAGTATAAATCTTGAAAGTCTTTAAAAATACTAACCCTTCATAAAATAAATATTTAAAAATAACCAAAAATTATAGAGAAATATAAAATAGGTAAATAACCTATATAGATGCTATCTAGAGGTCATATGACCATAAGATGTCCTTTCTCAACTACAAACTTAGGCATGACCCCTCTAATGATCATAAAAGTTAGTCATAACCAAATAAAATAAAATAAAAACTACCCTAAATTGCTAATCTAAGAGTAAATGCTACATACTATCCCCCTTAAAAATATTTTTGTCCTCAAAAATCAATATATCATAATAAATAACGTCTACGAGAAATCTAAAATAATTTCTTGTTTAGATCATGGAAATGATTAACTACTCAAGCATACTACTAATTAAGTAAACATGCACACTAACTATAACTATGGAAGGCTTTTAAGGTAACCTATTTAATTTACTTATACCTTCAGGTTGAGTCACAACTATAAATGCTTGCCCTTGTCCTTGCTGTTGCGATCCTCCTGGTCCTCCCTGAGTAGGTGCTGAGCCTCGATAGGGAGGTGCCGTTGTACAATCTTTTACCCGGTGCGTGGTTGATCCACACAATAAGCATTGTCCTAATCTTTTAAGACATACCTCGAAATAATGTCATAGTCTCCAACAGTATGAGCATGTAATTATCTCCTGAGTCTGATTCTGCCACTATGGTGCTGGAGCTTGACTAGAAGGTCGAAACTGCTGCTACTGGAAACGAGGTTGCTGGTGATACTACTGCGATGAAATATTCTCTGGAACATTAGAACATTATGATGGTCCTGATTGGTTGCTACCTCCTCCGTACGCATCTTGATCTCTCTTTAGCCTGGGCTCCAGTTCTTTCTCAACTCCTTGTACGACCTTCAAGATCTTCTCATAGGTAGTAACTCGACTGGTAGCAACAATGAGGCAAATCTCGTGAGATAATCCTTTTTTGAATCTTCGAGCTTTGCTTTCAGGGGTGTTGACCATGCTCTCTGTAAAAAGGCTGAGACAACTAAATTCTGCGGTATACTCATTGACAGTAAAGTTTCCTGCTCCAGACTCTCGAACTGACTGTCTAAAGCCTTCCGAGCCACATCGGGATTGAACTTCTTCTTAAGTAGCTTCTTGAACTCTGCCCATGTCACATCTGGTACAGAAAGTTGGGGCTCATCTCGATACCACGTTCAGACGATGTCGTAAAGCTGTATGCTGGCTGACTCTATCTTCAAGTCTTCAGGAACTCGAGCCATCCAAAGAAATCGCTCCACGTTCTCTATCTACTCATCAGCGTAGAGAATCTCTTATGTCCTAAAGAATTCCAGGGCCTGAGGTTCATGAAGTCCTTAGAAGTTCCTGGGTGAGGTCGATGAACATCTCTAGTCTGAAGAACCTCTCTCAAACTTTCGTGAAAGATATGATCTTGCTCAGTCTGGAAATCGATGAATCCTAGAAGATGCCAAGAAGCTGAGCATTGTCCAGTGTTGGAGGTGGAGTCTGCAGAGAAAACTGCGGGGGGTGGTAGAATATCATCTTTGTGGAATCTTGAGGTGTCGGGTGTGACGGGTCACCCTGATGAGTAAGCTAGCCTTCATGTGATAGTGGGGTCCCATCTATAGAAGTTCAGCTTGCAGCTAGTGGGGTATCCATGGGAGTGGTGTTTCGGTTCTGAAAATCCATTGACTACAATAAAATAAAATCATTAAACGGTGGAAAGATTCAATCAGGATGCAAATCAAGGAGTAGTTCAAGTCAAATATGGAGATCAATGACATGTCAAACATATGGAGGAGGTCCTTAAAATCTAATCTTATTCGTAGGTCCGCAGTAGTACGACTAACTTAAGTACTACCACGAGTTTGCAATCTTTACAAAAATGAACCTGCATGGGCAACCATAAAAACTTATCACGATCCGCTCCCGGATAACCGAGTACGAGTTCGTAGCCTAGCCCAGCCTACGTCACAATATCGACTATATAACACTGTCTAGTAACACATAGTAAATCCTCCACAGATACAAGTGATCATAGATACAAATCATACTCCTTAATAACACAAACAAAAGAAATAGAGTATGATAGATAATGAATATAATAATATCCAAATCCAATAACAAAGAGACTAAGACCAAAATAATAATGGTCCATCCGGAAACAAATTCGGTCCAACTATGAAAGTAAAACTAAAGCACAGTAAAAGGTAAATCTAGATCCCTCTATAGATCGATCTTGGCTCCTGAGTCATGGTACCAACATTGTCAGCATTACCCTTTGGTGGCCCATAATAAAAAGTGAAGAGATACTCGTCAGCCTCACCTATATTGTCAACGATCCAGTCAGAAAAGGAGCAAAGTACAACCATATTACATTTAATACACACTAAATTTTGAAATTTTTATTTATTTATTAAAATATATTTGGGACAAAATTGCACGTATAAATAAGGTTATTATCTTGTGTTGTGCTTTATAGTATTGATCCCAAGAGTTTCCTTATATTTTATTTAAATAATTTAGGTGCACATTTAGTGTATATATTTTTTAGTGTATATATATATATATATATATATATATATATATATATATATATATATATATATATATGGTTTTATGTTCCTTTTCTATTTTTATATAATAACAATGATTAAATATATATATGTTGTTCATAAGAAGAATTATGTCTTAGAGAAATATTTACATGTGTATAAGATGTATGGACACAACTACATAAACAGATATTGGGTTTTGCTTGGATTTTTACAAATTATTAGATTTAATATAAATTTATAGGTTATATATATATATATATATATATATATATATATATATATATATATATATATATATATATATATATATATATATATATATATATATATAAACACACATGGGTGTAAAGAAAAAAAAACAAACGAATTAAAAATATTGCGAGATTTCAATTTCTCATAATATCAAAATCCTAATCCTTTTCGCTTATGGCAGTAGCACCCGTGCGAGAATTCCTCTCCCTTGTTTTTTTCGAACGTATTTGATTCTGGGTTAAATTAAATCCAAATCTTTTAAATCCCATCTTATTCTCCTATCAGAGAAAGATCTAATCAAATTTAGTTTGAATTAGATTGCAATTTGAAGTTTAATAGCCGTATATATAAGGAAAAAAAAGAAGAGGAAACGAGCATACATATACTCTATATTTCAAAATTCTTCTTTGTGTGGCCGAAACTCTCGAGCCCTGACAGTTCCTCGATCACCCGCATACTTCCCCAGCCGCCACGCGGTGCCTGTAGTCGCCAGCCGGCCGCAGGGCTGAACAGCCGCATTACAGAGAAAGTAGCAGCAACAACAGAGCCATAGTAGCAGTAGCGCCTATTGGGAAGCCCCTTCCCGTCTACTCGATCCACCTTTTCACCAATCGATTTCATTTTTACATACCTGACCTAACCCCCTCTAAGCCTCTTCAATTATTTTATTTTATTTCACGATGAACGCGTCACAAATCGATTCAAAAATCGTCAAAAAATAGTCCCAAACACGACAGGAAACCAAGTCCCAAACTCCATATTGGAAGGGAGATTTTGGACAAAATATTTGGAATTTTTGAAGTCTACTTGAACAAATTTATATACAACCTATACGAGATTAAAACGCCACAATTGGTTTTAATTTTAGTCTATTGCACGCTTGTTAAATCAGTTTCAAAATCAGTAAAAACTAGTTTTCAAAACAACCAATTTCTAGAAAAATTCCTCGATATGGCGTACGCCCGACAAACCGGGTGACACGGTCGTGAAGCAAAAGCATCAAAAGGTGCGTATCAACTTTGTAGACGTGTGGGATTTGACTGAACTCGATTTGTTGTGTGTACGCGACAAAATTGAGACGTATCGGTCGAGATACCCCGTATCGACCCCTTTGCAAACTAGCCCATAACTTCGTGCACATTCGCCATCTAGAGATGAAACTTATACCACAAGGACCGTGTCATTTTTTTGGTCCTGTGTGCCCTGTTTGGTCCGATTCTGAGAAGGTCAACCGGAACGCTATTTTGGTGGGCCCGCAACCCTATCCAACGGACGAATTTGTGCACGGACCACTGGAATCTAACTTTGGACATAAGTTCGGGTTCGTATCATCAAACCAAACCCGTAGACATATAGTTTGATGACTTTAGAGACCATACATACTGGCACACTTTTCGGTGCAAAGTAGGTCTAACGACGGACATCGTTTTGACCCAAAATTATGATTTTACCCTTGTGTCCAAAATTGGACTTTTGGGTAGACATTCTTAGATATTTTTTTATACCAAAAATATTCTTGATGTTTATTTCTGCATCCGAGGACATTTGCGGAGGTTGGCTTTCTTTGCTTCATTGATCTGCCGGTTCGAGCTACTGGATACTATCATTTTGCATACCACCTCAGGCAAGATACCTTACCACTATTTTCTGATTATTTACTATCGGTTAGCATGCTTATTTATGGTTATTATTTCTTTACTTACTTTCATTTTACTGTCTTCCTTTATTTTATGCAAATAACTGTTTAATCATATTCATATTACTAATTGTTATTACGTATTGACTTAGTGTTAAGAAGACTACCCTATGTTGTGATGCATCCATTGGCCTTGACACATGTGATACACCAGCCACGAGTCGCATAGAGGTCTCGGACTTGCGTAGTCGGCTGGCCATCGATACGTAAGGACGTGCGACAGGAGATGACTGTTAATAGAGTTGCATACTAGAAGACTTAGCAGTTATTAGTTGCAGTGTATAGGACATTGGGTGGGAAGAATACTATTGGACATTGACCTCCACCGTATCTATCGTAGACTCGCTCACTACTGAGGAATGATAGGTAGACTATATATTATAGACTCTTGAATGAAAAATGGAATATAGACTATATGCTATAGACTCGCGACTGAAGAATGGTATATAGACTCGCGACTGAGGTACTTTATTTCTTTGACTTGACTTGGTGGTTATGCAACCATGCACTATTCTTGATTGCATTACATGGTTAGGTGACCATTATCCATTAGGTATATGTACGTTATGTGTACTTATGCCTGACTATTGTAGGAAAGAATTGTAAAGTGCAATACTCTAGAGGGGGTGAATAGAGTAGGCAGCAGAAATTAACTAACTAAAATTTTTAGCCACAAGATCACATATAAGATGTCACAAGTAAGTAAATGAAAAGCAGAGTTCAGAAAGAAAACAAAAACATGGTGATGTATACTGGTTTCCCTTTTGTGAGGACTTTTTTAGTCGAAAGAACTCTAGCTTCCAGTTGAATCCACTATGAAAAAATACTGCAAGTTTTCATCCGAAGTCCTTGCAACTTCTACAACGCGAGCTTTGATCCGAAGTACTCGACCAACTTTAATTGTGAAGTGTCTTTCTTCTATCAAGCCTCTGATTACAATCTCTTTTAAACTTCTAAACCATATAGCACTGGCAAATCGACTAGAGGATTGTAACTGGCTTGGGATTTGAAAATGAAAGAGCTTAGAATACTTTGAAAGACATATTAAGCTTAGAGACAAGAGAGGTGTGTCGAAATGAGTAAAATTCTTCTCTATTTATAGGCTTCCAAAGTCAGAACTTGGGGCGAATTCGAATAAAATTCTTTGAGAGAACCTCGACAAATAGCCATTGCGTCCGTAACAGCATGGTAACTAAGTTCTAAATCCAACGTCAGCAAATGAACTCAGGGCAAGCTTGGACCAAACTCGGGCTGAACTCTGTTGGTGTCCAGAGTATAGTTTTTGGAGAATTTTGTAAATCAGATTTTAAATTTTGGGCTTTTGAAATGTTTTAGCAGTTAGAAGCTTTTTGTAAAATGGGCTATTTTCAAAATCATAGGATATTTTGAAAACATTTTGGGGTAGCCAATTTGTCAATACGACTCGGTGTACAAAGTATTCGTAGACTCAATAAATATGACAATTACATTGAATATTGAAATACAGACTCATGTGGCAAAATGGTTTCAATCTTGAACAAAGAAAATGTCCAAGTAGCCCTTATATCAAGACAAGGTTAGATCAATTATTAAAATCAGGATCAACCATGACCAATGGGCCAACAATCTCCTCTATTTTGATAATTGACAAACCTTAACCGATATAACATCTCGATCTTTGATTTGACAAGAAATCAAAATTGTACTTGTTCAGCAATGGTACTGTACTGCATCCTCAAAAATATTTTTGTATCCTGCAAAAGATGTTAGATCTTATTTCTCTCTTGTTGTCACTTAGCAAAATAATTGCAAAGAGAGAAGTTTCCCCGCAATATATGCATAAAAATCCAACATTGAAGAAATACAAGAAAAAATTCATAGCAATAAACATATATTTTATAGGCAGTTTATATGTAGAAGCATAAGCTAATAGAGATAATGCTACGCATAAACATAATGATAGAGAACAGTCCAAACTGAAATAGAACTCATGCTAAAGAAAATCATAATAGATGTTCCAAAATACATCATCTCAGCAAATAAAGTCTTAGTGCACAAAAAAATAAAGTGATATCTTGGAATGTCAGAGCATTTCCAAGTAAACATAGGCAATAAAGAGTCTAACAAGATAACATCTAGACAAAATGCATCACATCTAGATCAAAAATCCTCAGAGTCCTCATCATCATCAGCGTCAGCACTGCCACAATGTCCAGATGGACCAGCTCCAGAAGTACCAGCTCCAGAAGGGTGTGGAGTAGCACCAGAACCATGGTACCAGTCATATACGTTACCAGGCTGAAAGAATGGACAAACCGCCTCATCCTCATAGTGGTAGCACGATACAGCTGGATCGTGGGGAAGAGAACTGGCAAAATGACCAGTCTAAGCAAAACGTAGATCCGTAAAAGAAATTGTAAGAGCTTGAAACCGACTGGCATCACGGAACTCGAGTTCCCTAGATGTGTCAGTGATAAAAGCTCGCAAATCAAAGATATGCTGGTGGATACCCTCATAAGTCATAGTATAGGTCTGAGGAGGTGGAGCAGGAGTAGTAGAAGAAACATGAGGGATAGCTGTGCTGCAACGAGACAACTGAACTTAGTAGAACGAACAAGGTTTCTGTTTCTTTGCGATAATAGGGATAATCGGGATAATCATCGCATAAGCAAGGTTTCTGTTTCTTTGCGATAATGTCCCATCATCTGGATAATAGTTTTAGGGACAAAAAATGAATACCCTCAAGAATGTGATAAAGGGAAGACAACTCAAGGGTAGTAACATCACCTTTTGAAGTGGATTTAGGAAAGATGGTGGAATAGACAATGGGATGCAATTCATAGTTGAATAAGTTCATGTTTACAGCTTTGAACTTAGTAGAACGAACATGATCAAGAGCACAGAGTTCATTATTAAAATTGCTCAAAGTTATGCTTGTGGAAAATTCCAATTCCATGATATCTCAAGCAAAGAACCTTCGTTGGAGATACCAAGGATTTTTGCTAAGCGGACATCATTGAATTCGATATTAAGTCCACGACACGACTTTTAACAGTAACTGTGTTCAAAGTGAAATTGCAATAAAATAAACGAATAAGATTAGTTGCAATAGGATATTAGTTTGTGACAAGTTCGTGCAACCCTAATGCTTGAAAGTATGGACGATGCTCAGGAAATACGGTCCATTTAATTGGTACGTCGGTGCATATTTTACAAACAGAGAAATCTGTATACCATAATCGGGCTTGGTCATGAGTTTCAAAGAAGAACTCATTGTATGCTCCGTCGGCCGATTGAATCGAAGAAAAGAGCGATCCTTGAATAGGATCCGAAGATGAGGCCTCTTCACTAGTCGCAGTCTTCTTCCTCTTAAAGGGGTTCGAAATCCTAGGCATTGTTTCTATGGATAGATTAAAAACTATGAAATTGAAAGAGAGGGAAGGAGGAGGTTATACCTTCCAAGAATTGAGTATGTTGTAGAGGAAGAAAATCTTCGAACGAATCCAATGTTTGGATTGAAATCTCCAAAAGGATTGAGAGCAATGGCTTGGAGAAAAGCTAGGGTTTGGAGGGCTCGGCCGTGGCTGCTGTTGTGATTTGAGGATGTGGAGAAGATGAATACGAAGGAGGGCCACACCTTTTTTATTTAAAAACATATATCACCAACAGAACTCGGGCCGAATTCGAAATGACTTCGCCTGGGGTTCTGTTGAGGTGTTTTTCAACATAAATAAATGCAGGCCACTTTCTATTCATCAATCCCTTTTCAATTATTTAATTCCTATTTTAGTTATTTTAAATTTTAATTAATATTATTTTATGAATTATTTTTTGTTACACAGTGACTGTCTCAGATTAGCTGTAGGGGTACTATCACAGCTAACAGAATTTTACCGGGGAATACTTAAATACCATTTCGATTTAGCCGTAGCTATGGTGATAGACAGACCCTTTGTTGGCTTGTATCGAAAATAGTGTTTGCATATTAAAAGATAATTGATAAAACAAAATCAGTTAATATTATTGACATCTAAAATTCTTAATTCTCGACGTAAATAATTGAAACGATCTTCCACTAATGGTTTTGTAAAGCTATCAGCCAGTTGGTTCTCTGTGTCTACATATACAAGGTTTATATCTCTATTTGTTTGATGATCTCTAAAAAATGATGTCAAATCTTAATATGCTTTGTGCGAGAGTGACATACAGGATTCTTAGTCAGATTAATAGTGCTAGTGTTATCACAAAAAATGGGTATGAGTGTGTAAAGTAAACCAAAGTCTTCTAAGGTTTGCATCATCCACAAAATTTGTGCACAACGTCCTGCGGCGATATACTCAGCCTCAGTAGTTAATAATGCGACAAAATTTTGTTTCTTATTAAACCAAGAGACTAGGAAATGACATATACCACGTGTACTTTTTCTATCTACTTTGCATCCAGCAAAATCAGTATCCGAGTAACCAGTTAGGTCAAAGGGAGTGGTTTTGGGATACTATAAGCCGACAGAAGAAGTGCCTTTAAGGTATAGAAAGATGCACTTAACCATGCATAAATGTGATTCATTAGGGTTAGCTTGAAAATGTGCACACAAGCAAATGCTAAACATTATATCAGGACGACTAGTAGTTAAATAAAGTAAGCTACCAACCATACCTCGATACTTATGTATGTTGATCGTTTTGTCTTGTTCATCAATATCAAGCTTGGTTGAAGTCTCCATCGGAGTGCCAAGTGGTTTGACGGTTTCCAGGTCAAACTTTTTTAATAAGTCTTTTGTGTACTTGGCTTGATTAATGAACGTCATATTGTTGGTTTGTTTGATTTGCAGTCCGAAGATGAATTTTAGTTCTCCCATCATGCTTATCTCAAACTCATTCTGTATACACTTTGAAAATTCTTGACAGAGAGATTCATCAGTAGATCCAAAGATAATATTATCTACATAAATTTGAATTAAAAAAAGATTTCCATTAAAAGACTTTATAAACAGTGTAGTATCAACCTTGTCTTTTGTAAAACCGTTACCAAGTAGAAAAGAGCTTAAACGATCATACCAAGCACGAGGGGCTTGTTTCAAACCGTATAAATCTTTCTTCAACTTGAAAACATAATCAGGTTTTTGAAATCAGTAAAACCTGGAGGTTGAGCTACATAAACTTTTTTTTATAAAATCGTTCAAAAATGTACTCTTAACATCCATTTCAAATAGTTTAAAATTGTGAAAACATGCAAATGCACATAATATGTGAATGGATTCTAATCTCGCAACTGGGGCATAGGTCTCTCCGTAGTCGATACCTTCCTCTTGGTTGCATCCTTGAGCTACGAGTCGAGCCTTATTACGAGTAACTAAACCATTCTCATTAAGTTTATTTTAGAATACCCAGCGGGTGCCAATGATCGGATGATCAATGGGCTTGGGAACGAGTTCCCAAACTTGATTTCGTTCAAATTGGTTTAATTCGCCTTACATAGCATTTAACAAAAATTATCGCTAAATGCTTCTTCAATAGTTTTAGGTTCAAGCTGTGAAATAAATGCAACACAGGAAACTATATCTTTGCTAGAGGAACGAGTACTTACACCACTGTGTAGAAGCCTATAAAAAGTATGAACGTAAAAAAAGTATGAACATCGTCATGCGCTACTCATAATTGGCACCAGCACTCAAATGCTGCCCGATAGCAGATGACGCATGACATCAATTGGCGCTGGCATCAGATGGCGCTGGCTGACACGTGGCAAGCTTTCTTGAGAAGCTGAAACAGTTTTCATCAAGACTGACAGCATGTCAGTCAAAAAAAGTCATTCGAATCCCGAGCATGCGACGCTTGAGGAGATTATGTCAGATTTGTCAGATTTGTCATAATGATCAAACAGCTATCTCGTGCCATTTGCAGTTGATGCTAGATAATCATTCAGAACGGCACTAGAACAGCAATTAGCGCCTGGCGCTACCCAACAGTTGGCACTATTCGATCAAATCATCCAGAAGCAGTTAGATAATGTAGCTCGTATGCCACAAATCTCGAAGAACGTATACGTGATACTATCCATGACTAAGTGCATCTCCATCACAAAATGCCACGTGTCCAAGCAGTTAAATTAACCATTCACGCGACTGGGTGAATGGTACGCTAATTGCAGTGTACGCCAATCAGGATGACTACTTAACAGTTATCTCTAAACTCTATAAATAGAGTTTCAAATCACTTCACAAGCATCACTAATGATCATAATCACCTGAGCACTTGCTACAGAACTCTCCAAAGGCTTTCTTCTTCGACATCGCATCATCCAAGGAAAAAAGTGATCGTCTTCTGATCAGATTCCTATAGTTGTATACTTCTCCAAAAATTAATTGTACTCTTGTACTTTTCCTTTTTTAGTTTGTAAAGAAACTTTTGTTTTTGCAAACAAAATGACGACTCTACTCGGGACGACTTTCTCCTCCGACAAGAAAGTGACAAATCAATGCGATGTTGCGTCGGTCGGTACGACACAGAAGACTTTGGTTGTAAAAGTTGACCAAACTGCCTACGAAGCCATGATTGGCGTAGGGGGTGCCAAGCGCGCCCCTATTGTTGCAGCCAAGAACAAGGTGCGCGCCATCTGGACTCCGAAGTCCTCCTAGTTCTAAACTTGGAGAAGGATAATAAGAGGCCATAGGGCACTTTCCTTTACTCTGTAGCAACTCCCTCTTCCTCCTAGTTCTAAACTTGGTAAAGAAGTTACGTATTACTGCCCTTGTACAGAGTAAAGAAAAGTGCCCTATGGCCTCTTATTATCCTTCCCCAGTCCTAGACTTGGTGGAAAATGCATCTGATTTTTCCCCTGTGCCAATCAATGCAAGAACACTTCTGAGTAGAAAGTCTACGTCTCTTGGCAGGGATAATCAACTCAATGCTAAGAGACTAGATTCTTCTCAAAGTTTATCTTTTGCTGCCCATCTGTGCCGTGCCAAACATGCTTGAATAGTGTGCACATAACAATAGGGCATCCTGCCCACTCCTCATGGCCAACACCAACCAAGACATAGCCAGGATCTTCCTACCCTGTATATTTTAAGAACAAAGCATGGTAAACTGAGGGTGTCTCAGCCAGACAACTAGATGGTGCACGACTCTGACATGTGCACCTACCTTAACCAGTGCAAAACAACATCAAGCTTGTATCAAGAACAATCTCCACCATCTACTAAGTTGCACACAGGGTGAGTTTCTTAAATCAAGAACCCTCTCATCTATGTGATTGAATTCAGTACTTGTCTGTACACACAAGGAACAAGGCATTTCAAGAACCGAAATCATATTCCTAACATAATCAAGGAATATGTACCTCCGACTTCTCCTTATATTGTTACTATAACTGATCTCTGCGAGCTTCTTATATAAAAACGGAAGATCGTAGGACCATCTCATCCATCTGTAATTCGATATCAGGAACATCACTGTAATCATCACCATGGAGTAGTGATCAAATATTGATGTCATTCAGTAAAACAGTATGTCTTTGACCGTTTGAACTATACTCGGACTCCTGAACTCATTATGGTGGATGAAGATGAGTTGCTATATGCTTCAGTCAATACGACGTCCCGAAGTACTTGGGGTAGAAACGTCCAAGGCGTAATGCATCCTGCAATCCTAGTCAGCAATACCTAGATCGTATCCGTGAATCCGGCGAAAGGGTCTACCAAAATACTAGATCAAGACACCGAGACCTACTCGGTCAAAGGAATCTTCCCTCTCCTAATCTTGGGGATGTCTTCAGTCAGAGAAATCCTCTCGATTCTGACCAAGAAACAATCGGTCAAAGGAACTTCCTTCCGACCAAGAAATAATCGGTCAAAGGAAACTTCTTTCTGACCAAGAAATAATCGATCAAAGGAATCTTCCTTCCGACTAGAAAATAATCAATCAAAGGAATCTTCATGATTCTGACCAAGATTTCTTTGATCAAAGGAATCTTCCCACTCTTTATCGTAGGGGTACTTCCCTGCATGACTTCGACGTCGATAGTGAGAGCTCTGAGTGGACTATCTTTTCAAACAGCTTATCATCGGTGGCCAAATAAGTGACTGCCTATGTCCTAATGAAGAATTAGATGTATCCAGCTCTATCAGTCAAAACAAAGGATTGCTACATTAGAGCCTAACATAAAAACTATGGCTGAAATGGTTGCAAGTATGCATGTTGTGATTGTAGAACAACATACTGTCCCACCGGTTGTGAATCCAATTTCAACCCAAGAACACGAAACAGCATCTGCCCCTATCAATACTGGTATGGGGGGTACAATGTCCCCACAATGCTATTATGTCCACTCAGGCTATTCCAAGCCAGTCTGGTGCTGGGGGTGGTGCTTATCAAGCAGAAGGATGATCTGCAGAAGCTAGGGATCAAGCAACCCTACCCTGTAGAGTGGAAGGAAGTTACGTTTCCACATAAGTATAAGCCACCGACCATCATGCTGTTTGATGGAAGCTCATCTCTGAGTCAGTATCTCAATCACCTCAAGGTGATGACTGATCAACTTCAACCGAATGATGCTCAACTCATTAGAGTATTCGTCGGGTGCTTGGTGGGTGCGGCCTATGACTGGTATCACAGTTTTCCAGATGGTTGCACAATATCGTTTACAAGATTCAAGCAAATGTTCCTGGAACGATTCTATGAGGGAACAAATGACATGACTATGTCGGCCCTCATCAAAATCAAACAACGGCCTAATAAAACTGCTAAGTGTTTCATTGAGCGCTTCCATCGTAAAATACTCAAAATGCCTCTCGGTACTCGAGATGCACTGACTATGGATACATGCAAATCAAACTTGTTACCTACAGTCAGCATGTGGACTGGACCCACAAAATTTTAAGATTGGGCCTCCTTCATAGTAAGTGCCAGGGCAGCCGAAGATAGTACTGACAAGTTCAAACAACTAGGCATCCAGATGCCTAATCTTCACAAAGATGAATATTCTGCAACCAACAGAGGTAGTCGTCAGAACAACTGCAAGAGCAAAGAAGCTTTAGCCATTAACGTGAAAGGCAAAGAAGCTTTAGCCGTCAAAGTGGGTCAGTCGACACCTACCACGAGGGTACCTCTATTGAGAGAACAATGTCCAAAAGAGGAATATCCCTTTGACGAGGACGACATCATGAGCATATTTGTTTGTCTGATCAAGAACAATAAGCTTCAACTGCCCGAAGCAAAACGACCAGATGTAGTAGGTAAAATTGACAATGCTAAATATTGTGTTTATCACAGGTTCTTGGGACATCCAACCAGGGCATGCTACGTACTCAAAAGGAAGATCCAAGAGCTGATCAATGTTAAAGCAATCAACCTTCAGCAAGATGAGAAGACGGTGACTGCCAATGTCGTCTCTCTATAATTTGGTGACTTTTCTACTCAACTTGTATAGGATGGAGTCATGCCCATTCTGAAAGCTACTTTATAGATTGTTAATCTTTCGCCTACACGAATTGACAGTCTCGTACCATTGTCAACCAACAAATGGAAGATTATGTGGATCTACCCTGATTTGGTTGCTGACTTTGAATCAAAGACGTATGTTTCGTCTACAAAATCAAGGAAGACAACCAAGTACAAGTTATGTCACATGACATCACTGGGTGGTCATCTTCCACCTTTGGATGCTACCTTCATCCCAGCGGCAGCTTGCCTCCTTCTGCCGAAACAGTAACACCAAAACTAGAAATCAATTACTAGCCAGCTTTCTATCTATACAGTCAACAGTTCCGTGAACTTATGACAAAGATGGGATAAGATCCATAAAAAGCTCCTAGCTTGAATCATGGGAAAGGGTCTCTTATACCTATTTCCCTACATCTTCAACACAATCAGTCCCGTGTTGGCCTGGGACTCTGGACAGATCCTTCATTGCTCCAAAAAAGTCTTCTAGAAGCAAGACTCGGATGAAGAACTACAATATGGTTTCCTTTGTACTAGCTCCGAAAGAAGAAGCCATGACTGGTACCAGATCTGGGAGACTCTACCTCAGAGACTATCCAAAATGATAAGAGAATGCAGTCATCCCTCAACCAGGCTCTGATGCCCTTCCAGTATCTTCTTCGCCTACTGTCAATGTTCTTTCGACGTCATCGCCTCAAGCAGAACTGGTTCCTCCCAAACTGACAGCGGCCGACAAAGGAAAATAGCGAGCTCGCTTTGATAAAATATTGAAGAAAAATCTACCTCTTGGACTTGAAAAGCCATATAACTTTGATACATTGGCTCAACTAGCCAACACCCCGGTAAGGTCATCAATTTTTGAACTCTTACGTCTCTCGAGGGAAACTAGAGAAACATTAAGTGAAGATTTAATGCAAGCTGACACTTGTCTAGCACACCTCAAGAAACCATATGAGGAACCTGTGGCATGTTTTTACTGTCATAGTGTGATGGAGTTGATTTCTAATATCATTTTCACTCAAGATGATATGCTTCTGGAGGACAATCGACATGACCGACCACTCTTCTATACAAGGTATGTCGATACAATGAAGGTCAATCGTATCCTGATTGACCATGGATCTGCACTTAGTATTATGCCAAAGACTATTGGATGCGCTAAAGATCCCACTTCATAATCTCTCTACAATAATCATGACTATTCTGGGATTCAATTCCTGGAGAAGCGAACCACTGGGAAATATTTGCTTGAAAGTTCATATCGGCAATCTCCGCATGAAAGTCACCTTCTATGTGATTGACAATCATGGCTCTTACAATGCTTTGTTAGTAAGACCAAAGTTGATTGAACATAACATCGTGCCATTAACTCTCCATCAATGCTTTAAGCATGTTGATGAAAATAGAGAAATTTGAAAGGAAGTGGCTAATCTCAATCCCTTCCGAGGTGTCGAGGCATATTTTATTGACTCCAGAATGTATAAAGAGGAGTTTATGAAGGTTGTACTGGCCATGGACACCAAAGAAGATCAGAAGGACAATCCAGATGATATCCTGGTTATTCTGGTAAAGGAACGCACTTATCGTCCCTCGTCTTCTTAGACGCTGACCATCAATCTCTCTCCTTTCATCAAGCACCCTCTTACTAAAAAGATGGACCATAGGGAGCTTGCCTCTTCTGAGCCTCTTGTTATTAACCTTTGTTAACAAGCCTTCTTCTTCTCTTTCTTTTGTTATCAATATTAGCAAGCCATCAGGAGTAGTTCAACCTCTTCAAGATAAAGTATCACTTGAATCAGTACAAGATTCATTCTTTTTGGTTCCCTCCCAGAAGAAGAAAGAACATCATATTCTCTTTAGCAAAGGATTGCATAAAAAGGCTACGTCCGATAACGATGTAGAAAATAACGATACTTGGCAACCTCAACTACGTCGTTACAGTCGCAATCGGAGAACATCATTCAGAAGATGGATTACAACTTCAAATATGGACTCAACGGTGGGAGGGGAAGGCGAACTCCTATTCGTATACCTGCTCCAAAAGGAAAGTCGATACAATACTACAACAAAACAAAGCATGGGTTACGCTATACCTCGTCGATCATGACCCCAGATGCTTCTGAGTCTGATAAAGAGGAGCGACCTAACCCTTCTAACTCTGCTTTATGGGATTCAGACACCAGCATAGGGCACGTCCATCGGGTGACTTTATCTTCCATTATGGAGACCGTCGAGTTCTCAGAAGATGACAATGACTTTACTGAAGCCCCTGAATCTAATCCTTGGGCACAAATGATGGATAATCAATAGGAACTTTGCTTCGAGCAATGCAAACCACCTACTGAAGATCAGTTGGTTCAGGTGGATGTCAGAGACGAAGTTTCTCCAAGACAAATCTTCATCAGTAAAAGTCTTCCTGAAATGGATAAACAAGAACTGATCTAGCTTATTAGAGAAAACATTTATGTATTCGCCTAGAGCTATGAGGATATGCCAGGATTAGATCCTCAGATCGCTACTCACAAGCTCAATATTCTGCCAAATGCAAGGCCAGTCAAGCAACAACAGCATCGATTTTGATCTGACATGATGGATGCTATAGAAGCCAATGTCAATAAGCTCATTGCATGAGGCTTTGTCAGAGAAGAATAATATCCCAACTGGGTTACTAATGTCGTCCCAGTTATGAAGAAAACCTGGAAGGTTCGAGCCTGCATTGACTTTAGAGACCTTAATTAAGCTTGTCTCAAGGATGAGTTCTCTCTTTCGATCACTGATGTCATGATCGACAATACTTGTGGGTTCGAGTGGATGTCTTTTATGGACATATTCTCTGGTTATAATCAAATCAGGATGAACCTCGAAGATGAAAACATACATCTTTCTGCACTCCACTAGGAGTCTACTACTATACAGTAATACCGTTTGGTCTCAAAAATGCTGGTGCAACCTATTAGCGGGCCATGAGCACCATTTTCTATGAACATTTACGGAAGACAGTCGAATGCTATATCGACGATATTGCTGTCAAAAGTCGTCTAAAAGAAGATCACATCCAAGACTTAAGAACTATCTTCGATCTAATATGCCACCATCAACTCAAGATGAATCCTACTAAGTCATTCTTGGGAGTCTCTAGTGGCAAATTCCTCGGATTCGTTATTACCTCTAAGGGTATATGCGTTGACCCCGAGAAAGTCTAAGCCATTCAAGAGATGTGTCCTCTACGAAACCTAAAAGAGCTACGAGGATTCTAGGGATGACTTGCGTACATCAGGAGATTCATCTGAAACCTCTCTAGACGCGACAGACCGTTCACTCAATTAATGAAAAAGGTGTCTTTTAGTCATGCATTCGAAGACATAAAGTGGTACTTGATGAACTCTCCAGTCCTAATGCCTCCAGTCACAGTAATACCCTTCCTGATATATGTTCGAGCAATAGATCATTCTCTAGGTGCCTTACTAGCTCAGAAGAATAAAGAAGGTCATGAGCAAGCCATCTATTATCTTAGTCGTACGATGATCGGTGCTGAACACCGATACAGTCCAGTGAAAAAAGAATGTTTAGCCCTGATGTTCACTGTCCAGAAAATGCGACATTATATCACGGGCCAAATCATTCATGTCATCTCCAGAGTCAACCCTCTCCGAGTCTTGATGAAGAAGCCTAGTACACTCGACTCCAAACTCACTACATGCTATATTATTAGCACAGTATGATATGGTCTATGTCTCAAAAAGGCATGTTAAGGGTCAAGCCCTAGCTAATTTTCTGGCTGCTCATCGGACCCAAGGACACTATCGTCGCTAGAGTTGGAATTGTTTTGGAATCTCCAGGAGGACTGGTCATTCAGAGAGCTTATTCTTAGTATGAGCCATGCTCTAACAATGTTGCTGAATATAACGCTATATTTATCGGTCTCCAATTAGCTAAACATCTAGATATCGAATATCTTGAAGTATATGGAGACTCTGAACTGATCGTCAATCAGGTTAGAGGCACGTATGAAGTTCAGCATCAAGATCTCATTCCATACCATAAAGCAGCAGTCAAACTGGCTACATCATTCAAAGGCTTCTTCATCAAACATATACGTCAAACTTGTAATACAGAAGCTGATGTGCTTGCTAATCTAGCAGCAGTGTAAGCAATTCTTTTGAAAAGATGACAGATGATCGTCATCACTAACAGGGAGTTATTCTGCATCGAGAATAATGTGCATTTGGAATCCGATAATTCAGTTAACGTTTGCACTATAAGTGAAGACTGGAGGGCTTCTTTCATTAACTTTGCGGTACATGACATCTTACCGGAAGATCCTAAAGAAGCAACAAAAATTCGTCGGCGATCACTCTGATTCTACTATAAGCACACCTCTAAAACACTCTATCGACGATCATATGATGGTATGCTCTTACGTTGTCTTGTGGGAGATAAAGCGAAGCAGATACTACATGAAGCTCACGATGGTGTCTGTGGTGCACATCAGCCTGGTCTTAAGCTGCAAGATCAGATTCGACGCATGGGGTATTATTGGCCAACCATGGTGTCAGATGTCATTGAATATTCAAGGAAATGCCGGATATGTCAAATCCATACAGATTTTATTCATCAATCTTCAGAATTTCTGTATCTCACTGCAGCATCATGGCCCTTCGAAGCTTGGAACATAGATGTTATTGGTTTTATTAATCCGCCTTCACCTTGAGGACATCGGTTTATCCTAGCTATAATCGATTATTTCTCAAAATAGGCTTAAGCTATACCCTTAGCTGAAGTCAAGACAAGTAGTGTCATAAACTTCATTAAACATCATGTGATCTATAGATTCGACGATCCTTGGCGAATCATTCACGACAATGGATCGCAATTCATCAGTTAGAAGTTCACTCGATTCTGTGATGACAATAGGATCATCAATATTGCTTCTACAGCCTACAATCCCGCAGCTAATGGTTTGGCAGAAGCATTCAACAAAATGATTATCAAGCTTCTCAAGAAGTTCATTTCCACGAATAAATAGAATTAGAGTGAAAAGATTGGAGAATGTCTATGGGCCTACCGTACTATCATATGTACTCCGACTAGTTGTACAACTTTTTCTTTGGTGTATTAATGTGAAGCTGTCCTACAGTTAGAAATTTAGATCCCATCTCTGAGAATAGCCATTGCTAACGAACTCACAATAGAATATAATAATCATCTTCGACTTCAGGAGCTTGAAGCACTTGACGAGAAATGGCTACTAGCTCAATAACATATCGAGCTATATCAAGCCTGTCTCAAAAGTATTCGACCATAAAGTCAAAGTACGACCATTTCAAAAACGTGAGCTAGTCCTTACTGTCAGACGTCCTATGACTATGACACACATGAGCAAAGGCAAGTTCAAACCAAAATGGAAGGGTCCCTATGTTATAAGTAATGTTTTATCTAACGGAGTTTATCAACTGTTTGGGATGGATGGCCGAATCGCCATGATGCCTGTTAACGGTAAATTCCTAACGAAGTACCATGTTTGAAAGTGTGTACTGTATTTTCTAACAAATATTATACATAATTTAAATCTTTGAATCCCTAGTGGAGTCTATCCAGATATTATCCTCATTGACAATATCGACTACATAATTACAAACATCGTCTTTAGAAACCCAGATGTTTTAAAAGATATCCTGTTCTTGAGTCCCAGTTGGCCCATGGATAATAAATATATATGCAAGTTTACGTCCACATTACTTATAAATTCTACTATCTACATCAATGACTCGTCACATCTACGTTTCCTCTGATGATGTCGTCATCGAAATGATAATATTGCAAGTTATATTCTGTCATGTCCACATTACCTCTGAACAGATATAATAAATATTATTATTATAAGATATATGTCATGTCCGGTACCTCTGAACATATTTCTTATTCCTATCTATTACTTGTGTCTCTAATAGATATGCAATAAATAATAGAGCCACAAAACATCATCAATTTTCATTCCAAGCAAAATCAGTACATTTATCAAAGTGATCAAAACAAAAAAGTTATTACATCTTGATAGCTTTATTTGAAAGTCTAGGTGCTCAGATCAGTGATAAGCCTATTTAGAGAATCAGCTCCCTCTACTCTGGATTAAATCACCCTTTGCCTAGCCAAGTCTCTCCCAGACTCTGGATCAAATGGTTGTAATGAGTTAACTTGGCGTTCAATTTTAGCACTCTGAATGCGGACAAATTGTCTCGCTGCCTCATCAAATCATCTAGAAGGCTCGAAGCAACTTGATATGATTCAAGAACTTCTTCCTCGCATTTTTTGGCTGTTGTGATTGTCACATGAAGCCTGGCAATTTTGGCCTCCAATTCTTGAAGACGAGCCTGACATTTAGCCGCTTCTTTCGCTTTCTCTGTTGCCTCATCTTTGTGGTGTTCAATGGAAGATTTAGCTTCACCAATGTTTGACTCTAATTCCCCAGATCGTACTGAAAAAGTGACTACTAAATCATCCAGGGCTGCTTGTCGTGCTTCAGAGTCATGAGCCATTGCTTCGTACTCTACATCTACGAGTCTTTGGATGTTGCATCTTATGAGATCTTGGTAGAATTTGATAGGCTCCTCCAGCACATCTAGGATGTGTTCCAAGAAACTAACTCTTTCAAGACCTCCAATATTGCAGATGGCTTCAATAACAAAGGAGGTAGTTCTGCTTACTGACTCGTAAGGGTGGCCTTTCTCCAAGGCCATATGAATAAGAGTTCTCAAAGAAGTGAACAAAGCACTTGTATAAGTCTCGATGATGCTATTTGTCATCGCCGATATGCCAGGAGTCGCCACTTTAGGTCGAATCCCTCCTCCTGCAAAAGTTTGAGGAATCACGAATTATGCATTAGGAGATTTCGGTGCAAGCATCCTCGAAGAACTTCTTTCAATATTATGAGTCCCCATGTCCAGAGGAGCCATGGTGGAACTGAAGCTGAAGGCCGTAGATGCCAACAAGGCTTCAGCAATGGTCCCTACATGACCCTCTGCGATCAAAAAGCATAATCATTATATATCATATCAAACAATATCAAAGGAGCAATGATGAATAAAGTCAGAAGTTCACCTGAGTCTGGCAGCACATATGAAGTCTCATGAGGCATAGTGTCTCGCTCCGTAATAAGCCTCGTCATGATGTTCTCAGAAATAGCCACGTGGCTACTCCTAGCTTCAGAACTACCTGACATGAATTCAGCCAAGACACATGGGGCTGCCACCTCTTCTCCTCTATTTCAAAACCATGTTCAGCCAGGTACTGGATCTCTTCAGCATCAATTTCAGTATTTTCATCACCCTCAACATGTTCTAGACCTTTAGCCAAGTCTTTATCACCTTCCTTATCATCATAAGGACTTTTATCGCCCTCGATATCAACATCTTCCTCCCTGTCATCATTAGGGATCTCATCGCCCTCGATGTCGATGTCTCCTTCGATGTCAACATCTTCATCCTCGTCTTCATTATTACCTGGGCCTTCGTCGCCTTCGACTTCAACATCAGAGTCTTTATCGCTTGGCAGTTCCTCGAAGCTCTGATTAGCATCACTAGGGCTTTGATCACTATCATCCTGGTGACCGCCACCCTCAACAATAACTTGATCTTCCTTGGCCACCAAATCCTGGGCCAATACTTGAGCAGAAGTTTCATTCTGTCCAGGATCAGAAGCAGCGTCAATCAGATCCTTCTCTATTGGATCAACGCTAAGATCGTAATCAAGCAGTGCTTCTATCATCCTCTCATCTTGATAAGGTCCTTCGCTCTGGATAGGAGCTGCAGGAGTCTGAGGTACAAAGACACTAGAATTTGGAGGTACTACCTCGTTCTCAGCACGAACCAAGGTTATTCAGAATGGAAGCATTACTCCTTGGAGGGGTTCTCAAAGCTGGATGAATTATTGGTTCTGTATCAGTCACGGGGAGAACATCCACTGAAACAACTGGAGTTGGCTTACTAGTTGAGGGTGATGTTAAGCCAGCTGCAGCAAATGCCGCCAATGTCATTGTAGACAAAGGAATGGTTCTAAAACCGTAATACCAGGAGTGTCTACTGCAACAGCCAGAACTGGAACACTGGTAGTCGGAGGTTCTGGAGACAAAGATATGTCAATACAAGTCACCACAGGATCAACATCAAGTAACTCTTGTTGAACATAAAGAGTAAAGACATCACCTTGTGCAGAAGAAACGCCTCCAACAGACATTGGCAATATCCCTTGGTCAGGAGATCGTTCTGGGAAAGAAGATACGGAAGAAACTGTAGTCTTCCTACCATAGGCTTTGGTAGCCAACAACTTCATTTTGGAGGAATTTGCGATCAATTTGGATGTTGGGAACAATTTTCGAAAGAACACCAAATAAGGGTTAGGGTTCTTGATGCAGGAGGAAGAAGGGGGGCTAATGATACTATATATAGCATGATGGGGCTGTTCTAGGCTGCTATGGCCAGCCACAATGGTTGGGCTAGGGTTTGGTTGGTTATATTAGGCTAAAGGTCTCTCAAGTTGACATTTAAAGGCCTTTTTAGGGGAAGGCCCAAATATGGTCTAATAACTAAACCAATACTAGCCTATGTGATCATGGTTAGGCCTATGTGATCATGGTTAGCCTCTAGTCAAAGTTGTTCTAAGGTTTCACTAACTAATGACACTAACGCAATGCATTAATTAAAATAATATTAAAATAATAAAAATTTCACCAATTTATATCACTAACAATATTTAATCCATTAAATATTAACTAAAATAATTAATTTTACAAAAGTTCAAAATTACCAGCATTTTAGAAAAGTGGTGGTAATAACCCTTCCCCTAGAAAAATTTCTTCCTCAAAATTTAGGTTGGTCGTACTCTTCTTATGGTCATTCCCCCAACAATCGTGGTCTAAGAAAGTTTTATCTAAATCATACAATATTTATTAAATAAACAACATACATGGTTAGGCTATCATTGGTCATGACATGCTATATCAATTGAAGGTATCATCTAGCTACACTAGTCATACTATATCTCAAGGCAGTCATAAGGTATCAAAACACACAAATAATGGTAGGGTGCAACAAATCATCTCAAAAGACATGCTAAGATCTAGGTCAAGAACTCACCTCCAACTAGGTCTAGTGGCTGAAACTCCCTCCTGGAGGCGGGGTCTTGATTGAGATAAGTGCAATAGGACAGTCTCACATCATGTGGGGAGCTACCCCAAAATACAAGCACAACCCTCTCATCTTCCTACAGTCGGCCATATATGCCCAAGCTTCCTACAGTAAGCACAGGGCACTCGCTTAACTGGCCTCGGCTGGATAGGAATCTGAACTGGGAAGAATGGCACAGGATGATGGTCTGGGTACTCCTGGGGCACTGGATAGATACTGCTCCTCATCCTCTTGGGACTAGGCCCTCCTCGAGAATGCACTAGGTCACATAGCTGTCGGGTCCTCTGATTTTGCTCCCTCAGGATCTTAGTCTGAACTCTCTGTACCACCAATACATCCCAGAGGAGTCCAAACATCTGAGCTCCATCAGGAGTCAAAACTTCTGAGAATATGGTATGGGGTACTACTCCAGGAGGCAGAGGAGAAGGTGGATAAAGACTCACAGTCTCAGACGAAACTGCAGCTCTCTCATGAATGACAAGAGATGGAGGAAAACTCTCCGGTGAGACTGCTACCACCTCGTCAATGGCAGGAGGTGCCACTACCCTCTTGTCAGCTAGAGGGGTTACTACCTCCTTAGCAATAGAAGGTGGAAGCACGCTTTCAGTCATATTCGGAGCTGCAGCTGCTCTCAAACGGCGGGCTATGGTCATAGGTGCCATACTGGAAAAGATAAATAGAAAATAATAAATCATCAAGGCTGTAAGGCCGACTAACATCCTACATATTATGAAAATTGGTGATTATTATAAATAACAGAGAATTAACTACAATGGATTACTATTCTAATACCAATGCTAACTATCATCTCAAGAATACATACAATCTATAAGCCATCAAACCATCACATTATGAAAGTACTACATATGAAACAAGCTCTACAAGGAACTGGACTAAGATAACTGAAATTATCCCTACTCCTAAGTTAATTGACAATGGAACACGATTCTATAATATCAGAAATAAAAGATAGAAATGATATGTTAAGAACCTTCTCAAGATATAATCTGATAATCATACACGTCTGTCCAAAATCATGACACTCAGAATCTACGCCATGCCGGTATGCAAGGCTGCGATAAATGACAGATTCCATAACTGGGGTATGCACCTCTATAGTCATGTCATCTAGAATCCTAGCAACATCGACTAGTATAGCTGCAAAAAATTCTAAATCTCATAACCAAGATATATACATCCGAAGTCAGGTCTTTATATTTTTGCCACCTCGGCTAATATGGCTGCGATAAACTCCAGGCTCCATAACCAAGTAGACGTTTTACTTTCCATGTTATTCCAGGAATTTTTCAAACAATTCTAACTGTGATTGAGTAACCACTCATTCTAACACCTTACTTCCTATATTCTATCACAGGCTTGCAATAGTATAACTAAGTCATTGTGCTACCACGACATCGCACCAACGCGAATCTCGACCTGCATGGACCACCACTAAAAATGTGTCACGACCCGCACCCAGTGTAAGGACACAAAATCGTGGGTACATCCAGCCTACGTCGTAGTGTCGGCAGTAGAATGTTGTCCTAGGTCTCAATAAACGTCTAACAATAAATGAATGAACCTGTCTAATATAGATATACTCTCCAAACGGAGGACAATCTCAGAAGGATATAGCTCAACCACAAAATAACTAAGATGGATAGCATCACGAAAATAGAGTAGATAGAAAAGATCACAAGTTTTAAGTACATAGCCAGAATTAAAAGAGTCTAAGTGTTATCAACACCAAACAGAGTACAACTCTAAAATATAATACGAAACTAAAAGACAAATCCCAACAGTCTTAGCAGTCTACTCCAAGCACTACTGGTGTCTCCTCTAGGCCAGCTGGGTCCTCCAAGTCCTTTGTAAAATTTGGTCAATGGGTTCAGTCAGGATAAGAACGAGTATATATCTCTGAACGCAGTTCCAAAACATGGTAGGAAATATAAAGCTAACAGTAGACTAAAATACATGATATGCTGTATAAGAATACAGGAAGTAAGAAGTACAAATAATACTGAGTAGATAAATATAGTAGAGAAAATATAACTGTAACATATATAAGTGATTTAGAACACAAGACAGTTATGTGATTGGCTTAGGTTTGCACATGGTTATTCTATGGTAACTCCATTATACGTGAGTGTATAATAAACATGCACATTTTTACACTAGAGGGATGTAATCACATAACAACTTCTACTCTTCCCTACCCCAATCAATACACAAGGATCCGGTCAAGTTATGTTACTTACATGATTGTTAGTTATACATGAAGCACATGTGAGTACATGAGAGTACATGATAGCACATGTGTGTACATAAGGAAATACGAGTAAAAGGAGTACATGATTCACATGATGAAGTACATGAACATAAAATACCCGATGCAACCGATGAGGGAATAACATCTCATGAAAAGATCCATATAGTATAAATCCGTGTTAACAACGTGTCAGCATCAAGTAAAGTAGTCTAAAACAAGCAATATAGATGCTATCATGAATGAAAACTAATAGAGAATGTACTCATCTGATATCCTGAGTAACTGATTTATATCGGTGTCCGAACTCAAGTCACAGAGTCGTATGATAAAAAAATACAGGTTACAATGTGTTCTAAACTGAATAATTGATATATACAATGTATTCTACATGATACTAGGCCTCCCAAGGTCAAGGTCAACCCAAAATCAACTCTTAGTCAAACCAAGTCAACCTTCTTAGGTTTGGTCAACTCTCTAGGTCAACTCTAAATTAAACTAACTTACAAACTAAACATATACCATATCACTTATATACATAACCATCTATAATGTATCACAAAGTCTATCCCACATGCCATGCCAAACATATACTAATATTTAATGTAACTCATAAAACCTAATCTAAAGCCAAATCCTACACTCTAAGATATCATATACACCTATATCATATATATATACACTCAACCTTATATCCACATACATATGTGTATCCCTTATACTCCATCACATATGTATACAAGTATGACTCATACATAAAGCATGATACATTACATGTAATGTATCACATGGATATAACAACCATATCTTGCCAAGCCTTATATATCCGTACCACATAACCCCATGTATCTTAAGGTCACCCATATCTATATATATAAAAAGCTACATCAAGCCAACCAACATAACATATACATACCTATATAATATCCCAATCTACTATACACTACTCATCATCTATAAGATACTTTATATAATCCTTAGCCCTCAACTCATTTACTAATATAAATGTGATGCCTCACAGGCTAACCAACTGATACCTAAGGGCTAAATCCCTTTCCCTCATGACTGCTACCTATCCCCCATATATTTGATATTATATATACCATATGTAATTGATGCAATTATAGTACACACATATATAGATGGTCCCTGCACTAACACTCCATCATTAATACATAAAGACTCAACCAAATGGCTATCACATCTACACACACTTGTCTATTTCTCTCAAGTCTTGCTACCTACTATAATGAATCCCTCATCTGATCTGAACTAACATACCACTAATACTCCTCTAATAATCCACACTATTCATTCATATTAGCACATCTCAAGAACATCAACTAACTGACACCAACATAAAAGGGAACTAGTCTTAAGATAACTACTTTAAAGGACTGCATCATAGGTAATCCCTTCTAATTCCCATTGTTATCTACTACCCTTCCTAATCCTGCCTTCCCATATTCAACTGAACACTCTACTAACTAACTAACTAACTAACTCCACAATACAGGATACTAACACTAGAATAGTCTGATACATGTGATGTTTATCCCAATTGCAGGCAGGGGCAATGAGGTCTAGAATGCAGGGCAAGCTCGAATGCAAGCAATAAACTAAACCTGGCATTCTAAGGACTAAATGGCCGAACTTGCTAATGCCTATAAATATATCTGAACCTATTGATGCAATAGGCAGATACCAGGAAGGGAATGAACAAATCATTAAGGTTTAGAATGGGACTGAACCAGTTGTGGGTTTTAGCATGGTTGGGTCTACTGCCAGCATACCATGGCAGGGCATTTTATTTCTGGACTCAAGTACAGGCGTCTCACCCAGTAGCAGTACACATAATATGTAGGTTAATGCAATAAAAGGCAAACTCAGGTCTGAACCAAGGATATACACTTGTACATCCTTTAGAGGATGTAGGACAAACAAATTATAGTGCAGTGAATCAAAGTGAACCCAGGAGCAGAACATGGGACTAAACCTTGTGGTCTGATACTTCTAATGAAACAAACAAAAATATGATATTCCTAATTAAGGTTGCATGCCCCAACTCGAACCCAATAAACTGCTACCACGTAAATTACTATCCTAAACTGAGATACTAATCTCAGATACAACTCTAATACTCTCTATCCTCTGAGTTATCCTACTGAACACTAATCTCTACTGATGCTAACATGAACTAATACAATCCCAATGACACTAACATATCAAATACTAACATATTACTAATACTTTAACCTCTCACACAATACTAACTAGTCCTAAACTCTGAAACCAACCCAACCTCTGTAATAAAGACCTATGGCCCAAGCAATGAGCCAATAGGCCTGCTGTTGGGGGGCAACCCACCGCCTATTTCCTCTCTAATCACTGATACTTAGATCTAACTCCTAACTCTACTGATGCCTAGCCAAGGACCTAGGTGAACTTATCATTAACAGGAACAATCAAATGGATAAATACCAAGTTAATATGGGATGGCCCACATGGATGTATGTGAAGGATTGAACCTATAAATGAACTAATCTCTAGAAATGAGGACATCTAATGTAAGTAGGGAACTGAAGCACATGTGTCAGTGGCAACACTAAAGGAGTTGGGACAGAGCAAACTTCTAATACCTTAACCTCTTTGAATGGTCTGAACCATTGAATATGTGGTATTGATTATAGTGTCCTGAGATATACAAAGGACTGGTAACTAGAGTATAGGACATGTGAACTATGAAGATGGGCAAAAGTCAAGCCTTCTGAACTATGAAGGTTCGACTGAATATGAAAGCAATGTAGGGATTAAGTGAGATGCAGTGCAATATAGGGAGGTTGCATGATAGATGCTATGGACAGATATATGTGGCAGTGTCTAATATGTACAAATAATGAATGGTTTACAGATGATGAAAGGCAAAAGGGTGCAGTGGTTACTTGTAGGACAACACAAGTTCTGATACTACTGTGTATCAGAGAATGACAAAGGAACCAAATGTAGTACTGCTAAGCCAAAGAGGACTGAACCTCAAGGCACAGTAAGCTGGACTCCTAATGAACACTTGTATATAGTGCCAAAGTGCAATACAATATAAGATGAACAAGCTAATGCAGTATTGTCTTGTAATTGACAGTATGTAACGCCCCAGTCCCAAATACTTGAGACTAGATACGTATCATGCCAGCTGTATATATACGAGTAAATATACGACTCGTATATATACATAAGCTGTAAATGTAGAAAGCCAAGACACTAAATCTCATCCACAAAGATAAATAATAATATAAATCAACTTTGAGTTTGTCAAGTACATAATAGTTGGGCGGAGACAAAGTCCACTACCAACCAAATTAAACATAGAAAAATATACAAGGAAAGAATTTAGCAAGCGAGAGCAAGTGAAGAGTCCAAGAGCAATCATCACGAGGGAAGGAATGGCCTTAGCTAGAGCACCTGCAAGAATCACGAAAATACACACCTGGAGAGATAACCAGGTCCTCAGAGGGACGTAACAAGACACATAATATCATGCCAATAAACTGAATAATAAAGCTCAACAGAAAAGTATGCATGAGTAAAGGGTCCTAACCATTCTATGTGGAATGCACTTCAGAGGACAACGTTCTACGCAGGGGCTGTAACGGATTCACGCAAGCAAGTAATAGAGAGTGGCCGTCAAGTAGCGCTCATCCGAGACACTATCGGCCTGGGCAGAAGGTAGTGCTCATGAGAGTCACCCTCGGCCCAAAATGTGTGTAAAAATAAATGTAGCCCCTATGCTAATAACTGTCCCCTCCCCCCAATGATACTATACATGTGTCGACTCCACGACACTGTTTAATCCTTAATAACTGCCAAGTCTTCTACACAAATCTATTAGCAGTTATATCCTAACGCACGGCCTACACGCACCAATGACCAGTCAGCACGTAAGTCCGTATCTATATGCGTCTCACAACTCACACACAATCCGTGGTACATCATGACAATTTATGAGATGCACTAAACATACGGTGGTCCCTTAACTCTAAGCCAATTGCATAAAGTATAATAATTTACATCTATATATAATTTTGAAAGAACAACATGAAGAAAAAGCATACATGATATTGAGCAAGAAATTAAACAGTAAAGGCAAGGTGTCTTGCCTGGTGTTACGCCTGGTATGGTGCGATGATCCAACAAGTCCTGTTTTGTCTACTAGCCGGTGTAGATGTGTAAGGGTCCAAAATTCATGAGGAGTAGAAACACACCATCAGTCGTGATAAATGATGATAAACGAGGGGAGTTTGTGGGAAAAAAAATCACTCATAATACTTTTTAGAAAATATTTATACGATAAGTCTAAAATATACTTTCGCAAATATTTGTAAATACTAGAAATCCGTATATAAATTTGGTAACTACTTTTATTTAGAAATATATATAAAAATCATAATCTAGAAAAATTATTTGTGGTCAAAACTATAATTAAATTTTATTTTAGAAATAAATAAATAAAACTTAATTTTAGAATATCATAAAATATTTTAGTAATATACTTTAGGCCAAAACTCTATTTGAAATTACTATAGGCAAAAATCCTCATATCCTAAATTTTGCAAATCATTTTAACATTAATGATATAACAATATTAATAATGTATTTATAATACTGAAACTGATAATAATAATAATAATAATAATAATAATAATAATAATAATAATAATAATAATAATAATAATAATCATTAATACCTTTAATAATCTTCACAGCAATCAATCCTCCCCCCAACTCAAAATAATAGAGAGAGAGAGATAGGGGAACATAAGAGAGGAGTGAGGAAAGAGAGCGGAGAGTTTACCTCGGGTCGCGTGCACGGGGGAACTCGTCGTGGGGGCTCGGCGCTGACGCCGACGGAGGGCTCTCTCCGTACGGTGGCAGAGGAAGCTCGAAGGGGCGCCGGCGGTTCGAGACGAGGTGCTCAGGCGACTGGGAAATGGCCTGGCAGATCTCGCCGGCGACGCAAGCGCTGGCGGCTCGAGCGCTCGTGGAAGGGGAGGGCGGTGCCCCGGTGCTGAGGGGGTTTCGCAGAGGAGAGCGGCTCCGGGCGGAGACTCGGCGGATGGGCGCCGGTGGAAGGCGGAGGAGTTGACCTAGCGAGGATCTGGAGGGAGCGCGGCCGCTTGGATCTTCGACGGAGGTGGCGAGGCCCAACGGCAGCGGCGGGTTAGCTTCTCTCTCTCTCTCTCTCTCTCTTTCGATGATGTGGTTTAGTGTGTGGTGGCGGTCAGAGGAACCCGTTGCGGAGGTACGGCTGAGGCTTGTCGGGGAGACGGGTCTGGTGAGAGGAGGAGAGGGTGAGCGTGGCGATGATGATGGTGATGGGGGTGGCGTTGCTTGGTGGTTGGTGGTGTTGGCGGAGTGGTAGATTACGGTGGTGGTTGTCTGGAGGTGGTGGTACGTGGCGAAGGGGGCGGCCACTCCGGTGGGACGGTTCGAGATATGGGTAAAGTGGCTGACGATGGCGACGGGTGCAGTCGGAACAGAGTCGGGAAGGAACAGGCAGTGTTGGAGGCCGGGATGATGGAGGTGACAGCGGCGGGTAACGCCCGGAGAGGTGGCGTGGAGGCTGAGTTAGGTTTAGAATTGAGTCGTCGTGTCGGAAGTGTCCGACACGGCTGGGTGGACGTCCAGGTTTATTGGACGTGATAGAATTATTGTAGTTGTACAAATAGAATATAGTGGATGAGACACCGACACGATGCACGGTTTGGTTGTGGATGAAAATTTGCTGGAGGAGTACCTCTCCTTTTATAGGAGGTGAGAATTCCCAGTTGGATAGGGATTGGGAGAATTTAAATTCTCCCTAGATAATATCATACTATGTTTAAATTCGATTTAAACTAAATCAATCCAAATCAAATCCAATCTACACAAAATTCTATACTTAATTTTAAAATAATTTAAATACAGTCAATAAAAATCTTTTACAATTTAATTTACCAAATTTAATCAAATATTATCATTAACAAAATCCTAAATATTATTTTCATAATTAAATAAATATGGTAATAATTAATTTGGAAAATCACGATAAATACTTAAATATGAAATCATAAAATAGCCCTTAAATAGCAAAAATATTTTAAATATCTACTTTCAAATTTTTGCAAATTATTTGGAATACTTTTCATATAAACCACAATTTTTCAAATCACCCCCTATTTTTAAACGGCGAACAAAATAACTCTTTTTAGAAATAAAAATATTTATCACATATTATTTTAAAAATTAAATTCTTCTATATATAAAAATCTCTAATAAAATATTTTACAAAAATATGTACCTCGCACATGTTCGCATTCGACGAGCAATTACGAAACGTAAATCTCGCATGCTACAACAATGTAAATTCATGTGCGACGTGTAGATACGAAATAAAAAATAAATACAATAATAAAAAAAAATCGTAGAAGAAATTTTAGGGGGTTTACATCCTACCCAACTTAAAAAAATTTCGTCCTCGAAATTTAGGAAAAATTAGGGTAGGTAAGGCGAACGGGGGTGAAAACAGTTTATTGATAAACAATCGATCAATTATCTGATGGGGTGAAGGAAAGGCATACAACAGAAAATAAATAATCTTTGAATAATCGGAATTTAGATGTCTAAAATGAATAGATTCTCGGCATAGTGTAGACGATGATCATATGACACCCATCAATCTCAATTTTCAATCAACACTATCCTAAATCTTTAAATGTATAACACAAAATAGGTTAATACTTTCTCGACAAATTAAGAGCAAAAGCTCAATATTTGAGTTGTGTTCAATATCGTCAAGATCCTCGATTCGTCACTATCCTTTTATTCAGAATAACTCTTTTTTCAAAAAGTTTGATTTCTTCTTGAGATTCATATTCCAATAAACCTAAGTTCACTTAAGATACCCTCTTCCTTTTTCTTCTTAATTTCATAAAATTTTGAACTCCAAAATTTCACCATCTTCAAAATATTAAATTCAATATCCCATATTTGAAATTTAATAAGTCCACGAAGTTGAATTCAAAAATCTCTAATAACTTCTCTCACATATCTATATATATCCATTTTCCTTAAAACAGATCTTTAATATGTTTAATCAAATGTTATATCAACATTCTTTGTAGGAAATTCATACTTATCCTTAAAGTACCCAAAATAAGCTATCACCTTCAATATTTGTTGATCATATCTTCACAACACAATCCTTTATCATTACAAATGAAAATCCTTTACCTATTAGCGTCTTCTTCGAGAATTGGAATCCATTGATCTTTTAATTCATGATGGTAAAAATGAAACCCGTCTTACTTCATATTCATAATCATCTTAGGGTCGTATTCCTTAATTCGTCAAAAATGTAAGCAATTTCTTTCTTCAACCATTGGTTATCCTTGAAGCCTATTCTCTTCATAACACTTTAATTTATCGAAGGCAACGTCAACATTGTCTTTATCGAGAATTTGCATTCATCAATTTAGTATATAAATTTGGTTCTTAAACCACCAACACTTTAAGAATTTCTTCGCTCAATATTTTGTTACCTCGAAACAAATTTGTAAATTTGAGAAGTCTATTTACCTTTGCTTGTTTTATCATCACAATCTAACATTTCTCACTTTATCTATTGGAATTATCGCACTTTTTCATTTATGTCCAATCTATACCTTGTAATCTCATAATTATCTTAACAAACTGTAGTATTTATCCCTGTTGTGGGGTTCTCCAATCTAACCTCTACTAACCCAATAATGTCATGATCAACTTTCATTTCTCATAAGGGAATCATACAAGGAATAAGGTTGCATAAGCTATGGAGGAATCATAGTGAAATATGAGTAAGCAATTTAATTACAAGGGAGAAAGGTAAGGGTTGCAATATTGAAGAGCGAAAGATGTTATGTGTCTAAGTAAACCAAGATAATACAAGAAAATAAAATAACAAGGGTTAAGCAGTCAAGATAAAACACAAGGTTAAGCATTTAACGGATTTAGCAGATCGCAATCGGGCCGAAGGTTTGAGTCGAGATTGAGTCCATATATATAGTCAAAAATATATCGGCACCATGGTATAGGTTATAGTTGAGTCTTTATGACCCGAAAGTCGTACCATAAAAATAGAGTACAAGGGGACGTGTTTTAGTGGGACATGATATACCTTCACGGAGGTGAGCTCGTGTAAGTCGTGCATGTGAAATTGATTGAAAGAAAAAGTCTAGTGTTGTGCTCCAAATTTCAAAGTCACGATGGGGAATGCCAAATGATCAAAATAGAAAGTGGGTTTTCATATGGTACTAATTAATGCACCAAAAATAAAAGGTTAAAGCACAAAAATAAAGAATATTATGAATCTCGTAGGTCAAGGTAAAATAATTTAGAGACACAGTTTCTAGAGGGAAGATAGTCTCATAGATAAGGGTATGGTCAAGGGAATAATTCCAATCATTTCTATGTTTCAAACAATTTAGAGGGTCACGAATAAGGATCTAGATTTTGAGGGATGGTCGAGTAAGTCAAAGATATGTTCATCGGTTTCGTCGATGACTAACTTGAGTATATGCAATTTCGTAATCATAGGTGGTATGGCAATCTAATGTGGAATACTTCTATCTCACTAGGGTGACCTTACTTGCTTCTTAGTCCTCTACCAATATATGATTAATCTAAAATTTTAAGTTCTTCGAAAATTTCTCAATAAAATTTCCAAGATACTCCGCCAAAATTTCAATTATCTTAGACTGTCAACTTTAATCAAAATTCTAAATTTCTAGTCAATCTCGAAACAACCCTTGTATATTGTAAATCGAATAATTATTATCATTTTTTTCCAAACCTTAAACGCAACATTTAATAAGTTATCAGCCGAATTTCATACTACAAAATAGAACATTTAAATAACGCTCGAATTTAATTATATATCCTTCAAATGTGTATATCTAGCTTCCAATAAGTCACAACTACTCTTCAATTGTATTTTTTTACCAAAATATAAATGTCCATAATCAAGGCTTTAACTCAAAATCTAAATAACTTGATAAACAATAGATCATATGACGTAATTTTATCCATCATCCTCAAAGTTTGGTCAATCGTAATCCTACTTTAACATTAAAAAAAATTTAAGATCCTTTCTCAAATCAAGTTTATATCCCTTCAAGGACGTATAGCTACCACTCGATAATCATAAATGTTCAAAGACCTTCAAAAATTAAAACGCAAAATCAAATCAATTTATTTTCTCGATCTATCTATCCTCTTGTGTATATCACCTTGTAATATCAAATTAAAATTCCAACTATCTTTTGGAAGCGGTAATATGCTACTACCCAACTTGAAATTAACTAATCCTTAAAATCATAATTCTAGGAAAATAAATACCTTTATAACTCAAATAAAATTTCAATGCATATTAATTGTCAATGCAATCCATCTAGCCATGTGTTTAACCTATGGGCATATACTAGTGTAGTCGTATTTACTAAACACGAAACTAAGAATTTACGGTAGAAGGAGTCAAGCAAGATGCAAGTCAAGGAGGTCGAACGAGAGTTCGGAATTTGATGTCAAGAAAAGATGTCAAGTAGGTGGATGAGATTCTAACTCTAATCCTATATTGCAGGCCCGTTCGGTACAGTCATGTAACCGAAACGGCAAACTTGACCTGCATGGGCCACCACAAAAACATGTAACGCCCCAGTCCCAAATACTTGAGACTAAATATGTATCATGCCAGCTGTATACATACGAGTAAATATACGACTCGTATATATACATAAGCTGTAAATGTAGAAAGCCAAGACACTAAATCTCATCCACAAAGATAAACAATAATATAAATCAACTTTGAGTTTGTCAAGTACACAATAGTTGGGCGGAGACAAAGTCCACTACCAACCAAATTAAACATAGAAAAATATACAAGGAAAGAATTTAGCAAGCGAGAGCAAGTGACGAGTCCAAGAGCAATCATCACGAGGGAAGGAATGGCCTTAGCTAGAGCACTTGCAAGAATCACGAAAATACACACCTGGAGAGATAACCAGGTCCTCAGAGGGACGTAACAAGACACATAATATCATGCCAATAAACTGAATAATAAAGCTCAACAGAAAAGTATGCATGAGTAAAAGGTCCTAACCATTCTATGTGGAATGCACTTCAGAGGACAACGTTCTACACAAGGGCTGTAACGGATTCACGCAAGCAAGTAATAGAGAGTGGCCGTCAAGTAGTGCTCATCCGAGACACTATCGGCGTGGGCAGAAGGTAGTGCTCATGAGAGTCACCCTCGGCCCAAAATATGTATAAAAATAAATGTAGCCCCTACTCTAATAACTGTCCCCTCCCTCCAATGATACTATACATGTGTCGACTCCACGACACTGTTTAATCCTTAATAACTGCCAAGTCTTCTACACAAATCTATTAGCAGTTATATCCTAACGCACGGCCTACACGCACCAATGATCAGTCAGCACGTAAGTCCGCATCTATATGCGACTCACAACTCACACATAATCCGTGGTACATCATGACAGTTTATGAGATGCACTAAACATACGGTGGTCCCTTAACTCTAAGCCAATTGCATAAAGTATAATAATTTACATCTATATAGTTTTGAAAGAACAACATAAAGAAAAAGCATGTATGATATTGAGCAAGAAATTAAACAGTAAAGACAAGGTGTCTTGCCTGGTGTTACGCCTGGTATGGTACGATGATCCAACAAGTCCTGTTTTGTCTACTAGCCGGTGTAGATGTGTAAGGGTCCAAAATTCATGAGGAGTAGAAACACACCATCAGTCGTGATAAATGATGATAAACGAGGGGAGTTTGTGGGAAAAAATTCACTCATAATACTTTTTAGAAAATATTTATACGATAAGTCTAAAATATACTTTTGCAAATATTTGTAAATACTAGAAATCTGTATATAAATTTGGTAACTACTTTTATTTAGAAAAATATATAAAAATCATAATCTAGAAAATTATTTGTGGTCAAAACTATAATTAAATTTTATTTTAGAAATAAATAAATAAAACTTAATTTTAGAATATCATAAAATATTTTAGTAATATACTTTAGGCCAAAACTCTATTTGAAATTACTATAGGCAAAAATCCTCATATCCTAAATTTTGCAAATTATTTTAATATTAATGATATAACAGTATTAATTATGTATTTATAATACTGAAACTGATAATAATAATAATAATAATAATAATAATCATCATCATCATTAATACCTTTAATAATCTTTACAGCAATCAATCCTCCCCCCCAACTCAAAATAAGAGAGAGAGAGACAGGGGAACTTAAGAGAGGAGTGAGAAAAGAGAGCGGAGAGTTTACCTCGGGTCGCGCGTGCGGGGGAACTCGTCGCGGGGGCTCGGCGCTGACGCCGGCGGAGGGCTCTCTCCGTGCGGTGGCGGAGGAAGCTCGAAGGGGCGCGGTTCGAGACGAGGCGCTCAGGCGGCTGGGAAATGGCCTGGCGGATCTCGCCGGCGACGTAAGCGCCGCCGGCTCGAGCGCTCGTGGAAGGGGAGGGCGGTGCCCCGGTGCTGAGGGGTTTCGCAGAGGAGAGCGGCTCGGGGGGAGACTCGGCGATGGGCGCCGGTGGAAGGCGGATGAGTTGACCTAGGGCAGATCTGGAGGGAGCGCGGCCGCTTGGATCTTCGACGGAGGTGGCGAGGCCCAACGGCGGCGGGTTAGCTTCTCTCTCTCTCTCTTCGATGATATGGTTTAGTGTGTGGCGGGTCGGAGGAACCCGTCGCGGAGGTGCGGCTGAGGCTTGTGGGGAGACGGGTCTGGTGAGAGGAGGAGAGGGTGAGCGTGGCGATGATGATGGTGACGGGGTGGCGTTGCTTGGTGGTTGGTGGTGTTGGCGGAGTGGTGGATTACGGTGGTGGTTGTCTGGAGGTGGTGGTGCGTGGCGAAGGGGCGGCCACTCCAGTGGGGCGGTTCGGGATATAGGTAAAGTGGCTGACGATGGCGACGGGTGCTGTCGGAACGGGGTCGGGGAGGAACAGGCAGTGTTGGAGGCCGGGATGATGGAGGTGACAGCGGCGGGTAACGCCCGGAGAGGTGGTGTGGAGGTTGAGTTAGGTTTAGTTGAGTCATCGTGTCGGGAGTGACCGACACGGCTGGGTGGACGTCCGGGTTTGTCGGACGTGATAGAATTATTGTATTTGTACAAATAGAATATAGTGGATAAGACACCGACACGATGCACGGTTTGGTTGTGGATGAAAATTTGCTGGAAGAGTACCTCTCCTTTTATAGGAGGGGGAATTCCCAGTTGGATAGGGATTGGGAGAATTTAAATTCTCCCTAGATAATATCATACTATGTTTAAATTCGATTTAAACTAAATCAATCCAAATCAAATCCAATCTAAATAAAATTCTATACTTAATTTTAAAATAATTTAAATACAGTCAATAAAAATCTTTTGCAATTTAATTTACCATATTTAATCAAATATTATCATTAACAAAATCCTAAATATTATTTTCATAATTAAATAAATATGGTAATAATTAATTTAAAATCACGATAAATACTTAAATATGAAATCATAAAATAGCCCTTAAATAGCAAAAATATTTTAAATATCAACTTTCAAATTTTTGCAAATTATTTGGAATACTTTTCATATAAACCATAATTTTTCAAATCACCCCCTATTTTTAAACGGCGAACAAAATAACTCTTTTTTTAGAAATAAAAATATTTATCACATATTATTTTAAAAATCAAATTCTTCTATATATAAAAATCTCTAATAAAATATTTTACAAAAATATACCTCGCACATGTTCGCATTCGACGAGCAATTATGAAACGTAAATCTCACATGCTACAACAATGTAAATTCATGTGCGACGTGTAGATACGAAATACAAAATAAATACAATAATAAAAAAATTGTAGAAGAAATTTTAGGGGGTTTACACAGTAAATGTCATTACTAAGGTAGTGTGTGTTGCAGACAATAAAGTCTAGATACAGGACATATTTACCAAAGCAATGAAGGATTGATCCTAAAAGTGATGTGCAAGTGTAGTGAGATGTCATATAGTGATGCAATGGTTCAATAGATGTATGATATCAACATTAGTGTTGTACACATTCGAATGCAATGAATTATTAGAGTGAAATGAAGTGTCAAATGCAAAGAATGAAGTGCAGTATGCTCGAGTGCACAATAGAGCATATGCAGTGGTTGCCATGGCTCAAATAGGCCACTGTCTACAGCCATGAGCCTAGTATCAATGCTCAGTCATTATACATATCTATATGAGTGATTAGAAGGTGAAATTATAGGCCACAGATCCAAATCAGGGCTCTGTAAAGCAGGGCAAGTGTAAACAATCAACAAAACATAACCGAGCCTCCTATCACAATTTAAACCCAACAAACCATCTCGAGATTCCCAAAGAATAATACACACAACATATCTAGCATATTAGCAACCAATTCAACTAATTACATTTGAATTTAAAGCCTAAAAAGTCGTAAGAGGCATTTCATCGAACACTTGACGTATCTGATACTCTTCCGATATGTACCACAAATGGATTCAAAATTGAACCAAACTCTACCTAATGATGTAGGGTGCCTAAATGAATGCATGAGAGAAAATAGAAATTAGAAAGGGTTTAGGGGTTCTTACCACTTGAGAGATGGATTCTTAAGGAAAACTTCCTAGATCTAGATTTCCTTCCCTTCCACTAGTCAAATTGCTCCAATAGGCTCCCTCCTAGCAAGTAGAGGCTTCCTCTCTCCAAGGAAAGGGATTGCAACTTGTTTGGAGGAATTTAGGCTCAATTTAGATGTTGGAAGCAATTTGGGGAAGAACACCATAGGGTTAGGGTTCTTAATGAAGGATGAAGAAAGGTGAATACTGATACTATATATAGCATGAGGGGGCTGTTATAGGCTGCTATGGCTGGCCACAATGGTTGGGCTAGGGTTTGGTTGGTTACATTAGGCTAAAGGTCTCTCAAGTTGCCATTTAAAGGCCTTTTTAGGAGAATGCCCAAATATGGTCTAATAACTAAACCAATACTAGCCTACACATGTTGTTCCTAGTCAATTAGAGTCCAACTAACAAGTCAAAGTCCACTAGTTAGGCCTCTATGATCATGGTTAGCCTCTAGTCAAAGTTGTTCTAAGGTTTAACTAACTAATGACACTAACACAATGTACTAATTAAAATAACATTAAAATAATCAAAAATTCCCAGTTTATATCATAACAATATTTAGTCCATTAAATATTAACTAAAATAATCAATTTTACAAAAGTACAAAATTATCCTCATTTTTAAAAAGTGGTGGTTACACTGACTGGGTGGGGGCTTCAACCTTTTGCTTCTTCACAACCTTCTTGGCAGGAGACTTCTCTTTACGCATCTTGGAAAGTCCCCTCAATGGATCTTGAACTTCGTCAATGGGACCCGTATTCACAACTTCTAGAGGATCCTCGGCAAGAACATTTTCCTCATCTTCATTTAAGTTTATGGTAGCCGCGTCCCTAGTTAATGTTTTTTGCATTCGAACGAAGCTATCATTTAGCGAGAACCTTCAAAGAAGGGGTTGGCTAAAGTATAAAAATGCGCGTATGAACTCAATATACGTGGGCCATTTTCAACAGTAGTAGAAGGCATGGTGAATATATAAAGCCCGTGTACCTCTCGCATTATAATATGTCTATCTGCATGCTCATCAATCAAGTGCCCAAAAGCTTTAAGAAAGGTCGTCGCATTCCCGACGTTCAGTTGGTCATAACCGAATTGACGATTAAAGCGACTAGGCAAATAAGGCTCCAAATAGCAATTGTTTTCAAATCTATATACCAAGTATGAAGGCCTGATTGACTTCAAACAATTAAAGGCCTCAAGAGGGGCAAGAACCAATGGGCTCTAAATCATGGACAAGGGTCGAAAGTTTTCATATCCAAGTGGAGGAGGGGTGCAAAAAAACTTCCAGTCTACTCCTCTATTTAGTGCCTTTTTGCAGTCAGATAAAGACATAACCTTTCATTTGGCCTTAGCAAATCTTTCGATAAAGTTGGCTGCCAACGCTCCTCCGACTCTAAGGTCAGAATCCATCAATGAAGGGTGATGCAATAACAACCAGCCGAACAGATATGTGTATGGTATCTCGGAACAGGATATTCTATTCGATTGTTGGGATTTTTCCATCAAACCATCGATGAAACTCCGAAGTCCTACATTAAGCCGACTGGTCAACACAGACAATATGTCCATCTTGTAGCCAAATAGCAAACACTCTGCTGCAAACAGCACGTCGTGATGGATTCGGTCAACGGTACCACCTGGTACAAAAAATTGTCGTAACCATAGAGAAAGGAAGCATACTAAAGTGGCTTATGGAGATAAATCGAGGCCACTTTTCCTTAAATAAATCTCTAGAGGGTATTGATAGCATAACCATTCCAAGGTTTGGCTAACTCTGTGTCAGTACGGTCAGTCTCCTTATCAACTGAGAAATAGCTTGTGCATCAAGCAGCTCAAAAAAGCGAGGTGTATATTCAGACTGATCTTTGTACTTTAGGGTCCGTGTCATGACCAAAAGAGGTATACCAACCATATAGATATATGGCATGTAGCACCGCTCTTGTACATATGCATGCAGGTTGTAAAGTGACACAGCAACTCATCAAAAACTGCCAACATATGAGGGTTCACTTTGGCCAGGGCTTCTAACTCATCCTCTGTTGTTACGTACTCTTCATATGGGTTATCTCCCATTAGTAGACGCAAAAGAAATTATATTTCATGGAGAGCAAAACCTAATTCTCCGTAAGGAGTAGCAAGGTACCAATCCTACTACTGTACCTTTCTGCGAAAGCTATAAATATGTTAGAGTTATTTTGGATCCTGCAAGATGTAGTCAGAACAACTTCGTAGAGTCCCAGTTCCTATAACATCTCACGAAAGTTGTTTAAAGCCCACACAAAGATGGTTCCAACGAACAATCTCAGGATGCATTCGGCTAGTTAGTCTCATGGTAGCATTTCGAGGATATTCTCCCTTAGATGCAGCATACGCATTAGAAAAGGTGGGTATTATGATGGATAGTATCACGACCGTGTCGTCAGACGGTATGTAACTTGGTCTTAGACCCCTTAAGCGGGTGTTATACTGATCAGAATTGAAGAGGAAGATGTCTTTGTTGTGGTCTCTATGCCTGTAATATATTCTTCCAACTCTAGCTTCTTGGGCAGGAGTCAGGTCCCATGACATCTTTCTTGGATAGCTGGCATGGGCATATCGAGATAATGGCAGATTCTTTATCATCTCAGGCAGTTTATATATATTTCTCTTACGAAGGCTCGATGGTCTTTCTTCGACTTGGGTTGAGAGTCTGTAGCAATAGCTTCTACAAAGAGGAATGATGGTTTCTTATAAGGTTTTGCATCCTCAGACATAAAAGGAGTGCCATTTATTAAACACAGCAGAGTTTTAAAATCCTGATTCTCCAGCGCAGTCCGCCTGGGAGTTGGCTAATCATATTGTGGAAAGTCAACATGAGATAGGTCTTCTTGATACTTAGACACCCGAAAGGTAGAAGACAGTTCTTCAAATGGGGATCTTCCCTCAAATCAACTGCAAAAGAAAATTCAAAGTTAAATCTTGAAAAGATTGATTTCTTAAAAAAATATCCTACATCAATCATGGATGGTGCAAGATGTAAAAGTAGTCCACAGTTAGCGCATGCAGTCTGATAGTTCTCAAAATTGATGGCGCATCAATCTGTTAGCGCATGATATCAGATGGCGCATCATGTTCAAAATATGACAAATGGCACAGGATGTCATGGTCTATGATTATTTTAAGCCGACACTCTGAAAGAGGTGGCGCAGCTTGTTGATGGCATAAAATATCGACCAACACTCTAAAAGAGGTGGCACGTGATGCAGATGGCAAAAACATCGACTAATACTCTGAAAAAGGTGGTCTTTGTTGTCCTTTAAGCGCTACGTACGAATGGTGCGAGCGTTCGGATCTTCTTCTTCGATCAGTTTTCTCACCTTCAAGAGCGGGGTTCGCCCCCTCGGCTCTCGTCGACGACATGACGTGCTGTGGCACCATCAACGGCGGCGCACACGAAGTAGCTCCGGCCACTTTCTTCCCTTTCTCAACTGCGGTTCTCTTTAGGGCCATTTCGATTGATCGAAAGCTTCGAGAATTTGAAGAGCTCGAGAAGAAGAAATTTAAGTAAAAGTGTTTCTCTCTCTCTCTAGTCGGTTATTTATAACCTAAAGCTATTTGTAACAGTCGTACGATCCGCGCCCAAAACTTGGGACTATTATGATTCTGCCATGTGCCAATAAATACTTCTTATTCAAAGTATTTCAAATTCTGAACCTTTTCAAATTTGAAAACTTTGAAGGGGGTCTTGGCTAAAAAAGTATAAACATCGTCATGTACTACTCATAATTGGCGCCAGCACTCAAATAGCGCCAGATAGTTGATGGCGCATGACATCAATTGGTGCTGGCTGACACGTGGCAAGTTTTTTCGAGAAGCTGAAATAGTTCTTATCATGACTGACAGCACGTTAGTCGAGAAAAATCTGTTCGTATCCCTAGTGCACGATAATCGAGAAGATTATGTCAGTTATGTCAGATTTTTTATAATGATCAAACAGCTGTCTCACGCCATTTGCAATTTGTGCTAGATAATCATTCAAAAGGCACTAGAACAACAATTAGTGCTTGGCGCCATCCAACAGTTGGCGCTATTCGATTAAATCATCCAGAAGTAATTAGATGACGTGGCACATGCCACTAATCTCGAAGAACATATACGTGATATTGCCACGACCAAGCACATCTCCATCACAAAATGCAACGTGTCTAAGTAGTTAAATCAATCGTTCGTGCGACTGATGAATGGCGAGCCAATTGCAGTGTGTAATCAGGATAACTACTTAATAGTTATCTCTAAACTCTATAAATAGAGTTTCAAATCACTTCACAAGCATAACTAATGATCATAATCTCCTGAGCACTTGCTGCAGCACTCTCCAAAGGCTTTCTTCTTCGATATTGCATTATCCAAGCGATAAAGTGATCGTCTTCTGATCAGATTCCTATAGTTGTACTTTCCCAAAAATTATTGTACTCTTTTAAATTTTTTTAGTTTATAAAACAACTTTTGTTTTTGTAAAGACCATGGTAATCTCACCTAATACCATGTCCTTGGAAGGTCAGCCAAAACTTTATTTTTTTTGGCAAACTTTCAAGGTAGCTGGTTCCGGCTTCTGGTTCTATACGTGATCTGCTTAGAGGTCAGATTGTGTTGTGCTTGAAGGTTCTGAAGGTGTTGTACTTGGTGTACTAATGTCTTCATCATCATTATCGATTGTTTGTTGATTCAGTTCGTCAGAAGTGATATTTATTGACTCTTCGATGATTAAGGTTTTGTTGAAGACTCGGTACCATTTGCTCTTCGCCACATAACCTAAATGATACCTTCATCGGCCTTTTCGTCAAACTTTCCCAAATTGTCTTTAGTATTGAGAATATAACATTTGCAACCAAATATGTTGAAAAATGAAACTGATGGTGTCCTATCAAACCATAACTCATAGGGAGTCTTCTACGATATAGGTCAAATTAGGACCCTATTGAGAACATAGCAAGCTGTATTGACGGCTTCAGCCCAATTGTATTTAGGTAGACTAAACTGGTTTAACATTACTCTAGCCATTTTGAATAGAGTCCTGTTCTTTACGTTCTACAACTCCATTTTGTTGTAGAGTCCTAGGATAAGAGAACTCATGCAGATAATCGTGTGTGTCACAAAATTGCTTAAACTTTGCATTCTTAAATTTACCGCCATGATCACTTCGAATACCACTGATCATGAATCCTTTCTTATTTTGAAGTTTCTTGCAAAAGGAGACGAAGTCAGACAATACATCATTCTTGCATAAAAAAATACCTACGTGTATCTAGAGAAATTATCTACTATTACAAAAGAATATAATTTACCACGTAGACTAGCAATTCTACTAGGTTTAAATAAATTCATATATAGTAATTGTAGAGGTCTAATGGTACTTACAGCGTTCTTGGATTTAAATGTGGATCGGGTAGCTTTGTTCTTTTCACATTCACTACATACCGTATCATCCTTGAAAGTAATATCCGGTAAGCCTCGTACTAACTTCTTGTGGATAATCTTGAAATTGTGTCCATATTTGTATGACCGAGTCTCATATGCCATATTTGACTCTCATCACATTTGGCCTTTAAGCATCTACCTGCTTTGTTAGCATCTTCTAACAAATAAAAAACATATACATTGTCTTCCTTAATACTTTAAATATAGTACTACCAGTTGAGCCATCAACTATAGTACATTTGTCTTTGACAAAGTTAATACCATAACCATGGTCAGCTAAATGGCTTATGCTGAGTAGGTTATACTTAACTCGGTAACTAGATAGACATCTTTAATCATAGGATAGGAAGCCTTACCAATCTTGTCGATACCTACTATATACCCTTTAAGATTATTATCGAAGAAAACGTATCATTCTTTCTTCTTCGACAGTGTTGCAAATAATAAAGCATTATCGGTCATATGCCGTGAGCAACTGCTATTGAGATTCTATTTGCTTCTAGCATGTGAAGGGTGTTCCACCTACAAAAGAATTTACGAATGAAACTTTTGGTACCCATTTCTTACAGGGTCCTGGAATGTTAGTTTTTGATGTCCATGCACATATATTTAAATCAACAAGCTTTCTAACTCTACATGCAGGAGAGATATGACCAATGGTGCCACAATAATGACAACTAGCATGTTGAGTGTTGGATGCAATGTGTTGTACAAGATTGGTAGGTCTTGGTTTTATAGTATAATAGAATGCATGCCTATTAGTCTTCTTGGGCAATGGTTTGGTTTGGTTTGGTCTGATAGTGTTGGATTTAACAGTGTTTGATGATTCGGTAAGTGACACGTGTTAGGGTAGGAAGCAGCAACCTCAGGCTATTTTTCTAACCTAATTTCCAACTTTTTGGAAGTATCATATAATGTATTATAATCAGCAGTAAATACATCATTTCTGATTAGTGCTTGTTGAAGACTCTTCTTCTCTTTGAGTAGATTTTCTTCTAATTGGATAATGGTCTTGTCTTTCTCTTCGGTTAGTCTTGTGGTCTTGTATAATAATAACTTAACAGAAGAAAGCTCACCTACCTTACTAGAATTATCAATACTTCTAACCTCAGCTAGTAGGTCGGTAAGTCTTATTATTTCACCTTTGTACTTTTGAGTACCTTCCTAGAGTTTTGGTATTTGCTACGCAGTTTTCTGTAATCACCTAAGAGGTCACTAAAGGCTTCACCTAATTGCTCAAAGATAAAATCATCATATGTATTAAATAAGGGGTTAGTATTTACCTGACCGAATGCCATTAAGCATACATTTGCAGCATCATCTGATTGTTCATCTTCTGAGTCGCTGGCTTTACTTTCATGCCATATGCTTGTGTTGAAGTACCTTTTGGATGTTGATTTATTTAGGTAAACTTTTTCATACTTGTTGCTTTTCCTGTTTTATGATGATATTGTTGGACAGTCCTTCTTTATATGTCCTTTCTTCTTGCAACTTAGCAGATAAGATCTTCTTCGTTGTTGTTGCTATGTATTTCTTTATTCTTCTATTGAATCTCATGAACTTCTTGAACTTTTTTACTAGGACAGCTTGATCTTTAGAGTCAGAGTCACAGTCATCGAAATTATCTTTGACAGTTCCTTAGTGTTGAGCTTTGAAAGCAATCGACTTCTACTTCCGTGCAACATCTTCAAAGTCT
>JANAVB010024994.1:17463784-17621284 GCA_029216955.1 Iris pallida
TTCTTAGCCCGTATTCTTTATTTTTATGTGTTAACTAGCAACCATCGTTCATTGTCCAAACCATACCACGACCATTGAGCCTAACTATATTTTTCTTCCAATCAAATTTCTTCATCATGAAGGATTATTATCAAACTCCTCCGTGATTCATTCAACCTTGTCCTTAGTATATTTTCCTTAGATGAGAATCGAGTCATGACATCCTTCAGTAACAATAGGAGGATACTATGGTATAGTTGATTAAGATGAGCATACTATTAGGAGATTGGACCATATGTTAAAATTTGGAGTATGTATGGAGCAAGAACTAGTAGATGAAATGCTAAGGAATAATGCCAAGAAAAGAAAGAGAAAAAGTGGTGTTTTGATGTTAAGGATTTAATGCTATGATAATTATGAAGGTGAATTTCAATTTATGAGAAATTTTCTTTTAAGTTGGGAATTTGCTGAATTTCTACTTTTTAGTGTTAGTCCAATGATTATATTATAATTTTGAATATGGCTAATCAATTAAGTTTACCATAATAACATCACTAATATTCATGTAATCACTATCATGTTGCTACTTTAACTTAGCATTGTCCTAATATGCTACTTTAACTTAGCATTGTCCTAATGTTTTGTATCAGTCATATTATTTTGTTTGCCTAACATGTATTTGTAGACATGCTGTAAGCATTATCAAAGATGATCAAACCAGGACATATGTCATGGAGAATTATTGATGGGCCAAAGACGACATTATACAAGAAGATTTCTCTGAACCGTCTAACGACCTACCGGGGCCAAAGATGGCGTTATACAAGAAGATTTTTAGATCTATTTATCTTTGGACGACTGCCGTCGAGGAAAAAGGCGTCTTCATGTTTGCTCAATATCTGAAGAAAGGCATCATCAAAGGGCTCTTGGTTTTTCTATTTTATTAATATATTTTTTATATTTATTGAGTCTAGGAATATGATGTACACTGCATCGTACTGGCAAATAGGCTATCCAAGAAATGTTTTCAAAATATCTTTTTATTTTGAAAATAAGCCTACCAGCCCAAATTACTTCATAACTGCTTGATCTTTTCAAAAAGCCCAAAACCAATTTGCAAAAACCCTGACAGAACTCCAACAGAACTCGGCCAGAGTTCGGCCCAAATTCGGCCAGAGTTCGGTTAGTGAACGTTGCTTTTTGAACTTGGTCTTCTTGCAGTTACGGATCCCAACGAGATTTTCTCATAGAGTTCTGTCTGAATTCTGCCCGAATTCTGTCAGAATTCTTCCTTTGGAAAAACTATAAATAGAGAAGAATTTCGATCATTTCAACACACCAATTTACTTTTATATCTCTTATCTATAAGCCTACTACTTCTTCCAAAGTGTTATGAGCTATTCATTTCTAAATCCCAAGCTAGTTACAATCCTCTAGTCGATTTGCCAGTACAGTACGGTCTAGAAGTTTTAGAGTGATTGTAATCAGAGGCTTGATTGAAGGTAGACACTTCACAATTGAAGTTGGTCGAGTACTTCGGATCAAAGCTCGTGTTGTAGAAGTTGCAAGAACTTCGGATAAATACTTGTGGTAATTTTCCATAGTGGATTCAATTTGAAGCTAGAGTTCTTCCGACTGGACTAGTCCTCACAAGAGGGAAACCAGTATACATCTTTATGTTTGTTCTCTACTCTCTACTTTTCATTTACATATCTGTGATATATATTATGTGATCTTGTTACTAATATTTTTTAAATAGTTAATTTTCGTTGCCTACTCTATTCACCCCCTCCTCTAGAGTATTGCGCTTTACAACTCGTTCCTACAATCGGTCCTACAATTGGTATCAGAGCAGGTTATACAGGTAAAGCGTGGTAACACTGCTATTATTACAGTTGTTACATAGATCACTATATCACATATGGCAATTATGTACTTCACAACTGAAGAACAATCCTCAAATAGACTCCCACTATTTGATGGAACAAGCTATAGTTATTGGAAGACATGGATAAGCTTCTACCTGAAGTCTCTAGATTTTGACTTATGGTCAATTATTGTCAATGGCTACAAAAAGCCTACTATCACTTCTATTCTCACATCCTCTATAATCAACAAGCCTTATTATAGTTACACGGAGGAAGAGAAGAAGTTAGCTAGCCTTGATGCAAAAGCTATGCATATCTTTTATTGTGCTGTAGACACAAATATATTCAATTTTATTACTACTTGCACAATATCTCATAAAATTTAGAAAGTTCTTGAAGCTACTTATGAGTGCAGGTATGAAAGCAAAGCTAGCAACTCCAAAAAGAAGGATAGTCTTCATAATGATGCAAATATGTATATGACGAAATTGGGATTTAAGGTACAACACAATCTATTATACGAAGAAGAGCTTGTATGTGACAACTGCAAGAAGATAGGCCATATCCAAGAAGATTGTACTACTGCTAGAAAGGAGAGTCACTACGAACAATCAAATGAAAGTAGATCATCATCTCACAAGTACACTAGCACGAGCATATGGTGTGAAAGCGAAGCAAGAGATTCTGAAGAAGAAGAAGAAGAAGAGAGACCTCATAAAGCTGCAAATTTAAGCTCAATGGCATTATCTAACAAGGTACAGAATAATTTCCTTCTTGTAGAGAATGAATTTTCTTATGATGAGTTATCTGATGCTTTTAGTGATCTATTAGAAGAACACTAGAAAGTATTAGATAAGTATAACCAAGCTAGAAAGGATATTCTATCCTATAAGTGTGAGAATGAAAAGCTTACTTGCTTATTGAATGATGCTAGAAATAGTTCTCCTTCTGATAATTCTACTGAGATTTTCACGCTGAAGTTTAGATTGCATGAGGCACTTGATTGCATTGAGAAAAGAACTCAAGAAACTAAACTTAAGGAGGAACTAGAATCAGAAAAGAAGAAGTATTCTATTGCTTCATGTAGAATTGATGCTCTTAATGCTAAATATGATGAGATCTGTGCTACCTCTAAAAATTTAGAGATTAGACTGGGAAAGCAGGAAGTACAACCTACGACTCAGTCTAACACAAGGCACTTAGCACATCACAAAGTCACACACGACAGATCATCTAGAAAGGAAGCAAGCAAAGCTAAAGCTTCACATAACCATGCTTTCTATTACAAATATTCACGTACATCATATCACACTACTGCACGTTCTCATACTACTATACATAGCACTAATGTTAATTCTTTCTGTCATTATTGCGGTATGAATGGACACATTTCTAATTATTGTCAGATTAGAAAGCTAATTGATATGAACTTGTGCAAATGGGTTCCCAAAGCTAATAAATGTGGATCCAAGTATTGGATACCAAAGTCTTCACTTAATATTTCAGGTGTAGCTGCTTATGCTGAACCTTAGAACCATGGAGCATGTTGGTGATTGCAAAGCTACAAAGGTCATCTTCCAAGCAATTGCACCAACATAAGTGTGGTCACTAGAACCACTTTGGTAACATGCTTTCTAAATAGTTTTTAATATCTAGCATGTTCTTTTTGATGTCTTGCTACTAGCTCTCATTTATATCTTTTTAAGTGTTTATTATTTTAATCAATATGAGATATAATCTTAGCATGACTATTGTCTTACTTAAATGTTTAGTTCACACTAAATTGTCTTTCACCTCACTTTCTATTAGTGTGACACATTTACTATGTATGCTCTAAATTGTCTTTCACTCACTTTCTAAATTGTCTTTCACTCACTTTTGACTCTTCGGCTTTAATATTTTTAATGGTCACTTCTTACCGATTTGTCTTTAACAAGTCATATTTACTTTGATCAGTATTTTGTAAGTATGTATGTTTAGCACAAGTCTTATATTTACTTAAAAAGTATATACATATACTTTTATTTTAACCTTGTGCTTACATAATATATTCACTATTGATTCTCATATTTTATTTTGATTAATTTCTTATGAATCAATTAAATCTTTGTCTGACAAAGCATATTTATGCATGTTTTTGATCTTGTGATATTTTTTTATGCTTGTTAATGATACATCAATAATTCACTATCATTCATATATTGCTGATATGTTTTTTATATTTTTGTATAAATATCTTTATGGGGATATATGAGTTAAGTTCAAGTTCTTTATTTTTTTTAAACTTGTGCTTATCTCATACTTAAGCTAATGATTATTTTATGTTCTTATCTTTATTAGCTTCTTCCTCAAAGCCTCTTTTTCTTGGCTTTTTGGTTAACATTTTGGATACATGATATTTTTAATATCTTGATCTTGATAAATCATTATTTGGGTATTTAATTCTTTTATATTTAGGGATTCTGGATTTCGATGTTGTTCGATGATACTGCATATATTCCTTTGAATCTAAGTTCTTAAGAGTAGAGGTCATTTTAGGAACAAGCAAAAAAGGTTCTTCTGTCATACAGGTGTAAATAACCTGAAGCGACACAGTGTACTAGTCTTCGGACTACCGCTAGCTGGGAACCGGCCCCTACAGCTAACCCGAAGTGATCAATATATTATAGACTTAAGATTTATTAAGGTCTACTTGCAACTATTATCTAGTTCTGGATCCAAGGTACTGAACCCAGTCCCCTAGATTTCAGAATACATCAACGTATCTAGGTCCTATATTTTAATTTACAAATATTTTATATTTTATTGTTACCCAATAATTTTGTAGCACATATGGATTAATGTAATTGATACATCTTATACCGTATGCTACATTGTTATAAGATTTTTAAGTCCATATAATATAATTTTTTCATATTGTACTAATTTTTTTTAAAATCATCGGTTATTAAAGAAGAGATTTATTTTGGGTACAAGCCTACAAAGGGTCTGTCTGTCACCACGACTACGGTCGAAGTGAAGCGATACTTAAGTGTTCTCCGGTGAACCTCCGTTAGTTGGGACAGTACCTCTACAGCTAACCCAAGATTGATCAACGCTTTATAAACTAAAGATTTATTGAGATCTAGTTACAATTGTTATATGATGGATTTTGGATTTTAGATTTAATGGATAATATTACTTGATTTGATATTGTGACAACTCATTGAATATTATGGTCTTGTGATTTCGTCTTTAACTTGCGTAATATTCATGATTTTAAGTTTTTTTATATTATATTCTTCTTATTCTAGTTATTTACTGTCTATAGCAGTAACTCTTTATGAAAGAGAAGTCAAGTATATTGAATTTTCCTCTCTCAAAGCATTTCTTTTCTTTAAGCCTCCGGTTATCAGATGGACACCGTGCAACGGCTTCAAAAGGGAAGAAATAAACTTTGATAAGAAGACCTAATATTTTTGAATTAGTTTTCTACTTCTGGAAATATGTCTCTAAAATTCTTAAATTTTTATCAATACTATTATTTTTTTTGGATATAGCCATGTAAAGGTGGAGCAGTTAATTGTTTCAAATCAATTATCCCCTTGACATGCCATATATACACTTTTCTTTGGACATTTAACTAGTTATGTTTATTTGTTCAAATGGAAACTAGTTTTGTTTATTTGTTCAAATAGATGTATTTATGATTTATGGATTCTTTTATTGAAATTGTTTTTGTGATTCGAATCTCCAGCTTTCAGTCTAAGGACTAAATGGACGCATTCGAACATTTATTATGACGGTTTTTTGGTAATAAATTCCACATTTTTGAAAAGTATTTTTGATTTCTTTATGATTCTGTTCGATACTCAAAAGTTATTATTAAAGACAGTTTTTAAAATCTTTTAATGTCTTAAAATATTTCTTTTATATATATATTAAAGATATATTTTCTTCATCTTTAAGCGTTTATTTATTGGATATTTCTTTTTCTTACCTAAAGATGATATTTGTTTTGAGTTTGGAATTTTATATGCATTTGATCAAAGGAAAGAAAAGATGCATATCTTGGATATCCCTTAGATATTGTGATTATTTATTTTATCTATTTTATGCATATAAATTATTTTTGAACTATATACGCATATTTTAAGGGGGAGCAAATTAATTGTTTCAATTATTTTATGCCCTTAATATGTGGTATACCTAGTTCACCATAGACTTATATTGTCTTATTTATATATCTTGTTGAGTTGGTCATGATATTTGGATTTGTATTGAATTTATGAGAGAATATATGATTTAATATTTATTTTTAATTCTCTCATTTTCGAGTTTCTAAAAGTTATCCTGCCAAAATTAATTTAATTTATTGATAATCCTTTTGAGTTTAAACTGATTTGGCATTTCTTATTAAGATTTTATCTCAAAGTTCATGATTATCTATATTTAGACTGATCATACTTTACGGGGGAGCATTTAAGTCAACTGAATTTCTCCTTCTCAAGTATTTTGTTTTCATTACCTTCATGTTTATCTGATGGATATATATCATGCTAAGGTAATTGAATTCAAATGCATGAACTTTGGTATAGTTTTTGCATAGATTCTAGTATACATATTTTGATTTCTTTTCGATGATTATACTCTTTATGGAATTGATTTACTAATATGTATGGGCAAATTATGAATCATATTTTTTTGTGATCATTATTAAAAGTCTCATTATATTTTTGATTTTTTTCTACGAATTTCTATTCCTCATGATTTATTTATGACCAATGATTGATTCCTACTATATTGATATTTTTTTGGTCTATTTCAAAACACAATATGATGAACAAAATATGTTTTGAATGTTATTTTTGGATTTCTAGTTGGTAAACTATGTATTGATTGATTTCAATGTTTTTAAGTTCATCCAACTATTTTTGACAAGTTTTTCTACTATCGTTATGCAATTTTCTAAACTTGTCGTTACACTGTTCTCATAATCCTTAATCATGATTATTTGTGCTTTCCTCCTTTACTTATGCATGAGTTCATTTTAGCTCTAATTACGGGGGAGCTTATTTTTTATCATGTCAAAGGGGGAGAAATAAGTTTAAGTTAGCACACAATATTCTATTATTATGTGTTTATTAGTGATACATAATATATTGTATATATATTAAACTTAAAGGATTTGCCATAATCAAAAAGGGAGAGATTGTTAGCCCAATGATTATATCATATTTTTGAATATGGCTAATCAATTATGTTTACCATAATGTAATCACTATCATGTTGCTACTTTAACTTAGCATTGTCCTAATGTGCTACTTTAACTTAGCATTGTCCTAATATTTTGTATCAGACATATTGTTTTGTTTGCCTAACATGTATTTGTAGACATGATGTAAGCATGATCAAACATGATCAAACCAGGACATATGTCATGGAGAATTATTGATGGGCCAAAGACGACGTTATACAAGAAGATTTCTCTGAACCGCCTAACGACCTATCCGACTGGACTAGTCCTCACAAGAGGAAAACTAGTATACATCCTTGTGTTTGTGTTTGCTCTGTACTCTCTACTTTTCATTTACATATCTGTGATATATATTATGTGATTTTGTTACTAACATTTTTTAAATAGTTAATTTTCGCTGCCTACTCTATTCACCTTCCCCTTTAGAGTATTGCGCTTTACAACTCGTTCCTACAATCGGTCCTACATTTAGGAGATTATGAAAGACGAAATTAGTTCAAGGAAAAATATAGATATATACATAAATATAGATATGTTTATAGAGGTAGATTAGAGAGTTATTCAAAGTTTTTGGATTTATTAAATTTCTAATATATGATATCGGATTGAAATATAAATATTTTTGAAGAAGGCAAAATTTTGTAGTTCACTTTTAAAATTGAATAAAGAAGAAAATAAAAGTGTTTCAAGTAAATTTATGTTTTATGGAATATAAATTTTAAGAAAATCAAAATTTAGAAGGGGACGATTCGAAGATTATTACGATGTTGAAAGACGCAATAAAATTTTGAATCGAAAAGTATTGAGCTATTGATCAAATTTTGAGATTGAAAATGTTATTGCCTATTTATGAGGTTGCACGACTATAGGATAAATGTCAGTGTTGTCGAATTTAGACGTTGATGGGTTGTTGTGGATGTGATCATCTTCTAAACTACATCCGTTGATTTTATTTATCTGGTTATATGAATTGCCCGTTTCGTTGAATTTTGTTTCGAACTTCGCGCTCAATGATTCGATTGTAATTTCTTGTCGATAAACTCTTGTATCTTTCCAATCCTACATATCCTAGTTATTCCTAAATTTCGAGGACAAAATTTTTGTAAGTTGGGTAGGATGTAAAGCCCCAAAAATTTTACTATAATTTTTAAAAATTAATTTATTTTGGTATTAGTTTTTATTTTTGGTATTCGTACGTCGAGTGCAAATACGTATATGCGAGGCATATATTTTTATAAAAAGTTTTATTATAGATATAGAAAATAAGTATACTTTTCAAAAATAACAGAAGGCAAATATTTTTATTTACTTAAAGTTGCAAAATAAGTCACATCAAGATTTGGTAAACTTTATTAATTTAATTATTATAAAAATGCCATTTTATTTTATTGTACAAGTATAAGTAGTAATTTAGAAAACTATGATTTATATTAATACTCTATTTGTATGTGAGGTAAAAAAAATTTAATTCATGTATATATTTTAATTTTTGTAATTAATTACTATTATTATATTATTACTTCTAAAAAATATTTTAAAATTTGTTTTATTTAATGTTTAATTAATTATGGTGATTTAAGTTGGAATTGATTTATTAGTTTTATTTTAAATAGTTTTAAAGATGGGATTATCTAGATTTAAATTGGAATTTGTATTGGATTGAATTAGTTTTGAATTGATTTAAATTAAATGGTGAATTATCTAATTTTTCTACTCCTTATCTAATTAGGAGTCTCCACATCCTATATAAGGAGAGGCTTCTTGCTCTTTTTTTCCATAAAATTCGATAGCCCAATTTTCTCCACCACAAATGTGCGTGCACCGTATCGGTATTCAAATTCCTCCATATGAGTCATGATGGCCTTGGATCCGACCCCGAGTGTCTTCCTACTATACAATTTTATTTACATATACAGATTTTCCAATCCCCGTATCTGACACACTAGACACGATACAAAAATATAAATTATCTTGTCTGACAAACCGGACACGACCCAACTATAGTAGACCCCAACCCTAGTCATGAACCTATCTGCCGCCTTGGATCTCCATCGGTTGTTCCACTCAAAAGCAGCCAAACTCCTCGTCGTTCTCTGCCAGCGCGCCACCATGCCCGTCGTCGTGCCAACGCCCGATCCCTGTTGTCCACTAGCCAGTCGGCTGACCACCTTACCACCATCACCAACCCCCAATTCTGTCCCGTCCTAGCCTGTTCTCACCGCCTCCATCACGATAACCCATCCAACCCACGAACCTCCACACCCCTGCCCTTCGCCGGTTGCCATCATCCCTATCATCACCATCACCCCCTTCCCCACAGCAACCCCCAACACTATCACCCAAGCAAAGTAAAACAAACCCTAACTCTTACCTATCCTCCATCTGCACCGTCGCTTCTGTACACAACCAAGGCCTCCACCGCCTCCCTATGTTGGAGCACTCTAGTCGCCCGCTCGAATGCACCCTCCACGTTTCTGCCACGACGCGGTCGATACTCCCTCTACTGAAACCCCAGTGCCACCCCACAACGGTCGCCGACGAGCCCCCGAGCTTCCGCCTATCGCCGCACAGCCCTGGTAACCTCTCTCTCTCACCGCACCCTCTCTCCTCTCTTTCTTGCTCTCCCGACTCTCCCTTTCCCTCTCTTCTCCCTCCTCCTCGTCGATCTCTCTCCTTCATCCTCACCGCTCTCCCTCTCTCTCGACCTTCTCTCTTGCCCTCCTCACTTTCTCTCCCTCTCTCAAGTTTCTCTTTCTTCACTCATTATTTTCTTGGAAGAGAAATACAGCACCAGCCATGTTGATGTTTACATTGATTATTTTATTTCTTTATTTTTCCATGTTTATTGTTATGTGTTTTTCTTTCTTCGATACCTTTATAAATATTATTATTATTATTATTATTATTATTATTATTATTATTATTAATACTTATTAGTATTATTATTATAGAAGTTAGTTTAGGATTATTAAACTTATTATTGTCACTATTATTATTTTATGTCTTACTAATACTATTGTTAATTATAAAAATCTATATATATTTCTAAAAATTATTTATGTAGTATAAATATAGAATTGGGCTTGGACCCACATTATTTTCGAATTAGTCTTAATCCCTAAAAATAAATTTTTCTAAGATTATTTATTATTTACTAGAAATATTTTGACCCGTAAGAATATAGTTTCCAAATAATAAAACAATTTTCTAACTATTTTCAAAATATTTATCTAAATTATTTTTGCTAATAAAATATAGTTTCTCTATCTATAAATTTTATTTTGGTAAACTTAGTTTTTTTTGCCTAAAAAGTTTTTTTTAGATTTTTAAGTATTTATCTAAAACTATTTTAATGACCAAAATATTTTTCTAGGTATTATAAATATTTTCAAAAAATAGGATAAATACTTTTCTCCGTAAATTCCCACTGTCTGTCAATCTTGGTCGTAACTGATCATACTCCTATTTTTCTCGTAAATTTGGGCCCTTCCACATGGACCATAGCTATCGGACAAATCGAGACTAGTCAGATCCTCGTACCATGCCAGGCAAGATACCTTGCCATATTTACTGCTTAAATTTAGTCTGCATATTTATTTTAGTTATTGCATATTTACTGCTTGTTTATTTTCTATTCATCCAGTTGTACCTTTGATTATTGTTCATGATTTACTTACTTGCTTTCAGTTATACATGATGCAAATGCTAGTCGTATTTTCTTTTTTGTCTTCTAATTTGCATATGGACCTAGAGTTAAGGGACTATCATTTGTTAATGTATTATCATAAACTTTGTTACGACTGTGCCACGAGTTATGATTAGCATATAGAGGTGCTTGCGTATTGGCTGATCACCCGTACGCATGCGTTAGGTATAACTGCTAATAGAAGCATGTTAGGAGACTTAGCAATTAGTACAGGTACATGGTCGTGGATACGACTTAATAGGTGCATAGGATAGGAAGAATATTTTCTTATCGTATGGGTCACTATTAGACTTTTTATTTTAGTAACCTGGAAGCTCCACTGGAGATACGGATAAGCTTACCCTCTCATGTTGGCCACTGACATTACTGGAACATTATGCGCTTAGCCCCTGGTGTCCTAGTGGAGACTATACCAGATCCTATTTATAGCTAGAAGTGCCTATGCATAGAAAGTTTGCTCTTAACTGCATGAACACACTAGAATGGTTAGTAACCTTAGTTGATGTCATGTCACACTCCATTCTAGTCATGGCATACAGTAGTGTCACATCACAGAATAGCGTGCGACCTCTTGTCCTTGTTTGGTTGTATGGGTAGCCTACTGTTTCAATGATGTGATGTTGGGCATGTTATGGTTGGAACACTTTACTTTTACTTGTGACTTTGTGACATATTTTATATTCAGTTTATATGGCATGTTCATCTTGTATCTTGTTACGTCCCTATGAGGACCTGGTGATTTTTCCAGATGTGTGTTTCATGACTTTCTACAGGTGTTTTAGCCAAGATCATGGTCTTCCATTTTCTATCGAAGATGACTTGCTCTTGAGTCGTCCGTTGCTACGCTTGACAAATCCTTTCATTGTTTATGTATTAAATATTATTTAAAATAATTGGTATTAGATTTGTCTCCGCCCAATGACATGTAAAATGATAATTCATAGTTGATTTATGATATCTGTCACTCCCCATTCCGATATATGTATTAGTTAGATGTTTTCCGTATATTGTATCTGGTATCTGTATACGTGCACCTGTGATCCTTTATTTTGCACCTGGTCATGGCGTAGAACATTATCTCGTCGCGGAGTAGTATGCCACCCCTTGTCCTTGTTTGGTTGTAAGCGTGGTTCACTACTTCGATGATAGGATTTCTGGATTGTGTTGTGATTAGGGATTTGATTTATTAATTAATAGTTCTAGCATATAACAATTAACATGTCATATTAGCCACATGGTTAGGGCATGCTAGGATTAGGGTTTTATGAACCAACCCACCCCGCAATAAATATTTTCTTCCTCTCTCTCCTCTTATTAACCCTCATTCATTTCCCTTAACCACTTTTAGGAAAGTACACCTTTCTCAAATGGAGAGATTTCTTACAATTTTATTTTTTAATTTTTTCCTTTGATATTATTAGTCTAGATTTTTCTTTTCCTCATTCTCTACATGTGTAGTACTTGGAGTTCTTAATTTTAATAGCTATTTTTGTGTAGATCTAAGTTCCTAAAACTAGGGTTTATGGATTTTCGTGGTTTTGATCTATCAAACTTGGTTGTTCTCAAAAAATAGTGGTTCAATGTAGTAGATAAATTGATTTATTCAATTTTGGTTTTTATTTCATCCGATTCCGAGTCCTATAGCCCAAGTTATGGATATTGAAAGTTTCTCAAACTCTATGGCCAAAAGTATTCTGCTAGCAGGGACGACGATCCTCCATGCACACGCTTTGCACTGCCGCGTTGTTTTTGCACATGCGCTTCGCACTGCCATGCCACTTACCCGGGCGCGCCTCACACGTTTGTCCTAGCGCATCGCACCTTGCACCATCTTTTAGCGTCCGACATCGTGCGCTATGCGCCGTTCGCACGCCTCCGTGCACCATCCGCTGATTGTGCGCCGCCGCTTGCTGTACGCTAATTGCGTGTCATTGTGCGTTGCATGCCATTCATGCGCCCTCTACGCACTGTCCCCTCGGGTGCTTCACATTTCCACGTGTGCTGCGTGCTTGCAGGCCTTACGTACCCGAGGGCTTTGCATGGTTTGACCCATGAGCCCGAGTGACCTATGTGCCTAGTGGTGACTATGTAACTTGACTTTGTTCCTGACATGTCTACCTGTGCATGTGCTGGTGTATTCTAGGTGTGTACTGAGGTGCAACCTATGTGTGCACTTATGTGCTATCCTATGTGCTAAGCGATCCTACACGTTATATGTCAGTACATTCTAAGTTCCCAGCACATACATGATAAACAATCAGTGACAGTTACGTGGTGTGTTGTTTGTTGAGTGATGCATTATACTAAGAATGGATCCACATATGGGACTCTATGAGCCAGTGTGGGTTCATACTTAGGGTACCAGTACTAGGTATGACAACTAAGGGGATAATCACGTGACCACGACATGCGAATCCAAGTCCAACATAGGGCATAACTAAGCAAGTCAATATAATATATGCATTGGAAAGGGAAGAATCTCGAGATCGTATGGTACTAGACACACCAGGACCCGCCCTGACGTATCGAGTTGGCTGTCGCAGATATTGTTTAATCTTCCCATAGTGGATGGCAATATCTGACCTGTATGTGTTATGAGTTATATGTTCTGTACGGTAGCCCTACGGGGGACCTGTCCATAATCAATGTGCTATACGTTATGTCATGACCCACACCCTATTTAGGGGCACGAGAACGTGGGTACGTCCAGCCTACGCCGTAGTGTCGGTGGTAGAACGCTGTATAGGTCATCTTTGACATCTAAAATCTAACAACAAGATATATAAATCTGTCATCTCCGTACGGGTCTAGGAAAGATAGAGCATGATGTGGAATAAGATAAAAGAAAGAAACTGAATACAAATAGAGTTATCACACCACACAAAATAGATGTTCAACACAAATAAATACAAGTCCAGAATATAACTAAGTCTCAACTAACAATCGGAACAATCCGATACAAACTGAAAGCTATAAATGCTAGACTAAACTAGGCACCCTCTACCGAGCTAGATGCTCCTCATGCTCCTGAATGTCACCTTCATATGTCCCATAGAAGGTAGGGCAGTCACCATCATCATCTGTAATATTTTCAACAGGTCCAGTCAGGACAGGAGCGAGCACAATATATCTCACGCAGTTCATAACATGTTAGGAAATATAAAGTATGGAAAAGAGTAAGATACATGAACTGTAAGAAGATGTACATAAAAACGAGACAGAATTTATAACTAAAAATATACACAGGATAAGTAAAACTGTAAGTACCAGTGATTTAGAGCATGAGCTGGTTATATAAATGAGTTGGGACAATGCAAGGGTAACTCCATCATACGTGAGTGTACAATGGACATATACAATAGTTTATACAATATTTGTACAATGGGATTTGATTACATAACCATTTCCTACTCACCCTCCCCAATCAATACACAAGGATCCAATCCAGTTACATTACCTTGTATAATAGTTTCTCCATGAAGCTCATGTGATCATGAGAGTACAAGATGCACAATGAGTATACATGAATAGGGGTGTACAATAAATACAATATGTTTGTGAAACGCACATCACAATATGTATCTGCTGAACACAATGGGGATAACATCGCAAGAGAAGATCCATATAGTACCAATCCATGATATCAATCGTGCCAGTATCAAGTAAAGTAATCTAGAGCAAGTATATAATTCCTAACAAGTATGAAACTATCAGAGAATGTACTCGTCTGCCACCCTGAATTACTGATATGAATAGATGTCTGAAATGGTGTCACAGAGTCCTATTTACAGTAAAACAGGTTATTAAGTACTCAAATTGTAATAATGAAAATCTGCAATACAAACTACATGATTCTAAGCCAAGCTAGGTCAATGTCAACTCTTGGTCAACTTTGGTCAACTGTCTAGGTCAAACTAGGTCAACTGTAAGGTAACTTGGGCAACTGCTCAGGGTTTAGTTAAATTCTAATCAAACTAGGTCAAAGTCAACTTTAAGTCCACTAAGTCAAGCCTTGGTCAACTAAGAGTCAAACTATAGTCTACAAGTCTAAATAGGCCTAGTGTGTCTATTTCTAGGTCAAGTCCACTCATAGTCAACTTTGGGTCAACCTTCTAGTCCAGCTTGGCTAAACTTGGGTCAAACTTGGTCCATCTAGTCTATCTAGGTATTACCCTTATAACACTCATCTATATATATACTACTATATAGACATATACACATGTTTTCTCAAAAATACATCTAATATGCTGTATAGATATCACTATAAACTTATAAAGTAAACCCTCAACTCTAATCCCAAGCCTATAGGCCAAAACATAAACTATACCTATATACTTGTAACAAATCGCAAATCACACCCACTCTCTAATCCTAACTAACACTCACACTTATACTCAAATACCTTTCTCTACAAAACCACTTCCTCCTTTCCCCTTATCTTTCTACTGGAGTAGACTCTCATGGACACCTCACTCACATAACAAGAACAAGGGGCTGCCTAGTGCAGCCCCTACTGCTGCTATCAAGTAATCTTAGCCCTCAACTGCAGTACAAAGCTCAGGCCAAGGCAAGCCAGAGGCTGCATTACTCATACTGCTGCTGCTCTATTGCCTAAGCACTGCTGCTACTAACCTACTGTTATGCCTAACCCTCACTTCTCACTATACATACACACACAAAATATCTATACATACATACATACATATAGACATACATATATATATTCAGATTTGTATACATACCTAAGTAAACTTCTAAACCAAATCCTAATAACAAACATCAACTATACTTCTATACAGAAACATACATAAATACATATATACTCATTTGAATCCACATCAACATAAAGAACCAATTCTCAGCTCTTATTGGAACCCAAACTCAGTTTTAAACCCAATATCTAAATCCCAGTTATATGTATCAGTCTTCAGTAACTCAAAGATCGAAACCTATACAAACAAAACAATATATCAACAAAACCCAAATCAATATATCAAACTACAAACGTACTGAAATTCTTAGGAAAATAAATAACTTAAAAACCAAATAACCGATACTTAAATCCCAGGTTTTTGCAAAGTATCAGCGAACTCAGTTCACATTTGATTTCGAAACCCAAAATGAGATCAACACTCAAATTCAAACCAAAACAGTGACAAACAGACATGTGCCCCAAGTGTACGTATCATATGGGAGTGTTCTTGTGTCCAAACAGTGGACACGAAGTGTCCAAATCGTACAAAATAGGGTGTATCAGTCTGTGTGTACAGACAGGCTCGTACAGCGTATCCAGGCTCTCGTAGACCCGACACACGACACTAGACACCTCGTGCACGTATTCGCCAGGTATAGATCAAGCATTTCATCAAACATATTGCTAAAGACACTAATACGTGTCCGATACGGACACTAATGGATACAGATTCCTACCATACTTGGGCTACACCTAGGGGACCCTAAATGGATGCATCTATGGTAAGCAATTGGGAATTTAAAGGTGTTTGGTAGGTTTTACCTATTGAGGGTGAAACCTCAATGAATAGGCTTTGAAATGAGATCTTCTCCCACTTGTAATAATCCCAAGCCCCCGAATCCTTGCTAGCTGCCCACTATTGGTATCCTCTACTGTAGGGGAGTCCAACGCAATTGATTTTGTCCAATTTGGAGGAGAAATGAAGAATTGGTGAAGGTTTGGGGAAGAACTAATTAGGGTTTTCTTGTAGGTATTTAAAAAGAGAAAGGAATTATGAAGAGGTGATTAAATAGGGAGGGAATGGGATTGATGGCTGTTGGAATAGTTAGGGTTAGGGTTTTAGATGAGTGGCTAAGGTTTCTCCACCAATTTCTAGCTCAATCAAGGGCTCTCATCAAAAGTAGGTTTCTAACATAATATCTAACCAAATATCTCCTAACATAATATCTAGATATTAATCTAACTTAGTCCTTAAGTCTCTAACCTTCTAACTAAGCTTCTATGAACATCATTAATATCTAGGTTAGGTCAAAACTAGGTTAGTCTCTAATAAAAAGATTAGCACCACAATAATCAATCAAAATTCATTTTTATTAAAAAGTCCAAAATGACCAAAATACCCCTAGGCTAAAAATTCACAATTAGTCATCCTAATCACTTGGTTAGGTCCCCATGGTCATGGTTAGTCTCTAGGTCATGCAGTCTCTAAGGTTGCACTAGCAAAATATCAAAATCACAAGTCATGGTTTTAAATAGTTTTAAATTGATTAAATATCACCATAAATCATATCATGATTTAAATATCATTATTAAAAGATTAAAATTTACAAAATTTCAAATTACCCTCATTTTAGAAAATGGGTGCTACAAGTCTACCCTCCTTAGAAAAATTTTGTCCTCGAAATTTAAATGGTCGTACTCATTCTAGGTCAAACCCCCAACAATCATAGTCTCAAAATCACACAGTTTGATAATCATATGAGTTTGTCCAAAATCATGATACTCAAAATCTTCGTCATGCTAGTGAGCAAGGCTACGATAATAACAGAGTCCTTGACTAAGGTACATACCTCTAGAATCATGATATTTAAAAATTTTGTATTGCCGCATGCTTGGCCACAAAAACCTTAAATTCCTACACCCGAGAAATACGTCCAAAATCTGACTATATGTCCTCACTATGCCAGCTAACATGACTATGGACTAGATCCCATAACTGAGGCGACCTAGCCCATACGACTTATCTCAGAAGAAAAATCAAATCACAATGAAATACCCGAATAAAATTTATCAACTACAAGGAACAGATAGAATCGAATTTCAAGACAGTTATAAGGAGGCAAATACGGAAATGGAATCGAAAAGATTGGAACTTGCAATCAGCTCTCCTTCTGCCTGTGCATCCTCGACTGCCTTGGCGAAAGCTCGCCCCTGCTGGCCTCCCCTGGCCTACTGCTGATGCCGGACAAACCTCTGCTGCTGAATCTGCAACGGTGGTCCCTTCTGTTGTCCTGTCGGAGACCTAGCACCTGCTGCCGCCCGAGTCACTGATGACTGGTTCATGGGACAATCCCTACACCAATGCTCTGCTGAACCACAAAGTAAACACAGGCCCTACCTCTTCCTGCAGTCGTCCCACCTGTGGCCTTACATCTTGCAGAAGTTACATATAGTATGCTGATGCTGTCTGGGAGCCTGCAGGTAAAGTATATGTCCCTGGCCCTGAAACGGCCGCTGAACTCGCCTCTGCTGCTGCTGCATCTGAATATGAGGCCTCTTGGCCGGGCCTACACTGGGATCAGCTCCCAAGACATCACTGCTCCACTTCAGCTTGAGGCCGAAGTCCTCCTCTACCATCTATGCGTCCATCGGGATCTTCTCAAATGTCGCATCGCGACGCCCAGAAGTGCGAGAGCGCACTGCATTAATCAGGTCCCTCATGAATTTGTGGACCTTCTCTCCCTCATCCTGAATCATCCTTGGAGCGAATCAACTCAGGCGAAAGAACTCTACCGCATACTTGTCCATATACGAGTTCCCCAATACTAGTCCTGCAAACTGGTTCTCCAGCACGCTAAGAGCTACATCCGGATAGAACTTCTCCTTGAATAGCCTTCGAAAGTTCTTCCAGGTCAGTTCTCTAACTGACGCACGAGGATCCATACGGTACCATGTCAAAGCGATATCAAAGAACCGGCTAGCCGCGGCTGACACCCACAGCCTCTTCGGAAGCTCTGCTAGATCCAAACTCCGCTCAACATCATCTAGCCAGCCGTCGACATATAGAATGCCCTCAATCCCTTTGAACTCCTGGGGTACCATCTTCTTGAAATCTAACACTGATCCAGGCCTCGGCTGCTGCTGATGTTGCTCCTGGCCCTGAGCTCCCTGAACCGGAGCTGTAGCAACCTTCTCGACCGCTGCTAGTGCAAGATGATAAACATTCTCCATGCTCTGCCTCATAGTCTCAGACTGCCGCTGAGATGCCTCCGTATGCGCTCGCTGAGTCTCCATCATCTGCTGGAGGAGCACAAACATCTGTAACGCATCTGTCGGTATCGGAAGTGGCGACGGAAGAGTCTCTGGAATAACGATTGAAGGCCTCCCAAATGGAGGTGGAAGACATCCTGATACTGCTGCTGCTACTCCCACCTAGATGGCAGGAGAAGTAGGGACAGCAGAGACAGCCATCTGGACCTCCCCCTCCTTCGGAGTAGTAGGCCTGGATGGACCGGACCTCTCTAGGGCAGTACGAGATCCAGCTGCCTGAGCTCGAGTCACTGTCATCCTGGAGATAGATCAAACAAGAAAATCAATACTGAGAAAGAAGCGATATAATCAAAGGAGGATGGTTTATTTCAAAGAAAACAATTTTCCACTAGAATTTAGATGGCAGAAATTCAGTTAAGAGTTTTTCCTAGATGTGATTGAGTACCTCAAAGTATATCCTAATCCTACTGCAGGCTGTAGTGATACTCTAGTTCGATAGTGATACTCTAGTTCGAATACCACTACATAAACTCGACCTGCATGGGCCACCACTAAAAATGTGTCACGACCCGCACCCTGTTTAGGGGCACGAGAACGTGGGTACGTCCAGCCTACGCCGTAGTCTCGGTGGTAGAACGCTGTATAGGTCATCTATAATATCTAACAACAAGATATATAAACATGTCATCTCCGCACGGAGGTATAATATAACATCTCAACTCTATATCTCAATCACAAGTCTAGGGAAGATAGAGCACGATATACAATAAGATAAAAAAAGAAACTGAATATAAATAGAGTTATCATACCACACAAAATAGATGTTCAACACAAATAAATACAAGTCCTAAATATAACTAAGTCTCAACTAACAATCGGAACAATCCGATACAAATAGAAAGCTATAAATGCTAGACTAAACTAGGCACCCTCTACCGAGCTAGGTGCTCCTCAGGCTCCTGAATGTCACCCTCATATGCCCCATAGAAGGTAGGGCAGTCACCATCATCATCTGTAATATTTTCAACAGGTCCAGCCAGGACAGGAGCGAGCACAATACATCTCACGCAGTTCGTAACATGTTAGAAAATATAAAGCATGCAAAAGAGTAAGATACATGAACTGTATGAAGATGTACATAAAAACGAGAGAGAATTTATAACTGAAAATATATACAGGATAAGTAAAACTGCAAGTACTACTGATTTAGAGCATGAGCTGGTTATATAAACGGGTAAGGACAATACAAAGGTAACTCCATCATATGTGAGTGTACAATGGACGTATACAATAGTTTATACAATATTTGTACAATGGGATTTCATTACATAACCATTTCCTACTCACCCTCCCCAATCAATACACAAGGATCCAATCCAGTTGTGTTACCTTGTACAATAGTTTCTTTATGAAGCTTATGTGATCATGAGAGTACAAGATGCACAATAAGTATACATGAATAGGGGTGTACAATAAATACAATATGTTTGTGAAACGCACATCACATTATGTATCTACTGAACACAATGGGGATAACATCGCAAGAGAAGATCCATATAGTACCAATCCATGATAACAATCTTGCCAGTATCAAATAAAGTAATCTAGAGCAAGAATATAAGTTCTGACAAGTATGGAACGATCAGAGAATATACTCGCCTGTCACCCTAAATGACTGATATGAATAGATGTCCGAACTGGTGTCACAGAGTCCTATTTAGAGTAAAACATATTATTAAGTACTCAAATTGTAATAATGGAAATCTGCAATGCAAACTACATGATTCTAAGCCAAGCTAGGTCAAATTCAACTCTTGGTCAACTTTGGTCAACTGTCTAGGTCAAACTAGGTCAAGTGTAAGGTAACTTGGGCAACTGCTTAGGGTTTGGTTAAATTCTAGTCAAACTAGGCCAAAGTCAACTCTAAGTCCACTAAGTTAAGCCTTGGTCAACCAAGAGTCAAACTACAGTCTACAAGTCTAAATAGACCTAGTGTGTCTATTTGTAGATCAAGTCCACTCATAGTCAACTCTGGGTCAACCTTCTAGTCCAACTTGGCTAAACTTGGGTCAAACTTGGTCCATCTAGTCTATCTAGGTATTACCCTTATAACACTCATCTATATATATACTACCATATAGACATATACACGTTTTCTCAAAAATATGTCTAATATACTTTATAGATATCACTATGAACATATAAAGTAAACCATCAACTCTATTCCCAAGCCTATAGGCTAAAACCTAAACTATACCTATATACTTGTAACAAATCTCAAATCACACTCACTCTCTAATCCTAACTAACACTCACACTTATACTCAAATTCCTTTCTCTACAAAACCACTCCCTCATTTCCCCTTATCTCTCTACTGGAGTAGACTCTCATAGACACCTCACTCGCATAACAAGAATAAGGGGCTGCCTAGTGCAGCCCCTACTGCTGCTATTAAGTAATCTTAGAGCTCAACTGTAGTACAAAGCTCAGGTCAAGGCAAGCCAGAGGCTGCATTGCTCATACTGCTGCTGCTCTATTTCCTAAGCACTGCTGCTACTAACCTACTACTATGCCTAACCGTCACTCCTCACTATACATACACACACAAAATATCTATACATACATACATATAGACATACATATGTATATTCATATTTGTATACATACCTAAGTAAACTTCTAAAGCAAACCCTAATAACAAACATCAACTATACTTCTATACAGAAACATACATAAATACATATATACTCATTTGAATCCATATCAACATAAAGAACCAATTCTCAGCTTTTATTTGAACCCAAACTCAGTTTTAAACCCAATATCTAAATCCTAGTTATATGTATCAGTCTTCAGTAACTCAAAGATCGAAACCTATACAAACAAAACAATATATCAACAAAACCCAAATCAATATATCAAACTAAAACAAACCTACTGAAATTCTTAGGAAAATAAATAACTTAAAAACCAAATCTAACCGATACTTAAATCCCAGGTTTTTGCAAAGTATCAGTGAACTCAGTTCACACTTGATTTCGAAACCCAAAATGATATCAACACTCAAATTCAAACAAAAACAGTGACAAACAGACATGTGCCCCAAGTGTACGTGTCATATGGGCGTGTTCTCGTGTCCAAACAGTGTACATGACGTGTCCAAATCGTGCAAAATAGGGTGTATCAGTCTGTGTGTACAGACAAGCTCGTGCAGCGTGTCCAGGCTCTCGTGTACATGACACACGACACTAGACACCTCGTGTATGTGTCCACATGTTCGCCAGTTATAGGTCTACATGTACACGTGTCTGTCTCGTGTCCATGCGAGTCGTGTCAAGTGTTATACGTGCGTATCAGTGCAAAATTTCCGTGCATGCACAGTGTGTACAAATTCAGTGCACGGTCGATTTCTCACTCGACACGACACAACTCGATACGAAACTTTAGGGGAGCCTTGTCAGACATTGCCCCCACCTGTGTGTCAAGTTTGACATGTCCACGTGGCGTGTCCACTGAGAAATCATGTTTGGGTAGCAGGACAGTGCACCGCAGCATCGTACAGTGTATCCAGTCCAGATTTGGACACGGATACAAGTGTGCTTGTGCTCAGAGACACAAAATCAAAATCCCCATATGTAGGGTACAAATCCTTTCAAATAGAAATTGAAAATAACAATATTAATTCCTATCAAACATTTCATCAAACACATTGCTAAAGACACTGATACGTATCCGATACAGACACTAAATGGACACGAATTTCTACCAAACTTGGGCTACACCTAGGGGAACCCTAAATGGATGCATCTATGGAAATAAATTGCGTATTTAAAGGTGTTTGATAGGTTACCTATTGAGGGTGAAACTTCAATGAATTGGCTTTGAAATGAGAGCACTTCTCCCACTTGCAATGATCCCAAGCCCCCGAATCCTTGCTAGCTGCCCACTATTGGTATCCTCTATTATAGGGGAGTCCAACGCAATTGATTTGGTCCAATTTGGAGGAGAAATAAAGAATTGGTGAAGGTTTGGGGAAGAACTAATTAGGGTTTTCTTGTAGGTATTTAAAAGGAGGCAAGGAATTATGAAGAGATGATTAAATAGGGAGGGAATGGGCTTGATGGCTATTGGAATAGTTAGGGTTAGGGTTTTAGATGAGTGGCTAAGGTTTCTCCACCAATTTCTAGCTCAATCACGGGCTCTCATCAAAAGTAGGTTTCTAACATAATATCTAACCAAATATCTCCTAGCATAATATCTAGATATTAATCTAACTTAATTATTAAGTCTCTAACCTTCTAACTAAGCTTCCATGAACATCATTAACATCTAGGTTTGGTCAAAACTAGTTTAGTCTCTAATAAAAAGATTAGCACCACAATAATCAATCAAAATTCATTCTCAATAAAAAGTCCAAAATCACCAAAATACCCCTAGGCTAAAAAGTCACAATTAGTCATCCTAATCACCTGGCTAGGTCCCCATGGTCATGGTTAGTCTCTAGGTCATACAGTCTCTAGGATTGCACTAGCAAAACATCAAAATCATAAGTCATAGTTTTAAATAGTTTTAAATTGATTAAAAATTATCATAAATCATATCATGATTTAAATTTCATTATTAAACGATTAAATTTAAAAAATTCAAAATTACTCTTATTTTAGAAACTGGGTGCTATAAGTCTACCCTCCTTAGAAAAATTTCGTCCTCGAAATTAAAATGGTCGTAATCCTTCTAGGTCAAACCCCCTACAATCATAGTCTCAAAATCACACAGTTTGATAATCATATGCGTCTGTCTAAAATCATGATACTCATAATCTTTGTCATGCTAGTGAACAAGGTTACGATAATCACAGAGTCCTTGACTAAGGTACATACCTCTAGAATTATGGCAGTGGAACAGCAACGATTGTACTCGATGCTGCAGAACTCCTGGAGGTAATTCAAAGATTTTTGGCCACTCAACAGCGTCAGGTGGCATCTCATCAGCAACAGTAGACCCAGCAGTAGGAATAAAATGTACTACTAAATCAGGGGTTACAATTAGCCCTTGAGATGAGTGTCAAGAATGACTCGAAAGCGTCGGGAAGGTTTTGTCGACTTAATCTGAGGTACTTTGACGGGATGCCATTACAGTAGATTCTTTGCTTCAGGATATTGAGGCCATTTTGGTAGCAAAAAAGTTTCTAGCAGAAGAGAAGGTTGACCAGGTCAGACTATTACTTCAGGATCTTGCCCGCGACTGGTGGGTAGCAGAAAAGATTAGAATTAGGGATCATGTTCCTTGGGATAGCTTCAGTACTTTTTGCCATGACAAAAGGTTATGCGAACTTTTTGTATATTAAACATAAAAAGAGTACCATCAATTCCTAAACAGGAGATCTAAGTATAAAGTTTTTAGGAAAAGTGTGGCGGTGGAGATCGAGTACTACAGCGGCTCCTTTACTCCGTTGACGAACTAACGACGAGTTGAAATTGCCCTGGATTTCTGGTGCTTGTGATTGAAACTCTGGGGTTGCCAATCAAGAGGTTGCCAAATTTATGAAGATTTCGAAGCCTTTTTATCGAAGGAAAACTCCTTCTATTTATAGCGAAGCACATATACAATGTGCATAAGGATTGTGCAGGAACACTGCAAGTAGAGATATGAAAGAATCTCGAAGTTGCGCGATAAGGGCTGTTGTTGAGATGACACATGGCAGACACTGAGATTCTTCTTTATCAAGAACTTAGGGGAATTATCAACATGATCGAATAAATGACACGTGACGTGTGTTTATTGTTGATCGGATGAACTTGAGCAGATTCTGTTCATACCTGTGAAGTTGGATTTTGTCATATCTTAGGGGCCATTGGTTTAAACATACCGATTGGATATGGCCCTTGTCTATAAGAACAAATTTTGTCCTTATCTGTGGTTTAACCAAACCGATAGGATATTGCTCTTATCAACAGAATCAAACTCTATCCTATTTTAAGAGCGGTGGTTTTTAAATAGACCAATCTGAAAAGGACATAAATACCCCTCTGGCTACGTGGAACAACGTCACCCTGTAAGACTGTACTTCTATGCGAGTTGTGCTTCTAGCGAGGCTGTGAGATCACTGTGCTTCTAGACGATAAGTATATTGTGCTTCAGGCAACGAAGTCACTGCACTTTTAGAGCGACGAGTGGACTTGTGCTTTAGGCAACAGAGTCACTGCACTTTTAAAGCGATAAATGGAATTCTGCTTTAGACAACAGAGTCATTGCACTTTTAGAGCGACTGGTGGACTTGTACTTTAGGCAATGGAGTCACTACACTTTTAGAGCGATGAGTAGACTTGTGCTTCAGGCAACAGAGTTATTGCACTTTTAGAGCGACGAGTAGACTTGTGCTTAGGGTAACGGAGTCACTGTGCTTGAGGGCGTCGAGTAGACTTGTGCTTCAGACAAAAAGATGTCAGATGAAGGAGCCTTTGAACGGGCTATGCTTTTGGACAGGATAGAGGGTACTACGCTTCTGGGTTGAAGCGAGGGCATAGTGAACTGGCTGCGCTTCTGAGTCGAAGGAACTAGTTTCTGTCGAAGTCAAAAGAGTAATTAATGACTGCTCTTTTGATGGATGAGTCGTTCATCCAATCTTTAATTACCACTGTCATTTGGGGAATCAAGAAGTCTATGGCCAAGGATTCAGTCGAATGAACCTACCAAATGAGATTCATTATGCTGAGTCTTAGGTTCATCCCATTAATTTGGGAGTCTTTGACCGACGGCCACGTGTCATGTGGGTTGGACCACTCTCATGCTATATAAAGGGAAGCTTTTCTGAAGGGTTGTGTCTTCTGTCTTTTAACATGTCTACATCATGCTCGATCTCGAGTTAGCTTCGAACGACCGTTGGCCTTGCGCAAGTCGAATGTTGGTTATAGATCCCTTCGTTCCAAGAATCCGTGTCCTTGTAGGTGAACTGCTGCTGAGTTTTGATATGCACTTGAGCGTTTGTCGTAAGGAGTTCGAACATCCTGGAGGTCTTCGAGATCCAAGCTTTCGGGTTTGAATTGATTGCCAATCCGAAGAGCCACAGGTTGTGCTCTATCCTGCTTCAGGAAGTGGCTCGCTCTGAGGTCTTGCTCGGGCCAAAAGCTGCTTCATGAAGTGGCTCGCTCTGACAACACTGCACGTCTGGGGGGCTGTGCATCTGTGAAGAATAACCCTTTATAGATTTTTAGGAGCTTTAGTTCTTTTCATGTCTGTAATAGATTCATGTAGAATCTTTTTATGTGATCATGACGAATCTGTAATAGATCCTTGTAGACATAATTTTAATAAAGAATACTTTATGAACCATCTATTTTGATTATCAGTCTGCGCTTTTGGGGCACCCGTACTTTTATGAAGCCACGTGTAGTAGGGATGCCACATGCGCTTTTGATATGTCTGTAATTTTTTATGCTTCTACATGACCCCATTCAAAGTGTTTAGAACTTGAGTCAAGCTCGGAATACTTTAAACAGAAGCATGACACGTGTCCTTTGCAAGTGAATGCCCAGCACGCTTACTGACAGGCTGTCATCACGCTTAGCCTTCGATATTAGATGCCTTGAGTCATCCCTTCAATAAAAGTTGATAACAACTACTTGTTTCTTGGGAACAGTCATCATGATCTTTACTCTGAATTCCCACGTCGTCCAAAGAGTTTCGTCATTCACGAAGCATTTTGTCTTCGTTCGCTGACGTGGCCGTACACTATAAGTAGGGTCTGTTATGAGAGAGAAAAGATTTATATCTTTCTTTTCTTCTCACAGAAGCTTTTCATCAGTCTTTTTCCTCTTTGGTTGGCCCCAGATTACTCTTTTGAGGAGCCAACTAGAAGGACTTATGCATCAGTCTTCTCAGTTTTGACCTTCTTTTTGTCTTCTTGTCTCTCGGTTTGGTTTGTGAGAGACTATTTTTGTAAGCAAAGAAAGAAAAACCTTTCATTTTATAAATGAAAATTTTAGCTTTGTCACTCTGTTTATCCTTTTGCTGTAAGCTTTATTGTATAGGAATAAGAATTTCCTTAGAGGTATTATAAAGTAAGGGGATAGAGATAACTCCGTTGGGGATAGGGTGTTTACTCAGAGGTTATATGGACATGGTAAACACGAGATTTTTGGTGGTAGAATTTTCTTTGCTCAGAGGTAATATGGACATGGCAAGGATGGACTCTATGGGTGTATAGAACGACTAAGAGGTAATATGGACGTGAAAGGTTCCATATATGACAACCATGGGTGGTTGTCATGGAAGGAATGTCTACTGAGAGGTAATATGGACATCGTAGGCACAATCTTCGCTAGGGTATAGAATAACAATTCAGAGGTAGTATGGACGTGAAAGGTTTTCTAGATAGTTGTGACAACACAAGGTTATCATGGAAGGAACGACTACTCAGAGATAATATGTACGTGGTAGATGCGAAGTTCATCAGGTTGTAGAATAACAATTCAGAGGTAATATGGACGTGAAAGGGCTTTCTACTGGGGGAGTTTATGAAAGAGGTGAACTCAGTAATAGAATTAATGGGCACCCGCGGGGGATGCGGGAACGTATGCTAATTAGCACTTTAGATAGTATTTCTTCAGGAACTTGCCATTGATTAGCATCATTAGCAAGTCGTCGTTAGGTTTGGCCAGTCGATAGTCTCCATTGGAGTAGACCGTCTCTATGACGAACTGTCCCTCCCACTTGGGTTCGAACATTCCAGTTGTTTTATGAGTCATCACCATCGGTCTTCGAACTGATAAGACGACCTACTTAGAATGTCCTTTTTCGAACCTTTTTATTGAAGGCCCTAGAAATTCAAACTTGGAAAAGCTCGATTCATTGTTGAGCTAGCAGATGATTTTCATCTAACGCCTCTACTGTAGCCGCCGGCGTTGATTATCTTGGTCAGTCAGCTGGTTGGTGATGGCTACCTGTAGAGACGGGATCTAGATCTCCAGAAGCAGTATCGCCTCGCTCCCATAGATAAGGAAAAATTGTGTGTTGCTCATGGGTGTCTGAACTGTCGTGTGGTAAGCCCATAGACATTCACCCATCTTCTCATTCCAGTTGTACTTATTAGAAGATATGACTTTTTTGAGCAGCTTGATGATAGTCTTGTTAAATGCTTCGGCTAGTCCGTTCGCTGCAGGATTGTAAGCCGTTGACACCACATTTTGTATCCGATTCTTATCACAAAATCGATGGAATGCGTGGCTCACGAACTGAGGTCCGTTGTCGTGGATAATCCTTCTGGGAACTCTGAAGCGGTATATGACGTGATGCTTGACAAAATTAATCATGTTCAAGGTTTTTACCTCAGCCAGAGGTACTGCTTCCGTCCACTTAGAAAAGTAGTCGGTGATGGCGAGTATGAACCGATGACCTTTGGAGGACGGTGGAGTAATCGGTTTGATAATATCCATTCCTCATGCTTCAAATGGCCAGATGGCCGTCGTGGGGCATAAAAACTCAGAAGGTTGGTAGATGAAGTCAGCATGCAAATGACATACTCGACACTTTTTTGCATAATCAATGGCCTCTGCCATCATAGTGGGCTAGTAGTAACCCATGCGATGCAATCGATCCTATAACTTAGGACCAAGATGATGGGCTCCGCAGCTGCCATCTTGTGCCTCTCAGAGTGCCTCTTACGCTTCTGTCTTGGATAAACATCACAGGAGAAGCCCTTCGTATGAATGACGATACAGAGTTTTGGTAGCTGTGTCGTAGAAGAACCGGAGCAAGCATCTCTTAACAGAAGTAGCTTTCTTCGGGTCTTCAGGTAGGATTTCGTAGACTGTATAGTCTATAAATGGGAATTGCCAGTTCCGAACATCAACATAGTATTTGTTTGTAGTGAGTAACTCAGACACATGTAGATTGTTCTTTGGGAAAACTAGCTCTCGCCCCATTATCGTGATGGTATATTGGGTTCCAATAGGAGCCGCAAGAGAAGCTGCGTGGCCAACGAGTGCGTCGGCCTCCAAGTTTTGCAACTAAGGTACGTGTTCTATAAATAACCCTATGAAGGTAGAAATGATATCGATTGCTGCCTGGTTTTTAAGGAATCAGATCTTCATGACAGACCTTGTATTGTCCTCTAACCTGGTTAATGATCAATTTCGAGGCATGATAGGCCTCGATGCAGTCAACCCCTAACTATTTAGCGAGCTGGAGTCCAATGAAGAGAGCATTATACTCAGCAATGTTATTGTTGCACGACTCCATAAGAGAATATGTACGGTAGATGACAGGCCATCGGGAGTGATAAGAACGACTCCAACCCCTGCGATAATCTCGCCCTTCGGTCATGTTCTTGAAGCACCATCAAAGAACATGTGCCAAACCGAGTTATCTGAGATGGCATTGGACTCTAAGACTTCAACGAGAATGTCGTCATAGAGCTTCGATGTCTCTGACAAAGGATGTATTGCCAAGAAGTCGGCCAATGCTTGGCCTTTGACTGCCTTTTGTTGGACAAATACCATGTCATAAGGAGTCAAAAGTATTGCCCATATGGCCAATTACGAGTTTAAGGCCCCAGACTTGGTTATGAGGACCCTGAGGGGGTTGACTCGAGAGATGACATGGATTGTCTATCCGGCCACATAATGTCGTGTCGTCTGAATGGCGAAGAGCAGGGCATGACACTCCTTCTCTACAAGATTATACCGATGCTCGGCCCCCATCACAGTCCTGCTGAGATAGTAGATCGCCTGTTCGTGGCCTTCATTACTTTTCTAGGCTAGCAAAGCACCGAGAGAATGGTCCATAGTTCGGACGTATAACATGAAGGGTCTCCCCACAATTGGTGCTACTAGTACTGGAGGACTAGTGAGGTACTTTTTGATGTTGTCGAATATGCACTGGCGTTCTTCGGTCCAGACATACGAAACTCCATTCTTCATGAGTTTGGTGAAGGATCGACATCGACCAGAGAGCTTTGCTTTGAATCTTCTGATATATGCCAAGCATCCTTGTAGGCCTCGAAGCTTACGGAGATTCTTCGGGGGAGCCATGTCTAAGATCGCCCTAGTCTTCTCAGGGTCAATATGAATACCCTTGGTTGTGACGATGAAGCCCAGGAACTTGCCACTAGAAACCCCTAGGAAAGACTTAATCAAGTTCATCTTTAGTCGATGTGTCCGCATTAAGTCGAATACTATCCTTAGGTCATCCAAATGACTGGATTTCTTTTAGCCCTTGACGGTAATATCATTAGCGTAACATTCTACCTTCTTTCGAAGGTGCTTACAGAATATGGTGCTCATAGCCCGCTCGTATGTTACTCCCATGTTCTTCAACCCGAAGGGCTTCACTGTGTAATAGTATACCCCTTTTGGAGTCCAAAATGAAGTATGCTTCTCGTCTTCGAGGAATATTTTGATCTGGTTGTAGCCTGAGAAACCATCCATGAAGGACATGCACTCGAAGCCATATGTGTCGATCATCATGTCGGTGATCGGGAGGAGAAACTCGTCCCTTGGACAGGCCGAGTTGAGATCCATAAAGTCTATACAAACCCAAATTTTCTCGTTCTTCTTCGTGACTGGGACAATGTTGGCCACCAAGTCCTGGTGTTGCTCCTCGCAAATAAAGCTACTCTCTATGAGTTTCTCAACTTCTTTCTCGATATTATCCATGATGTTGGGGTGGAAACGATATTGTTGTTGTTTGACCGGTTTAGCATCGGGTTAGATGTTGAGATGGTGCATGGCAACTTGTGGGTCTAAACCCGACATGTCCTCATAGATCCAAGCAAAGACATCGATGTACTTTCGGATAAGCTGTATCAGAGATTTTTTGTCTTCTTCCGACAAGTTTTTGCTGATAAAGATGGGTTTTGAGGAAGCCCCATCTCCTAGCTTGACTTGGACGACTTCATCTTCAGTGGAAGGTTCGCGCTGTTCGAAGCGCTATTTCCATTGGGATCCCAGGCGTTGAGCCCAGGATTTATCTTCAAAGAATTTATGTATTTGGTCTTATTCCTCGACTACAGGATCTGTAGAGACCATATTAACGGATAATATCTTCTTGAAGGCTCGGCCGATACTGGTATCAGAGTCCCAGGTTGAGGAGTCTGAAGAGTGTGAATGCATCAAGACCTCCAGTTCTGAACTCTCTGAAGTTGTTGTGGGTGTAACGTAACCCAACCTCCGGCGAGTGCTTTGGTAGTAATTTTATGACTTTTTCTTTGGAGCAAGAAGTCGTAAGGGAAGGCATCGGCTTTTGCCATAGTTCAGCCCTCTATTACTGTTCAAGTTGTAGCCCATCTTCTGGATAAGGTGTTTGGCTTGAGTAGTGTAACGGTAGAGTTGCATCTTGCCGTTATCGGGTTCTAGTTCTGTCGGAGCCAGTCGTTGAGGATGCTCCAATCGACCGAAGATGATGGGTTCCTTCTCTTTCTTCCTTGTTGGAACCAAGAAGTAGGTACCTTGAGGAGGGACAACTCGGCTTTCAAGGCTAGCAGTTGTCACTTGTATTTGTAGCATATATAGAGCATTTCTAAGAAATACCTAGTATTCCAATGTGCACAAGAATAATTCAAAGATAACTTCCTATTAATGAAGTACAAAATCTTATCCCGAGGGATTACATCATCTAAAGAGTGTGTATCAGTATTGGCACATACGTAGTCCCCCAACTCTTCATCTGTAAGCACTAGGGCTGTCATGGGAGAAGGTGGAGGCAATTTTCCTTTCAACTTGACTACCAAGGGGGTTATAGTCAGAGGTTCTTACGACTTCAGAGTTGGCCTTGGGGCCTTCCAGGGAAGCCTTATTTATATAGGTTCCTGGCTAACGGCTGATATTGTCGAGGGTGACCGAACCAGAGACTTGCCTGGAAGCTTGATGACGAGAGGAGCTGATGTTTTGGGAAATTTTCCCTACAATCGAACCTTCAATAGTTCTTCCGCGACAGCTATTCTTTACGATACAATATCTGCCTTATCGTCGATATCGTTGGCATTATCGTCCCATAGGACTGACTTGTACAGCTAAGCATCTGTACCATATGCTTTGAGTCCTCGAAATAGGCCGATATCAGCGAACTCGGTTTTGATAGTCCCGTCGCTGGCCACATACTTCATGCATTATTGGAGAGTGGAGGGCACGATCATGTACTCATGGATCCGTGGTCGCCCCAATAGCATGTTATACTTTATATCGATGTCAATGACGTAGCAAGTTACATTAGTATAGAGATCACCTATTTGACATTTCAGGCGAATCTTGCCCAAGGGCTCACTTTTTCCAACGTAGAAGCCGCTGATTGTAGTGTTTGATGCAGTCAGTCGATGCATTGGCATCCCCAAAGCTTGGAGTAAACTCCGAGCGATGATGCTAAGAGAAGATCCATGGTCGATGTGGATGTGATCAACCCTAATGGCACCAATATACCCTGTGTAGTACAAGGGCCTATTGTATCGGTCGTTCTTCAACAACATGTCCTGCTGGGTGAATGTGATGTTAGGAATCACTTCAACCATATTGTGACAATGTGGGCATACAACAGGGTCTTCCTTGGGCAGTTGCACCTGAGTGAGGAAGGAGTCAGTGTTCTACAAACTTTGTTGAGGGAGTCTCGAGTCTCTTTGGAGAGACAGAAGAGCTCGAAGAGTGGCTGTCAAGCTAGAATATTGGCCAGTTACGCCAATATGTAGGGTTTGATCAGTCCTACTGTTGAGTCTTTTCTCAAAGGTTTGTCAAAGCGAACCTCCTTCTGCCTTTGTATGTCTGCGGCAGAGGAGGCTTGAGACGGGCTAGCTTTCGATGTATCGGGGGTGGTGACGGTAACAGGGAGAGGTGTTTCCTCCCCTGGAGCCTGATTTTCTTCTCGTTGGTGAGCTGAGCGAGTGGAAACCAAAGTGTCATTTGCCGATATAGAAACCATATGATATGACTTGACTTTCTTCCTCTTGGCAGAGTGCACTGTAGGCACCATCATATCTAGGGCGAGATCAAGATGGACCTACATTACTTCACATTACATCATTGTAAATGGGATGAGACCTTGAGCGTTGTCACGGGCCGGTAGAAGATTGACTACTTCCATTGTTGCTCTTGGGATGGGGACTATGCCGTCTTGAGCCTCTATTCTCGAAAAACTTTCGAACTGGAGAGTGACCATGTTGGCAGTAACAGTATTTTCTTCATTGTCGAACGAAATGACCTTGGCGTCGATAAGGCATTGGATCTGTCTTTTCAACACGCAGCATTCACGTGTTGGATGGTGAACATACTGGTGGTGTGACAGTTTGGATTGTACACCTTTTCCACTTCATCAAGACGCTTAGGAAGCGGGAGCTGAAGCTTGCCACCCTTTGTCAGCATATCAAAGAGTTCTAGTGTGTCTTTGTCTTTGAAAGAGTAGGTATCTTTCGTCCTCTACGCTTCGACCGGCTTAGGATTCATTATTGCTGAACCCTTGGATATATTGATGGTCGTAGCTTGTTTTCCTTTACCGTCCTTGGGAGCGGGATTGTTGCTAGATGAGCACCTCCTTTGTCTTCTAGTGATTGAAAACTCAGTCCCAATAGCTGCGCATCTCGAGCTTTCCTTTCTGCCATGTCTGCCTCTATAATAAAGGTCATCCACTCTATACAAGGAGCACTATGCCACAATTTGATTGCGACAGTAGTCCATAAGCATGGGCTCTGGTATACCAGGGGTAATCCGAAAGCGGCCTGGCAAAAGTGCTTAATATATGTGTATACGGGTTCCTTCTCCGTCTGGACAATATCCATGACAGTCGACATTGTTATGTCCTTTCTTCATTCATAGAATCGATTGAGCAATAGGCGCTTCAAGTCTTCGAACAACAAAATGCAGTTGTCCGGGAGGCTATAAAACGATTCGTAGGCTACCCCCTGCAGTGCTCCTAGAATATGTTGGTAAGAAGAGCATCATTTTTTGGTAGATGTCGTATTACTTAGGCGAAGTACCTCATGTATCGATGGAGCGACTCTTTCACATCGAACGACGTGAGCATCTACAGATTGTATTTGGGAGGATAGATCACATTATCCCATTCGACAGGATATGGTTTTCGAATCTCTATTTTGGAGTAATTCTCGATTTTCTCTGGATCGTGGCGAACGTATAACTCTTTAAGGACCTATTGTACTTCACTCGACATTGCAGGTCCTGTTGTTGATGGAGTAGATAATGGGCGCTGCTTGGCATAGGATGTGAGGCACGTTGGACCCACCGTTAGTCCCGGGGTCTTCGTTTGCAGGAGCGGAGACAGGAGTGTCAATTTTTTCTTGATCTCCAAGACGACGGAAGCCAAGGACTTCATAGTATTGCAACATTTCTAGGCCCATCTCAAGGGTTTCTATACATTTCTGCTGATAGATCCTTCGCTGTTGTCAACGTTGTTGCCTTTGGCCATGAATACGGACATCATGTGCGGATAAGTAGAAGGAATGGTGGATCTTTTGCTCTCTGGCTCAGACTCCTGAGTCCCGTCGTCTTGAGGATAAACTGGGAGGTTACAATTATCCTCAGATTTATTATAATTTCTACCCCCAGTTTTTTGGCTACCTGCGTCTGCAGAGGTATCTGTATCATACAGTCCCTCATTGCTTTGGAAGGCGGGAATGTCATGAATGGTGGAGGGCTGGCCACCCCATCTAATGTTGCATCCGCAGCATTATTTCCTTGCGCTAAGGATCTAGATTTGGCCCATGTGCCTTAGAACACACTCGTACTAGGTACTGCTGTCTTGCTACCCCACGTCGGTTTTTAGGCCTGTTGGCCGATACAGGAGGATTCTTGGAAAGCTTCTTGAGAGATGGAGAACCCCGCATCACGTTACATGAAGCAACATGGAGTTCATCTTTTTTTTTACCAGATACCATCGGTTGCAGTCTTTAGAAGATGGACCGTCTCTTTGGTGGCGGCACGACTGTTTGGCAATAGCAGCAGTTGATGGTGATCTGGTTACAGTTGTGCCTTGGTTTAGACACGCCTTGCACCACAGATCCCTTCTTCACTTTACTTTTGTGGGGAGTTGTTGAGGTCTCTACTCCTGTACTCCTTTCGTACACGCTGGGAAGCTGCACGCAAGAGTGAGGATGGGGAGATAGCTTCTTTCTTCTTTGTTCCTGCGCGTGAGACATGCTTAGGTCCTGATTGGAGAGTTGCTGATGAGGTAGACTCCTTCCATGCTTACAGGAATACTGTTCACACAAATCTATCTCGATAGTAGGTACCCCCGGCTTGAATCATGTACATGAGTGCTCAAATGACAGCAGGGTTTCATCGGTCGAGGCATCGAAGCACTCATGCCAGTTTTGTATAGCTTTTCATTGGCTGCGCACGTGACTGTCAATGCGGGCCTTTGGTCTGCCGTCGACATAGCACTTTGATTGCATAAAGCGCAGGCTACCATGGATTTTTTCCTACTACCACTAGAAGGTACGTGGTATTCAGAGTCCAACAGAGTGGTTGGCATAGCACTTTGGCCTTGTAAGGCACGTGCCGCCTTGGACTTCTTTGCGTTAACCGTAGAAGGTGCGTAACGTTCAGAATCCAACATAGCCTCACCCGATGGTAGGCAATTCTATCAAAGATAAAAGTTTTTGCCTGCGCAGCCTCCTCCGTCCGTGGGTGGACCATGGTGCGCTTCTTCTGACGTTGTACCTTTGTCAGACCTACCATAGGGGAGCCATACTTCTCGCTGTATTTTCCTGAAGTGGGAACTGAGAAAGGTGGTCTGTCAGCAGTGGCCAAAATCTTCTTCTGGGCTTCGTCATTCAGATGGTTCTGGAGTGCAGTACCCTCCGTCGTGATGCTCGTTGCAGCCGGCTTCGGCACCCAGATGCATCGAGTCTTCTTCGGTTTTATGAACCGCTTCGAAGGACTTGACTTCTCCTCAGAAAGGAGATCTTTAAAAGCTTGTTGATCGAAACGTATGACCAACGTCTTCTGAGAAGATCCCAGCAAGTTGTCGTCAGATTGAGCTACCACCTTCTCGTTGGAGGAGAAGGAAGTTCCCCAACAGAGTCGCAATCTTGTTTGCTATAACAAAAGGTTATGAAAACATTTTGTAAATTAAACGTAAAAAAGAGTACATTCGATTCCTAAACAAAAGATCTAAGTATAAAGTTTTCTAGGAAAGTGTGGCGGTGGAGATCGAGCACTACAGCGGCTCCTTTACTCTGTTGACGATCTGACAAAGAATTGAACTTGATCTGGCTTTCTGGTGCTTGTGATTGGAATTCTGGGGTTGCTAATCAAGTGGATGCTGAATTTGGAAAGATTTTGAAGCCTCTTTGTCGAAGTAAAACTCCTTCTATTTATAGGGAAACACATATACGATGTGCATAAGGATTGTGCAAGAATGCTGCATATAGAAATATGAGAAAATATCGAAGTTGCATGGTAAGGACTACTGCTGAGCTGACACGTGACGGTCGTTGGGATTCTTCTTTATCAAGATCTTGGGAGAATTATCAACATGATCCAATAAACGACACGTGGTATGTGTTTATTGTTGATCGGATGAACCTGAGCATATTATGTTCCTATCCCAAAAGTTAAATTTTGTCTTATCTTTGGGGGCCGTTGGTTTAAGCAAACCGATTGGATATGGCGCTCATCTGTAAGAACAAATTATGTCCTTATCTGTGGTTCAAACAAACCGATAGGATATTGCTCTTATCAACTGAATCAAACTCTGTCCTATCTTAAGAGCGGTGGTTTTTAAACAAACCAGTCTGAAAAGGACATAAACACCCGTCTGGCCACATAGAATCACGTCACCCCGTAAGACTATGCTTCTATGCGAGAAGCACTTCTGGCAAGGCTTTGAGATCACTGTGCTTCTAAGCAATAAGTAGACTGTTCTTCAGGCGACGGAGTCACTGCAGTTTTAGAGCGATGAGTGGACTTGTGCTTTAGGCAACGGAGTCACTGCACTTTTAGAGCGACGAGTGGACTTGTGCTTTAGGCAACGGATTCACTGTACATTTAGAGCGACGGGTGGACTTGTGCTTTAGGCAATGGAGTCACTACGCTTTTAGAGCGATGAGTGGCCTTATGCTTTAGGCAACTGAGTCACTGTGCTTTTAGAGTGACGAGTGGACTTGTGCTTTGGACAACGGAGTCACTGTGCTTGAGGGCGTCGAGTAAACTTGTGCTTTGGACAAAAAAAGTCAGATGAAGGAGCCTTTGAACGGGCTGCACTTTTCAATGGGATGGAGGGTGCTGCGCTTCTGGGTTAAAGTGAGGGCGCAGTAAACTAGCTGCGCTTCTGAGTCGAAGGAGCTAGTTTCTGTCGAAGTCATAAAAATAATTAATGACTGCTCTTTTGATGGACGAGTCGTTCATCCAATCTTTAATTATCGCCGTCATTTGGAGAAGTCAAGAAGTTTGTGGCCTAGGATTCAGTCGAATGAACCTATTAAATAAGATTCGTTATGCTGAGTCATAGGTTCATCCCATTAATTTAGGAGTCTTTGACCGACGGCCACGTGGCATGTGGGTTGGACCACTCTTACCCTATATAAAGGAAACCTTTTCTGAAGGGTTGTGTCTTCTGTCTTTTAACATTCCTACCGTCATGTTCGATCCCGACTTAGCTTCAGACGTCCGTTGGCCTAGCACAAGTCGACTATTGGTTGTGGATCCCTTCGTTCCAAGAAACTGTGTCCTTGAAGAAGAACTGCTACTGAGTTTTAGGATGCACTTGAGCATTTGTCGTGAGGAGTTCGAACATCTTGGAGGTCTTCGAGATCCAAGCTTTCGGGTTTAGATTGATTGCCAATTCGAAGAGCTACAGGTTGTGCTCTATCCAACTCAATGGCGGTGGCACAGCCTGCGCTGTGGACTGAGTTCTTGCTCGGGCCAATAGCTGATTCAAGAAGTAGCTTGCTCTGACAGTGTTGCACGTCTGGGGGCCTGCACGTCTGTGAAGATTAACCCCCTTGTAGATTTTTAGGATCTTTACTTCTTTTTATGACGAATCTGTAATAGATCCTTGTAGAAAAGAAATTATTTTCACATAATCGTGACGAATCTGTAGTAGTTTCTTGTATACATGATTTTAATAAAAAACTCTTTATGAACCATCTATTTTGATTATCTGTCTGCGCTTTTGGGGTACCAGTGCTTTTGTGAAGCCATGTGTAGTGGGGACACCCCCTACGCTTTTGATATGTCTGTATTTTTTTATGCTTCTACAAGTACCAGGTTCAAGGCCAAATACTTTATTGTGGTAGCACGGTATAAGCTTTAGAAGAGGTTTATCAGTCTCAAGAAGACTGGTAGGACGGTGGATGGATATGCAGCTGAGTTTTGCAGACTAAGTCGGTTTGTACCGACGATGGTGGCTATGGAGCCAGAGAAGGCTATGAAGTTCCAACAGGGACTTCATTTGGAGATTATACAGCTAGTAGAGGGACAGGACTACCATACTTTTGATACAGTTCTAACGGCAGCTCGGAGGCACGAGCTTACCCAACAAAGGTTGGCAACGAGGACTGGGGGCCAGAAGAGGTCTCATTTCTAGAGCGGGGGCAAAAAAGCAACACAGCGAACGTCTACACCAGCACTAGGCGTTCGTATTCATATTCAAAGGGCACCGGAGATGCCAACGATACCTACGTTAACAGTACCAGTTCGACATCAACAGCCGAGGAACCAGCAGCAGCGCGAGGGAGCACCCATGGTTTTTACTTACCGTGGTAAGGGGGCACACTAGGGATGTGTGTCGGGCGGCTAATGTGTTATGCATGAAGTGTAGTAGTCCAATCACAGGATCACTAGTTGCCCTATGATGAAGAGGCTAGGAGGGCTAGTTCAGCAATTTTTGACATTGCCAGCTTCAAGGGTAGCACCGATCAGAGGACCAGCATTGGCAGTGAGGCCATTAGCCTAACGTATGCTAACGTAGGCTTAGATGTTTTGCCAAGCACAGAACCAGGGAGGCCAGCAGAGACCGCATCAGCAACATGGTCAATGAGGACAGCAATAGGGAGCTCAACATGGCCAGGTTCAGGCTTTCACTTTGTCTCTGGAAGAGGCACTAGCATCAGATGACATGGTTGCAGGTGCTATTTCTGTTACCTCTTTCCTGCAGTAGCATTACTTGATTCGGGGGCTACCCATTCTTTTGTATTTATACGATTTGTGACACGCATTGGATTGAAGTACGAGGCACCGCCAGAGAGGATGAATATATTAACTGGTAATGGGCTCGTAGGAGTTAGCAGAGTGTGCTTAGCGTGTTCAATTTTCGTGTATGGATATTTATTGCCCACATCTTTGATTGAGTTCCCTATGGGCAACTTCGACGTTGTCCTAGGCATGGACTAGTTGAGAGACAGTCACGCAATAATAGATTGTCGATGAGGTAGGGTGGTGTTTAATATTCTAGGCATTCAAGAGTTCACCTTTATGCAATTATTGCAGGATCATTGCAAGGGCATAGTTGCAGCAGTAGCTGCAGAGGAGAAGTTTCCTAAGGTGGTCGAAAAGTTTCTTGATGCTTTTCCAAAAGAGCTTCTAGGTTTACTACCAGTAAGAGATGTGGAGTTTTGTATTGAGTTGAATCCTGGAATGAAGCCTATATCAAGCAGGGTTTACAAAATGTCAGAGTCAAAGTTGGACAAGCTTTATCAGTAGGTGGAAGAATGGAAGGCAAAGAAGTTTATTCGAGATAGTGAATTATCCTGGGGAGCACCGGTGATTCTAGTACCCAAGAAGGATGGGACGATGCGGATGTGTATTGATGATAGGCAGTTGAATACAATAATAGAAAAGAACAAGTACCCGCTTCCAAGATTGATGATTTGTTTGATCAGTTGAGTAGAGCCAGAGTCTTCTCGAAGATTAACCTTCGGTCTGGGTATCATCAGGTGAGAGTCCGAGAACATGATATACCCAAGATAGTATTTAGATCGCAATATGGGCGTTATGAGTTTCTGGTGATGCCATTTGGATTAACTAATGCCCCAGCAGTATTCATGGACTTGACAAATCGCATCTTTCTGCCATATTTCGATAAGTTTATAGTAGTATTCATAGACGACATCCTTGTATATGCCAGTAGTGAGGATGAGCATGAAAAACATCTTCGGACGGATTTGTAGACCTTAAGGGAGCATCAACTTTATGCAAAGCTCAGTAAATACGAGTTTTGGTTGGATTTCATTTTGTTCCTGGGATATAACATTTGTGGAGCAAGAGTGTCAGTATATCCGAAGAAGGTTGAGACAGTAGAGAATTGGCCAGTCTCAAAGATGGTAGCAAATGTGCGTAGTTTTTTGGGACTGCCAGGTTACTACAGGAGGTTTGTGGTAGACTTTGCCAGGATTTCAGCACCCATGCTGCGTCTGACGCGTAAGGAGATAGAGTTTGTTTCGTCAGCAGAGTGTCAGGTATCATTTGAATAAAGAGGAGATTGATCTCGGCACGATCTTGACGCTTCTTGTAGGATCGGAAGGGTTTACAGTATTTTGTGATGCATTCGGGATAGGACTCTGGTGCGTATCGATACAGCATGGAAGGGTGATAGCATATATGTAACCTCCGTTAATCAAATTTTTGAAATTTTTTGAATCTTTGTATTATTTTTTACTCTCCGAATTTTTCCAAGTTTTGAAAACGATAATTTTAATAAGAAACGTATTTCAATCGTGATATGCAAAAACTATTTGGTTGGATCTTTGGTTTTGAGAAAAACTATGTTATATGGGATTTTGTCATATACAAAAATCATTGTCCATTTTCTAAATGATTTTTTATAAGATATAAATATATTTTCATATAAGAAATAAATTGCCAAAATATTATTTGTTAAATATGCTAAATTTACTGTTAATTATTATTTTGAAGACCTATAGTTATAACGATTGTAAATTATTATATTTTTTCTTGTACTGGGATCAGACCAATATCGGTCCTAACGTTAGCCTACTAAGCCTAGGCTTGGATTGTGCGCTACGGCTTTGATGGACATTAGCTAAATTGTAATTAGCTAATAAATGATTTATTGATTGTTAACATCTATATTTAGCAAGTGATTAAATTAGCTAGTACATAATTACTATATAAATTATTAGATAATAAATTAAACTAATTGCTAGTAGATAACAAAAATTGTTAGTGGTTAGTGAGGGGTTAGTAGTTAGTGATTTCCATTAATTTCCTAATTACCTATTACATTTACATGCTTTTAAGGTTTTCCCACTATCCTATAAATAGACACACTCCTCAAAGCTACATGAAAACCTAATTCCAAACCCCTAAAAGGATTCTAGCAGCTACACCATTCTTCCTAGCAGCCTCCAGCCAAATATTGCTGCCATCACCATCTTGGCAATCCACCACCAATTCATTGCCTCCGGCCATCCCCTGGCCAGCCACCATCCGCAGCACACCCGGTGGCCGCTGCCATCGTCGTTCCCTTTCACGACCTCCACCACCTTGGCCAATGGCCATCTCAACACAGCACCACTACCACTAATACTGTCCGACCACCACTACATTCACAGCCATCACAACCTCGACCAACCTTCACCGGGACAACCAACCCGCCACCACCATACGGCCGAATCTCGACAAACACCAAAGAAGAACAACTATCACCACCACCCCGTATTCCAAACTCCCTGCCGACCGCCACCACCAGTGCCATATACCACTGCCACAGCAGTCACAAACTCAACCAACCATCAACACAGTGAGATAGAAAGATATAGTGAGATAGAGGGAGCCTCCGCCGCGGCCGCGTTCCACGTCGTTAGCCACCACGACCTCTGCTTCGGCTGTCACGAGCCACGTCGAGTCAGATCTATGCCTCTCCGGCTGATTTGGTAGGACCCAATGTCGCACCGACACTAGTAACTACAGACGCCGCCCCTGGCACCTCCGTGCATCGCCGCCACAATTAGCTCCGACGCTCCGCCGCCCACATCCGCTAGAGCACGCCCTCCCCGGTGTCGTGCCCACCTGTCGAACCCCCCCACTGCTGTGAGCTTTCTAGAGTGAGCTGATTTCTTCCTTTCCTCTCTCCATATGGAATAATTTGATCTCTCATGAAGAATTTGGGAAAGAGGGTTGGCTCAGCTCTTTTATTTCCCTTTCCCTTCGAATTTGTTTAGAAAATGTTTGACCAACAGCTCTTTTATTTCCCTTCTTGTGTTTAGTGAAGACATTTTGAGTGGAGTCAACAGCTGGTAATTTTTATGTTAATGAAGATCAGGTTATTTTAAGCTTAGTAATGTTAACTTAAGATTTTGGTTTAGTACTGTTAATAAATTATTGAGTACTGAATTTAGGCTATGGTTGGCCAAAACCTAATTAATAAGTTCAATTATTAGGGTTATGTGTTAATTTACATATATATAATTAGTGGTTTGTTATTAGCAGTGGGTTGATAAGTTGACCCACCTTTTAGATAGGGCTTAAGCCCACTAGTAATATTTTTCTTCTATAACTCGATTAATGTTATATGAGTAAGAGTAAACGTGTACATTTTTAATTATTTAATTATTTTCTTCGGACTGGAATGTTTTATAGGTTAATTTCTAGGGTTTTGAATGGAACGTATTTTGGCCCTATATTATTATGTTTAAATACTGAATTGGGCTATATATGAATAAAATTAATTTTGGGTCCTATATATATAATTTAGTTTATATACTCCAAAATGATTTATGGATTTCAATAATTATCTAAGGATATTTTATAAATAAAAGATTGATTATGGGGGCATATATATATATATATATATATATATATATATATATATATATATATATATATATATAATTTAGTTTATATTTCCAAATATTATGGTTTCTAAAAATATTATAAACAATTTTCAAGTATATATATATATATATAAATATATATATATATATATATATATATATATATATATATATATATATATATTACGAGGAGCCGTGCCTTGTGAACCCTAATCATCCACCGACTCCTGCTTGGCCTCTGGCCGGGCCGACGTCACCCACGCGATCGGATCGCTTGACCGTCGTGTTTCAGTTTTGAGGGTTCATGGCGTCGAAGACTTTTGCGGAAGTGGTTGGGGTGGCTTCGGCGCCCCAGTCAATCTCTATCCGTGCTCCATCTTTTTCGAAGGGGGTCCCTATCATCTCTTTTACGGAGGATGATGAACAGATCTTGGTCCAGCCATTCAAGTTTGCCCTGATCGGGAAATTCTCTCATGCTCGGCCTTCGATCGAGGTGATCCGGAAAGCTTTTCTGGGTTTCCAGTTTGCTGGTGAGGTGAAGGTTGGGGTGATAGACCCTAAACGAATTATTATCCGACCACTCCTGGAGGTAGACTTTCTCCGCCTCCGGGCTCGATAGACATGGTATGTATCGCGAGCTCCTATGCGTGTGTTTCGTTGGTCTAAAGATTTCTGTGCCTCACATGAATCTCCTTTGGCTCCGACGTGGGTTTCTCTTCCTGGCCTTCTTCACCAACTGTTTTCCAAAAATGCATTATTTTCTATTGTTCTTGGAATTGGTACTCCTCTCAAGCTTGATCGAGCCACAAAAGAATTTTCTAGACCTAGTACGGCCAGAGTCTTCGTTGAGGTTGACGCAAGTAAACCCCTACCTCCTATGGTTCGCATAAATTTACTTAATGGCAGAACGATCTCTCAAAAAATTGAGTACGAAAATATTCCGAAGTACTGCTCTATTTGCAAACACTAAGGACACATGCGGGATTCATGCAAAACACATGCGACAAATAAAACAAGCCTTCCTCAACTCAAAAACGAAGAGGTTATGATTGAGCCGGTCATCAATAACTCCCCTATTGGCAATATTGCTGCTGAACAAAGAGAAACTTCAAATCAGGCTATTAATGAGGCTGACATTAATTCTCAACCGCCAGTGGTTACTCGGTTGGCCACCTCAGCTGATGGAGAGCCTGTCCTTGACGGCTCGCTTCCCGAGCAGGGAATCATTCCCCCTGCAGCTATTACTCCCCACGTCAACTCCCCCCCTCCTTCCCCTCATCAATCAACGTCACCTCCTCTCAGCCCAACTCAAAATCCTTCAGCAAACCCTCCCCAGAATGAGCAAGTGGACCCCCTAAAGGAAGGCGAGTTCCGCTCGTGGGCGGATGAAGTCGAAGCTGCTGAATGACACACAGAAATCGAAGTGACTAATAGACAATTTGTTGATCCTGCCGGAGATACAACTAAGGCGGTGCCGAATCAGGATGGCCTCAACTCAGGTGAGACGATCCCCCCGCAAGAGACTCAACCGACCAGACCCCCAGCTCCCCAAGGCAGACAAAAGAAAAAGAAAGTTGCACCCCCGGCAGTTCCTCGCATACTCTGATCCTCCTTTAAGGTCACTAATACTCAGCCCTCAATCTCCTCTAATGATTAAAATTCTCTGTTGGAATATACGGGGGATTGCTAATCCGATGGCTTTTAAAAGACTTAAATCATTGTGTCGCACGAACAAAGTTCCTATAGTTATTATCATTGAACCTAAGGTTCAGTCAAAAAATCTTCTTTCTTACCAACTCAAACTGGGTTTTCAAAGCTCTGTTAGTAATCACAAAGGCAATATTTGGATCATGGCTCGACATTCTTGGTCTATCTCTGTGGTCGATTCCTTTGATCAATGTCTCACGGTCACTGTTTCTTCCCCACTCTTGTCGGATATGGCTCTCATGTCGGTTGTGCATGGAAGTAATACCAAGGAGGGTAGAATACTTCTGTGGAGGCAGCTTTTGCTAGTTCGGCATAGATGGAACTATCCATGGTTGGTTAGTGGCGACTTCAATGCCATTACAACTGTGGAGGAAAAGTTTGGAGGTCTACCACCCTGCTCTGTCTCTATGAAAGAGTTTCTGGAGTTTCAATCTACTGCTGGCTTACTAGAAGTTCTGTACTCAGGGAACTGTTTTACTTGGGTTGACAGACAATATGGTTCGTCTAAGATGGGGTCTCGGTTAGATAGGGTCTTGCTAGATTCTAAATGGCTAGCATGGGCCCCTCTCTCGACATCTAGACATTTAAATAGATCGGAATTGGATCATGCTCCTATCTTATTATCTATTGAGAGTGAAAAGCCTTCGCCTCCTCGGCCTTTTCGTTTCTTGCATTTCTGGAAAGATCATGATACTTTCCTTCCGGTGGTGGAGTCAGCTTGGCATTCTATTGATCATGTCAATAGTTTAGTTAGAGTTGGCCTTCGACTTGCTGCGACTAGAAAGGCTCTTTTCTCTTGGAGCCGAGCTACTATTGGTGATATTTTTCAAGAAGTTAAGAAGGCAGAAGATGTTGTTACTTCGATAGAAGCGGATTATGAGGCTGATCCTTCTCTTCGCCCTCAATAGTTGCTGGCTCGGGCTAATTTGAAGCAGCGAGTTCGTATAGAAGATGCATATTGGAAGCAAAAAGCCCGTATTAAATCGGATGAGGAAGGAGATCGCAACACAAAGTTCTATCACTCATGTGTGTCTTCTAAATGGAATCGTTTGCATATCCATCGTATCACTTCTGAAGCTGGGCTTACTCTCTCCTCACTGCCAGACATTCAGCGGGAAGCTAATGAACATTATAGCAAGGTATTTTCTCCTAATCAAACTGTTATTGAAGATGGTTATCTTGATCATATTCCATGTATTATTTTGCAAGAGGATAATGATGCCTTGATTTCTAAACCCTCTATGGAGGAATTATTATCTACGGTCAAGAGTATGGATCCTAGCAGTTCTTCGGGCCCAGATGGATTTTCAGGATCCTTCTTCCTAGCTTGCTGGAAGACCATCAGTAAGGATATATTAGAGGCAGTATGTTTATTCATTGATGGATTTGCTCTTCCGAAGTCTATCACTAGTACTTTCTTGCTTCCAATTTCGAAGACTAAACATCCTGAAGCACTCAATGATTATCGTCCGATTAGTTTGTGTGATTTTCTTAACAAAATTATATCAAAATTATTAGCTAGGAGGTTGGTGGATATTCTTCCTCGTATTATTTCTCCAGAACAAAGTGGTTTTGTTAGAGGAAGGGAAATCGTTGATAATATTATCATGGCACAAGAGATGATTTCGGCAATTGATCATAAACATTGGGGAGGAAACATGGCTATTAAGCTCGATATGAGCAAGGCTTATGATCGGATCAGCTGGGCGTTCCTCTTGCGGGTTATGAAGCAGTTTGGCTTTTGCAATGAATGGAGGACGATGATCCTTCACTTGGTAGACAATATTTGGTTCTCTACTCTTATAAATGGGAGGTCGTCGGGTTTCTTTCATGGCCATATGGTATTCAACAAGGAGATCCGATCTCGCCTGCATTATTTATTATTGCTTCTAAAGCTTTGAGTAGGAGTCTTATCCATCTGAACTCTTCTAATGGCTTCTCAGGATACTACTCGTCGAGAGGATGCCCTAGAGTATCCCATCTTGCGTATGCAGATGATGTGCTTATTTTCTCAGGTGCAGATAGACGTTCTATACAGCTACTTATCCAAGTCATTAGCAGATACGAAGCTAACTCGGGACAGCGGGTGAAGGCTTTGAAATCAGCCATAATGTTGTCTGAGAAATTTTTTGCCTATAGAGCGATGGAGATACAACAAATGACTGGGTTTCAAATACATCAGGGCTCTCTTGTCTACTTGGGATGTCCTATTATGACAGGAAGAAGGAATGCTATGATGTATGATGACTTGGTTGGTAAAATTCAGGCAAGAATTTCTGGCTGGAATAACAAACTTCTCTCTTACGGTGGCAGGTTGGTTCTTATTAAGGCTATCCTTACTTCAATGCCAGTTCATTGTTTATCGGCCTGTAATCCACCTATATCTATGATGAATCGAATTGAGAGTATGTTCGATAGTTTCTTGTGGGGTTCGAAAGATAGAATGCCAAAGAGATCTTGGCTCAGATGGGATCGTGTGGCTCGACCTACAGTTGAAGGAGGTCTTGGTGTTCGAAGACTTGGGGATGTATTGGATGTGATGACGATCAAGCTATGGTGGAAGCTCAGATCGACTAACTCTCTATGGGCAGGATTTATGAAGGCCAAGTATTGTGCACATTCTTCCCCTCAACATGTGGAGCTTACTTCAGCTACTTCACATGTTTGGAAACGTCTCCTCCATGGTAGACAGTTAGGCGAGGAATCCATCCTTGAAGATGACCAAGGCAACTTCTCTTGGCTCCCACACCATGCTAGGAAATTCTCGATCTGCTCGGCATGGAATCTGATCCGTGTCCAATTTCCTCAATAGGTATACTTTAAAAACATCTAGAATAAGTGCATTCCATCTAAGTGTTCGATATTGCTATGGAGGATTCTCTTCAATAAGTTGCCTACTGATGATAATGTTCAGAAACTTGGGTTCTCTATGGCTTCGGCATGTCACTACTGTTCTTCTCCATCTGGGCAGACTGTGCTGAATGTATTTGGTGAAGGGGACTTAGCTGCTTCGGTATGGAATTACTTTCAAGTTGTGGTCGGTGTTCGATCAAGTAGGGTTGATTTGTTACAGAGATTTCAAAGTTGGCGGAGGAAGCGTCAGAAGCATGTGAAGCAAGTTGTTGTAGGAGCCATATGCTGGGTACTGTGGAAAAATTGTTACAAATGGCATTATGAAGCTAACTCCTTCTCCTCGGTTCAACTGGTAGCTGAAGTTAAATGTCAAGTGAAAAAAGCGATGATTCGATGTTCTCATGTCGAGCTACCTATCTTGTAGTTAGCTTATCTAGATCTTATTTGTACTACTTTTGGTTTATGGCTCAATAAAGGTTTGGTTTTAATATATATATATATATATATATATATATATAGCATTTTTTCTCCGTAAAACCATAAATCGTGATTATTTAAGTCATTTCCGATTATGATTCGTTTATCGTATCAAACCCTAACTTAGGGCTTCTATATATCAAACTAGGTTATTTGGACTTTCTGGACTCAATGGAACTGCCTGTGCCATCGTTTGGGACCATCCTGTAGAGCATAATATTGTACCTATCCCGTGTCGACACGTTCGTGTCGTGCACATCGACTCCAACCAAATTTAGGCGAGTACATTCTCTGATTATTTTCATCTTGATAGTATCTATATTGCCTGCTCTAGACTACTTTACTTGATGCTGACACATTGTTATCAGGGACCAGCACTATATGGATCTTATCATGAGATGTTATCCCCTTATTGGGTGCATCGGGTATTTCATGTTCATGTATTACATCATGTACATCGTGTACTCATTGTATTCGTGTTATTCATGTACTCTTGTGTGCTCTCATGTTCTCACATGTGCTTCATGTATAAACAACAATCGTGTACGTTACGTAACGTGATCGGATCCTTATGTATTGATCAAGGCGGGAGAATAGAAGTGGTTATGTGATTAAATCCCTCTAGTGTAATCATCTATATGTCGATTATGCCTTCACGTATAATCGAGTTACCGTAGAATAATCATGTACAACCTAAACCGATTACATAACCATCTTTGCTCTGAAACACTTATATTTATTGCAGTTCATCGATTCTCTATTCTATTTTCATGTACTCAGTTTACTTATCTATATCTTCTGTATTCCTGTACTTCCTTTATTGCATGTCATATATCTTATTCTATTGCTAGTTCTATATTACCTACCATGATTTGGAAGTGCTTTCGGAGTTATGTATATGCTCCAATCCTGACTGGATAACCATATTTTTAGGAATCGTTATGCCCCATATTATTGGACTACAGGATGACGCTAGCTGAGACGGATCTCGATATTCTATTTACCGTGAGTTGTCTCCCAGGAGTTCTAGGCCTTTGTATTATGATTTATGTTTCGTTATTGGATTTGTCTTCAATACATTTTGGACTTGTATATTCATTTGTAGACTTTAGTTATTTTAAAGTTATTGATATCTTTCTATTTCATATCTTCCTTAGTTGTTTTGTTGTGATTTGAGTACATTTGTTATCATGGATCACCTAGATGTTGTAGATATTTATTAGGTACTTGACAGCGTACTACCGTCGATACTACGGCGTAGGCTGGGCGTGAACCATGCACTTGTGCCCAAATATCCAGACGCGGGTCATGATAATATGCGTCCCGACAGCTTCGGGATCATAAGAAGAACTATCCGACCCACGACTTGGAGTTAGTAGCAGTGGTGTTTTTAGTTAAGTTATGGAGGCATTACTTGTATGGGGAACGAGTGAAGATTTATACTGATCATAAGAGCTTAAAGTATGTATTCACCCAGAAGGACCTGAACATGAGGCAGAGAATATGGTTAAAGTTATTGAAGGATTTTGATGTGAATCTTCAATATCATCCAAGCAAGGCGAATATGGTAGCATGTCTTGAGTAGGAGAGGTGGTGCATTCATCTTTACCTCGCAGAGGCACATTTTAGAAGATCTTCAGGAGATGGGAATTGACGTGATCTTGCCGCAGGATACAGGAATTATGGCCAGTTTGCATATTCATTCTACTTTGGTGGAGAGGGTCAGAGCAACACAGGCAGAGGACCCACAGATCCAGAAGCTCCGATCAGAATATGAGTTAGGTCTCAGAAAGAAGTTAGTAATCCATGAAGATGGTACACTTAGATTTGGAAACCGTCTGTTTGTACCAAGTGAAGTCCTTCGACGGGAAGTTATGTCAGAGGCTCATAGTTCTCCTTACACCATGCATCCCGGAGGAACAAAGATGTATTAGGAAATAAAGCAGCACTTTTGGTGGAATAGCATGAAAAGGGAGATAGCGAGATTTTTTTCCAGATTTTTTATATGTCAGCAAGTGAAGGCAAAGCAGCAGAGGCTAGCAGGATTGTTGCAACCTCTTCCTATCCTGGAGTGGAAGTGGGAGCACATCACGATGGATTTTGTGACTGGTTTACCTAGGTCCTCGACTGGTCGAAATACAGTTTGGGTAATAGTCGATCGGCTCGCAAAGGTTGCTTATTTTTTTCCTTTCAGAGTAGGGAGTCTACTGAGTAGTTGGCAAAAATATATATGAACCAGATAGTGAGGCAGCATGGTATTCCAGTCAGCATAGTATCAGATCGAGACACATGGTTCACCACTAACTTTTGTCGGAGTTTGCATCGAAGTGTGGGCACCAAGTTGAGGTTCAGTACAGCTTACCACCCATAGACAGATGGGCAGTCAGAAAGAACCATTTAGACTAGGATGATATGTTGTGAGCATGTACCATAGACTTCGACGAATCTTTGGAAGATCATCTCCATTTAGTAGAGTTCTTTTACAAAATAATTATCAAGCAAATATTCAGATGGCTCCATTTGAAGCATTATATGGAAGAAAGTGCAGATCACCTTTAGCATGGGACTATATGGGAGAGCAAAAACTATTAGGAGCAGAGATGATCACGTAGATAGTGAAGATAGTCAAGTTGATCAGGGAGAGAATCCGAGTTACGCAGGATTGACACCGTCATTGCGCTGATCAACGTCGTAGGCTTCTAGAGTTTGGTGTTGGTGACAAAGTGTTTTTGCGGATTTCACCTACTCGGGGTGTCATTAGATTTAGATCCAGAGGAAAGCTTAGTCCGAGATACGTTGGTCCATTTGATGTTCTCTCTCGGGTAGGCAATATTTCTTATCGTCTTGCCCTTTCACCTTCGTAATGTGATGTACATGATGTGTTTTATGTATCTCAGTTGCGTAGGTTTGTCCCGGATCCAAGTCATGTCCTCGATCATTCTGAGCTGGTCGTTGGTACCGACCTAACTTATGAGGAACAACCCGTATCCATTTTGCATCGACGAGAGAAGGTGCTCAAGAACCGGACTATTAATCTTGTTCGTGTCGCTTGGGGCTATCACTCACCGGAAGAGTCGACATGGGAGCACGAGGATAAGATTAGATCTCGATATCTGTACTTGTTTGACACATAAAGTATGTTTATTCTTATACTTTCTAAATCTGTTTCTCGTCTTGATTTACACCCATTAGGATAGATGATTCTTCTCTAAATGCCTGCTAGAAATCGATAGGGTTGTATGTGTAATTAGTCCTGTAATTAGTGTCATGCTTGCCCTAACTTCTCTATCTTATCTTGGCTGAAATTTCGAGGACAAAATTTTTCTAAGGAGGGTAAAGATGTCACTCATCGTTCTCAATATATATATTTGTTACATGTTTCCCGCATATGGTATCTGGCATCTGTGCACGTGCACTTATGATCCTTTATTTTGTACTTGGTCATGGCATAGAACAATATCTCGTCGCGGAGTAGTGTGCCACCCATTGTCCTTGTTTGCTTGTAGGAGTGGTTCACTACTTCGATAATAGGATTTCAGGACCGTATTATGATTAGGGATTTAATTCATTAATTAATAGTTGTAGCATGTAACAATTAATATGTCATATTAGTCACATGGTTAGGGTATGCTTGGATTAGGGTTTTATGAACCAACCCACCCCGACTCTAAATATTCTCTTCCACTCTCCCCCTCTCATTAACTCCCATTCATTTTCCTTAACCACTTTTAGGCAAGTACACCTTGCTCAAATGGAGAGATTTCTTGTATTTTCATTTCTTAATTTTTTTTTCTTTGATATTTTTAGTCCAGATTGTTCCTTTCCTCATTCTCCACATATTTAGTACTTGGAGTTTTTGATTTTAATGGCTATTTTTGTGTAGATTTAAGTTCATAAAACTAGAGTTTATAGGTTTTCATGGTTTTGATATATCAAACGAAGTTGGTTTTGAAAAATAGTGGTTCCATATTGTAGAGAATTTGATTTCATTCAATTTTGGCTTTTATTTCATCCGATTCTAAGTCCTATAGCGCAAGTTATGGACATTAGAAGTTTCTAAAACTCCATGCCCAAAAGCTTGCCGCTGGCACGGACGACCCTCCATGCGTGCGCTTTGTGCTGCCGTGCCATTTTCGCCCGCGCGCTTCGTGCTGCCGTGCCATTTTTGCATGCACGCTTCACGATGTCGCACCACTCTCCCGCTTACGCTTGTGTCGTGCGACACCCACGTGCGCACCTCACGCCATCTTTCCGTACGCGCCGCCACGGGCTGTGCGCCATTCATGCGCCATCGTACGCCATGTGCTGATTGCGCGCTACTACGCACACCCTCTATATGCTATCCCCTCGCGCGCTGCACATTTTTGTGTGTGCTACATGCTTGCAAGCCTCGCGTACCTTAGTGCTCCGCACATTTTGACCCATGAGCCCGAGTGACCTATGTGCCTAGTGATGACTATGTGACTTGACTTCGTTCTTGACCTGTCTACCTGTGCATTTGCTGGTGTATTCTACGTGTATACTAAGGTACAAACTATGTGTGTACTGATGTGCTTTCCTTCGTGTTAAGCGATCCTACGCGTTATATGTCAGTACATTCTAAGTTTCCAGCACATACATGATAAACAGTCAGTGACAATTATGTGGTGTGTTGTTTGTTGGGTGGTACATTACACTAAGAATAGATCCACATATGGGACTCCATGAGCCAGTATGGGTTCATACTTAGGGTACCCGTACTAGGTACGACAACTAAGGGAATAATTACGTGACCATAACGTGCGAATCCAAGACCAACATGGGACATAACTAAGCAACTCAATGTAATAGATGCATTAGAAATGGAAAAAACTTGAGATCGTATTGTACTAGCCACCCCAGGTCCCGCCCTGACGTATCGGGTTGGCCGCCACGGATATTGTTTAATCTGCCTGTAGTAGATGGCAATATCTGACCCCTATGTGTTATGACTTATATGTTCCGCACGGTAGCCCTATGGGGGACTGGTGCATAATCAATGTGCTACGCATTATATGATGGATTGGCTAGCCCTACTGGAAATGACACGATCTGAGGATCCCTATAAACATCATTGCAGAAATAACCCCGCCAAATATAGAAAGTCGTAGGTGATTGGCCGTTCGCAAAACAACTTGCTTGTAATCGGTATCTTCTGTTAGTAACCGAGGAACATGGACTGTCATGGAGCATGGTCCAACTCATGTCCTTGTTTAGTTGTTGGGTTGGGCTATTGCGCTCTAACAGGCAATGGACTGAAGTTATGACCAGAAGTCCTTATGTCACGCCCCAGAACCAGGATACTGGAGAGCGGGGGCAAACATAGCCAGCTACGTATAATGAAATAGAATCCACCTCACTATACTGTCACGGCTGTCTAGATATATGAGGGTTTAACTACAATCCATCAGTCTCCTATGGTCAATATCAAGCCTAAATATCTCAATCTCAAGCAAGCGAGTAAAGTTACAAGATGTAAGATCACCAAATATACAATAGTAAGGCGTCCCAAACATTACATATTCAGTTGATCATGTAGCTAGTCGTTACAAAATGTGAGGACTAGCAAGAGTTTTAGTCATACATGATCAACCCTAGGATCTGTCAATCATGTTACAGCCCATAGGCAGACAGTAAGTATAGTGTAATCGAGCTAACACGTGCTCGTCGGCTAAATGCCTCAAAAGAATATTTTTGTAATAGAGTGGGAGAGCCAAAATAAACCCACTCGTTGCCCTGGTTACGCCTGGTGGTCACCATCTGGCTGGAAAGTCGGTAGATCCTCTAGAGCTGCTCCGATATCTGGACATACAAAACCAGCTGGGTCAGACCCCAGAAAGAGCAAGTGCCACAAAGGAGGCTTCACTTAAGAACTAAAACCAGCAATTAGCACAAGAGTATGAATAAATAATAAGAACTGGAAATATGAAAAATACCAGGATGATATACGACGAGATAGCCATGGAACTATTCAGATAACCAGGTTACAACCCGTAAACCGAACAAGGACCGGGGTTGTAACCCTTCATCTGAAAGGAACTTGGTTTCCCACCATTTATCGGCAAGATAAAATAAGAAAATCAGGACATGTAACAATCTTGTACAGGATCAAGACAAGACTAGACTGATTAGACTCCATCCAACATTCACGGCCAAGCAATAAGTACGGCTTGAAACTTTAACTAACTAGGGTTTTCACAGGCCTAGTTACTAGCAATATGCAGTGAGATGTTCCTCCAGCCACAAGCCCTGCAGCTAATCCAGGTTATCCAGGCGACTTGGATTCATTTAAGCAATGCCTCATTATGTTCCACATATCAGTGAACCTAGACTTGTGCCCTACTCGTCGGCAGGCTGCAAGTCCAACAATGGTGGCCGGGATAACGGGATCGCCTGTAACTGGGGAAATCTCTTATGACTACTGAATTACTCTAGTTATTAGCCTTAGCCATTTACAGTAGGTATCCCTGACCGTGGTACTCAGGGGTCCATGTCCTAGACATGATGCAAGACAATACTGGTTCAGCACAATCGTCCATGGTGTCCAGGTCATTCATTCTTGTCATGTCAGGTTAGCCGTCGCAACAGTATATCGGGATATATCATGTCGGGTTTATCATGTCAAGTATATCATGTCAAGTTTATTATGTCGAGTTCACTGTCAGGAGTGTACCACGTCGGGCCACTATCATGTCAGGGAAAATTAATATGGCACAAGCGTACATGTATTAATTAAATATTAGCAGGGGCAAGGGTTGTGGAAGACTCATGCGGCTCAGGAAAATTATTATATGCGGCCAGCAAGTCACTTGGCCATATGCAGCTCAGGCAAGTTGCATGCAAGCAGCTTAATTAAGGGCCATGCGGCCATGCAAAAAAATAGTGGCCATGTGGCCATAAATCAAATGGCCATGCGGCCAGCAATTAACAAATGGCTATATGCGGCCAGCATCATGGCATTGGCCATGCGGCCAGACAAGTATTTTAATGGCCAAAGCAACTTGGTCATGCACAAATGCATATGCGGCCATAAAATAAATGGCCATGCAAACATTAATGGCCTGGCAATTATTTAAATGTTAAATGCATGTATGGCAATTATTTAAAGGCTAATGCTTGTAAATGCTAATACATTTAATTGCTTGCAAATGCAAGTGCCATATGCGGCTGACTTGTGTTGGCCATATGCGGCAATGAATTTGCTTGAGCCATGCGGCCACAGTAAAAGGAGGGGGGAGCATATGCGGCCAACTAATAAATAATGGTCATGCGGCCAAGGCAATTAGCCATGCAATTAATTAATGGCCAGGCAAACAGAAAATGCCATACGGCCAAGCAAGTGATCGGCCATACGGCCAATTCAATTAAATGGCCATACGGCTCAACACAAAATGTTGCATACGGCCAAGAGTGCAATTAATGGCTCCCACAGAGGACATGTCCATAGAAATACCATCGCCTCCATGCTCCACCAAACAACAATAGAAACCCAAATCCAGACTCCCGTAGGTCAAATTTTGGTAAAATGGAATTCTCTACAACATGGAACCATCAACTAGCAAAAATATGCAAGTTTGATAGATCAAAACTCATAAAAACCGAAAATACCACAAAGCTAGATCTACAAGAAATTAACCATGGAAATAAAAAATGCTAAGTACTAAAGTGGGTTAGAAACACATGAGGAAGACAACGGAACAATAAAAAATGGGGTTCCTCCATGAAGCAAGATGCACTTGCCTACACCTTCCACTCTCTCAGGTTGGTGGAGAAGTGATGGTGGAGAAGAAAAAGAATAAATGAGGAGAGAGAAAAGAGTAGGGGTTAATAAATGGTGATGGTGGTGGTAGGTACGTGGGTTCTCAACAAAATCGAACCAAGACAAACAAACCGAACCGAACCAAGATAAACCAATCAAAGAAATGCCCAATTAAACCAAGCAAGGAGACATGCAATACGAGATAAAATACGTACACGTATTTCAAAATACGTAATACGAACCATAGGCATTACAACTCTACCCACCTTAAAAGAATTCTGTCCTCGGAATTTAATCAAGAGGCTAGAGATACAAGGACAAGCTATACTAAGCAATCAATCAAACAATCAATCATACAAGCAAGGAATTTGAAGGCATAAAGAAGAGAGAAAACATCCTGCTAGAAACCTCTCTGCCGGTTCTGAATCCGAGCTGGGGTCAGGGCATACTGCCGGGGTCTTTGCTGCTGGAAGACTTGTGCCTGAGGCGACAATGGCCTCGGAGGCTGGTACTGCTGCTGGACCGGTACTGGGTCTGGTCCCCTTACCGAGGGACTAGTCTGGGCCGATGATGAACTGGCCCTATTCGGACTAGACCCTATCTTGTGGTCCGGTACTCCACAAGCCAAGCACAATCCATGTGCTCCGCGATACTCCGAAACAACGTGTCCTGGCTTCCCACAATGAGTGTAGCCTATTACGGAAGACTGCTTCTGCTTCTGTTGATGAGAGGACGTGAACGACGTCACTGAGGCCGCCTGCCTCGGAGTTCCAATTGTCAAAGCCCTGACTGCCGGAGCTGGTACTGACGACTGGGTCATCTGGCCGTGAGATTGCTTCCGACCTCCGGTCCTGTCCACGATCCCGTGGGAGGTATACTCGTACCTCCTGGCTGCCCTCAATACCGCATCAAAAGTCTGATGCTCAAACTGCTCCACCGCCAGCAAAATCTCTAGGTGGAGTCCCTGCTGAAACCGCTAGGCTCTATCGAACTCGGTCGCCACCAAGGTGGGAGCAAACCGACTAAGACTGGAAAATTCGGCCGCATACCCATCGACCGTCCTGCCCATCTGCTTCAAATTGGTGAACCTGGTCTGTAGATCGTACCGAGCTACAGTATCAAAATACTTGGTCCGGAATCTCTCTTTGAATACTGCCCAGACAATAGGGGCCACTAATCCAACAGCCTGCGCCGCCCACCAGCTGTGGGCTAGATCCAATAACTGCAGGCGTACTACGGCCACCTTCTCATCTTCTGGGTCTTTGCTGCCTCCAATATCACTTCTGTGTCTTGAAGCCACGCATCAGCGGCGATAGCATCTTCGCTGCCATCGAAGAATGGAGGGTTCAGGCGCTTGAAACTGTTTGTTGTACTGTTCCCATGATGTCCACATCTGCCCAGAGCATCTGCCACTGCCTGATGCAAGGCATCTTTTCGACGGTCCTGAGAAGCTAATAATGTCCTGATAAAACCCACCAAGGTGCCATCATCAAGCTCTGCAGGCTGAACTGGCTGGACTGGTGGCTCTCCTCTAGTAGGCACGACTCTGGAGGCCACTCCTGAATGCTGGGCTTGATCTCCAAGTTACTGCTGGTCCACGGGAGGTGCTCCGCCTCGCTTATCGGCAGGGCCAGGTACAATGCCACTGAAGAAGATGACATAGAAACAATATGGAAAGACCAGGACAGATCAACGATACAAGCATGTGATCAGGACAAAAATTTTAGGGATTCAGAGGATACGAACAGAGATCAATGGCGAGTACTGATTGAGACATCTATTCGGTAAACCCTCACATATCTTGATTTACAAGACCTGCATGGGCCACAACTTAAACCATATCACGCCCCAGAACTAGGATACTGGAGAGCGAGGGCGAACATAGCCAGCTACGTATAATGAAATAGAATCCACCTCACTATACGGTCACGGCTGTCTAGATATATGAGGGTTTAACTACAATCCATCAGTCTCCTATGGTCAATATTAAACCTAAATGTCTCAATCTCAAGCAAGCGAGTAAAGTTACAAGATGTAAGATCACCAAATATACAATAGTAAGGCATCCCAAACATTACATATTCAGCTGATCATGAAGCTAGTCATTACAAAATGTGAGGACTAGCAAGAGTTTTAGTCATACATGATCAACCCTAGTATCTATCAATCATGTTACAGCCCGTAGGCAGACAGTAAGTATAGTGTAATTGAGCTAACACGTGCTCGTCGGCTAAACGCCTCAAAAGAATATTTTTACAATAGAGTGGGACAGCCAAAATAAACCCACTCGTTGCCCTGGTTACGCCTGGTGGTCACCATCTGGCTGGAAAGTCGGTAGATCCTCTGGAGCTGCTTCGATATCTGGCCATACAAAACCAGCTGGGTCAGACCCCAGAAAGAGCAAGTGACACAAAGGAGGCTTCACTTAAGAACTAAAACCAGCAATTAGCACAAGAGTATGAATAAACAATAAGAACTGAAAATATAAAAAATACCAGGATGATATACGACGAGATAACCATGGAACTATTCACATAACCAGGTTACAACCCGTAAACCAAACAAGGACCAGGTTTGTAACCCTTCATCTGAACGAAACTTGGTTTCCCACCATTTATCGGCAAGATAAAATAAGAAAATCAGGACATGTAACAATCTTGTACAGGATCAAGACAAGACTAGACTGATTAGACTCTATCCAACATTCACGGTAAAGCAATAAGTACGGCTTGATACTTTAACTAACTAGGGTTTTTACAGGCCTAGTAACTAGCAATATGAAGTGAGATGTTCCTCCAGCCACAAGCCCTGCAGCTAATCCAGGTTATCCAGGCGACTTGGATTCATTTAAGCAATGCCTCGTTATGTTCCACATATCAGTGAACCTAGACTTGTGCCCTACTCGTCGGCAGGCTGTAAGTCCAACAATGGTGGCCGGGATAACGGTATCGCCTGTAACTGGAGAAATCTCTTATGACTACTGAATTACTCTAGTTATTAGCCTTAGCCATTTACAGTAGGTACCCCTGACCGTGGTACTCAGGGGTCCCTGTCCTAGACATGATGCAAGACAATACTGGTTCATTTGTACAAGCACAATCGTCCACTGTGTCCAGGTTATTCATTCTTGTCATGTCAGGTTAGCCGTCGCAACAGCATATCGGGATATATCATGTCGGGTTTATCATGTCAAGTAGATCATGTCAAGTTTATTATATCGAGTTCACTGTCAGGAGTGCGCCACGTCGGGCCACTATCATGTCAGGAAAAAATTAATATAGCACAAGCGTACATATAGTAATTAAATATTAGCAGGGGCAAGGGCTGTGGAAGACTCATGCGGCTCAGGAAAATTATTACATGCGGCCAGCAAGTCACTTGGCCATATGCGGCACAGACAAGTTGCATGCAAGCAGCTTAATTAAGGGCCATGCGGCCATACAATTAAATAGTGGCCATACGGCCGTAAATCAAATGGCCATGCGGCCAACAATTAACAATGGCCATATACGGCCAGCATGGCATTGGCCATGCGGCCAGACATATATTTTAATGGCCAAAGCAACTTGGTCATGCACAAATACATATACGGCTATAAAATAAATGGCCATGCAAATATTAATGGCCTGGCAATTATTTAAAGGTTAAATGCATGCATGACAATTATTTAAAGGCTAATGCTTGTAAATGCTAATGCATTTAATTGCATGCAAATGCATGTGCCATATGCGGCTGACTTGTGTTGGCCATATGCGGCAATGCATTTGCTTGAGCCATGCGGCCACAATAAAAGGAGGAGGGGGAGCATATGCGGCCAACTAATAAATAATGGTCATGCGGCCAAGGTAATTAGCCATGCAATTAATTAATGGCCAGGTAAACAGCAAATGCCATACGGCCAATTCAATTAAATGGCCATGCGGCTCAGCACAAAATGTTGTATGCGGCCAAGAGTGCAATTAATAGCTCCCACAGAGGACATGTCCATAGAAATACCATGGCCTCCATGCTCCACCAAACAACAATAGGAACCCAAATCCAGACTCCCGTAGGTCAAATTTACGTAAAATGGAATTCTCTACAACATGGAACCATCAACTAGAAAAAATATACAAGTTTGATAGATCAAAACTCATAAAAACCAAAAATACCACAAAGCTAAATCTATAAGAAATTAACCATAGAAATGAAAAATGCTAAGTACTAAAGTGGGTTAGAAACACATGAGGAAGACAATAGAACAATAAAAAATAGGATTCCTCCATGAAGCAAGATGCACTTGCCTACACCTTCCACTCTCTCAGGTTGGTGGAGAAGTGATGGTGGGGAAGAAAAAGAATAAATGAGGAGAGAGAAAAGAGTGGGGGTTAATAAATGGTGATAGTGGTGGTATGTAGGTGGGTTCTCAACAAAACCGAACCAAGCCAAACAAACCGAACCGAACCAAGATAAACCAATCAAAGAAATGCCTAATTAAACCAAGCAAGGAGACATGCAATACGAGACAAAATACGTACACATATTCCAAAATATGTAATACGAACCACAGGCATTACACCTTAACTTGACCATGGTTATAGGATGTAGCTTACCTCGATACGATATTGCCACCGTTTGTCCTTGTTTGGTTGTAAGGGTGTCGTATGGTATCGAAGATACATTATAAGCCTATAACTCATGAGCCAAGACTTATTATTATTATGCTTGGGTTTTGTCTCTCTTTTTTATGCTCCCTTGGGGTACTTGCTATTCTGGGCTGACCCTGCTAGTTTTGTTTGGCCAGATCTTGTAGTAGAGCCCGAGGATCCAGTCTTCTTTCCTGACGACAATGGTTCATAATAGGAGCATGGCCGTCGGAGGACTCGAGTGGGTTTTTCTCCACCACTCTAGTATCATTAGTTTTATTTTGGCATAGCCACCGACACCTATTTATCCGATTATTGTGGATATTTAGTTTTCGTGTATAATTGTAATTAAATCAGACTGTAACTGAATATAATTATGTACTTATGACTCTCTGGGCTAGCTAACTTATAAAGCTAGTTCCGTATGATCATTTTGATGAAGCACCGGGGTGCCATACTGCTTTATCCTATATGTTCACTAATTGATGTTTTCTTGTTTTGAATGATTGAGACATAGATGTAATGTATGACCCTAGACGACTTGATTATAGTATACACCCCTTCTTTCTTGACAACCGTGTCTGCTGTGTGACGTATTTGTACCTTATACAGTGTAGCTGGCCATGTTTATCACCATATTCTGGTACTAGGGCATGACATTATCATTATTATTTTATTTTATGGATGAGATTTAGTGTGCCTTTATTATACTGTATTTATAGCTTACGTATATTTATCATACGACTTGCCGCTCTACGTACCTAGTTCTACGTATTTTGGGACTACGGCGTTACATACATAGGTCTCATATTATACCAAATTGATAACATGATGGGTATGGGTATACTAGACTTTTGTTGTGTATCCTAAAATTGTTGTGTGTGAGTGGTGTCAGAAGGAGGTTAATTGGTGTATTAATAGGGTTGTTAAATCAAGGTTGATATTACGTATCATAGGGTGGGGGCTAGTAGTAGTCATGTGAGCATCCAACTATGGTGGGTATCCTATTTGAGGCACGTTAAGATACTAGCTAGAGTATTATAGTGATATGTAGGTGAGACAATAGTTTACACACAATAGAATTACTTATTTCTATGCAATTAGGATTTGTTGTGAATTGATGGATATAATATATATGTGTCACATAGATAATAGTTGTATCTATGTATCATAAGATTATCAAGGGAATTGGTAATAGAATTTGAGTATCATATATGATGGTATATACATGGATGTATAATACATTAGGGTATGAAAAGGGGGAAGCGTGCAGGTAGAGTTCCAGTGTGTGATACCTGTGGATACCAAATTGTTGTGCATATTATAGAAGCATAGAATTTCAGGCACATCTAAGGCCAGAACTCCTATGTGCCCTAACTCTCATGCACCAGAAATCAACATGCGCCAGGAACAGAATACTTGGCACAGTAGAAAATAGTAAAGAAGTAGAGACATAAAAATGGGCTTTTTGAAAGTCTATTACATGTCTTTTAAAAAGTAGAATTCTTTTACAAAAGAGAAAGAAAATCCTAAAAGCTACAGTCAAGGGCATCACTTGTCATGCGCATTACTGAAAGTGCTACAGCCAGGTGCATCATTTCAACATACAGCCAGGCACATCACTCAAGTGCTACAGCCAGGCGCATCATTCCAGCATCTCAGCGTAGGCGCATCTCCGTGCATAGTCAGAGCGAATCACTTCCTCGTCAGCATGCGGGCACTCTAGCAGAAGGAGTAGCTCTTCTAGCCTAAATAAATCAGGGCACGATAGCCCCGATCTGCGGCTCTTCCAACATAACAAAAATTGGGGCACGACCACCCCGATCTTTGTATACAACAGGCACCTTCAGCCTGTGTCGGGATACGACGATCCCGATATTTTGATGCAACAGGCACATTCACAGACTTATATGAAAATAGGGCCAATGGTAAAAATACCAACTTGGCACATCTTCATCTTCGAAAAGAGTTCATCGTCAACTCGCCAAGGCAGGGGACCGATCGAGTTCGTCTCCATGAAGGAAAGCTAAGTGAAATGAGAAACAAAACTCTTCACAAAGAAATTTATAGGTCGGGGCAACCTTCGCCCATGCGCCAAGTGGCAGTCTCCTCATATTCTGTACAATGAATTGGTTTTAATGACGATAAATCTGCCTCTTCGTATTTAACCAAGTCAAAACAACCATTAACGCCTCAAAGAACTCAACAGACGGGCCAATGAGGATGCGCCATGCGAAAGATGTGCCGTTGGCACCATGCGCTCCGTACCGATGCGCCCAATGGGATATAGACCCATGCGCCTAGTGGGGCACAAACTGATGTGCCCACTTCAAATCGTTACTCATCAAGCATTTAAAGCTATGAGGCAGAGTTGGTAGCACACTTCCTAAAGACTGAACAGTTGACAGCTTTTTAAAAAAAATGAAGAGCCGCCAACGTCATCTTCATTATTGTTGGTAACAGTTGTGCTTTGCCACGTGGCCGACCGATCACTTGTATGCGCCTCCACAGCCATGCGTCCAGCAATTTACATGTGCCTCAAAAGCCATGCGCTCTTGACTTACTCCTGATCACAAACGACAAAAGCCAAGTCTCTGCATGTGCTTCCACAGCCATGCACTCGAAGCTCTGCATGCGCCTCAGAAGCCAAGTGCCCAGACTTGTTTGTGACCTCTGAATGTCATAGACTAAGTCACCCCATACGCCAGATGCTAGACGCATCCTGACAGATCGCCCTCCACCAAATCCGTGATCATTCAGCCATGAACACGTGCCACGTGTCATTTGACTCCGTTCTACCTACGAATGGGTGCTAACCACCCAAGATCTCAGCAACGGCCGAATCTTCGCAACTACCATATGTCCGCTCCACTGCAGTCCAGCAGTGTAGTTCAAACAAGATTCAGCTTCAACTCAGGGTGCATCGTCCATGCGCCCCACAACATTAGCCACATGGCATTCCTGCATACAGGCACATCCTACATATGCGCACATGAGCAGACCAGTCTGCTGCCAATAAATAAAAGGATCGTTCCTTCATCCACACACACACACAGGAAGAGATCATCATATCTACATACAGAGACAAGAAAAGACAAGTAACATCTACTTCTCCTCCAAGCGCTCCGACATCCAGAGCAGCCTAGACCTTTAGAGAATCCAAAATCGTCGTCAGATTGTCAACGGAGTCAACACATTACTACTCGCTCCACCGATACAGTTTCCAGATAGAAACAAAAGTGTACTTCTAAGACTACGTCTAAGTCTTATATTATATACTATTCTGTTTGTAATCGGAATACCAAAGTTTTACCAATCAACAAAACCTTGTCGCATTTTTGATGGCAAACAAGCTGACGACTCTGCTAGGGACTTCTTTCTCTTATAATGAGAAAGTTGTGTTACAATCCGACGACATTAAGCTTGGCTCCTCCCACAAGACACTCGTGGTGCGCCTCAATCAACAGGCATATGAGGAGTTCATCTCTAAAGGCAGCGCAGGTCCTTCGAAGCGGCGGCCAAAGCCGAAGAAGACTCTCCAAGTCTGGGTGCGCAAAGGAGATCCGCCGAGCACCACCACTGAAGGGGACGCACCACCGCAGCCCACCCTTTCTGTTGATGTTCTCAGAAATCAAGATGCGTCTGCCAGTATAACGCATCTACCAGGGAAACACGATATTGACTGAATTCTCTAATTGTCCTCTTACCAGTCGAAGAAGATGCACCGACGAAACAAAGGCGCATCCAACTTCCCGCACATGAACTCTGGCATACAGGAGAGGGCCTCTATTTTTGACAGAATCACTCGCTGTCGTGGTGAGGATGAGTTGGATTTTGAGTACTATGCGCCTTCACGGGCTGGTATAAAGAAATCCAAGACAACACGGGCCATACGCCCCAAATCTGCTACACCCACAGTGAACCGGAGATGCGTGCTCAAAATCATACGCGCTACCGATGGTAAACTTTATAGAGTCGACTCGGGTGCATTTGTACCAGATACGAGCCGACTCTCAAAGTCCCCGTCTCGTTTGGGCGCATCTTCTACGTTTGGAACCAAGTCGTACGAGGCAAAACTTGTGACTTTGAACCCATATGCCCACGTGGTTTGTGCACATGAAGTAGGTTCAAGTTGCAGTAAATGTTGCTCCCCCACCAATGATCTGGGCATATCTCATGCGCTAGAACTGGATCAGGGGGTACGACATTCACATGACCACCCTGGCACTTGGCCTCGTCATGCGCCTGAAAGGGGTGTGAAAGTGAAACTCTCCTCTCATGATTTGCGTAATGTGATCACTCACAAACGCAGACCAAGAAAGCTGACCATTAAGCACGATGCGCCCCTCGCGGGGCACACTTCTGCCAAGGTCACCATCAACTGTTGCTGTTACGAAACAACGGCTCCATCATCCAGGTAGTATGTGTTCCAGCAACTGCAATCGGTTGCACCCATCCGACGTCGTCTTGGAAAGAAGGTGCCAATTGATGTTGAATCAGAGCCCAATGACGCTTCTTGTCATGTTGTCTCCAACTCCCGTTCATCAGGGAAAAAGACAACCACCAATCCTTCGACCTCAGCAGCATCGTCCAAGAGTCAGCCGAGGAAAAGCAAAACGATAGTCCCATCCTCAGGGGTATTTGAGAGCACCCGATCAAGAAAGAAAGTTCCAGCAGAAGCATCAGTTGGGAGTGCTCAAACTCTTGCTATCCATGACAACCCTCTTCTTGAAGATGAGTACGTTCTCCAATGAACTGACCCCGAGATTGTTGGGGGTAGCCAGTACGAGGCCTCAGAAGGGGAGGCCCTTTCGCAGGAAAGTGAGGTCGAAAGCGGAGCCTCAACCGATCCATCCACTTCCACCCATATTATGCCAGTCTACATAGCTGGGGATGGTGATGAAGAAGAGTCAGATGCACCAGCTCCGGACATCGTGTAGCACATAGACACCCTGGAAAGGAGCCTCAAAACCCTCTCTACCACCATGTAATCTTTAACTCAAATAATATTTGAGATTCGGACCACTCTAGCATCTCAACCATTAGCAAGGGCACCTGTCTTCACCAGTCCCAATGTAAGGGCCAATGGAGAATCAAGTATACCCGCTCAACAGGTATCTTCAGGTGCAAATCATCACACTGCACCTCGGACGTCGGCTCCTTCAAATTCTGAACTTCACACCTTATCGCCCTCACCGGCTTCCAGTTCTACAGAACAGTTGGTGGACATGACCAAAGATCTGCACGAGCACTTTGAAGCGTGAAACAAGTAGGAAGAATGTCAGAAGATGGGAATCCTGCGACCTTACCCTCTTGAATGGAACAAAGTGGTTTACCCTTCCAAGTATAAACCACAAACATTGATGCCATATGATGGGAATGATTCTCCTTGCCGGTATCTGACCTACTTCCAGTCCCAAATGGTACATCTTCCAAAGGAAGATGCCTTACTCACCAGCCTATTTGTCAGGGCATTGAAGGTAGTCGCTTACGACTGGTACTGCAGTCTCCCTGACCACTCCATATCATCCTTCGTTGACTTGATATGCCTCTTCCTCGACCAATTCTATGACGATGGAAAGGACAGGACCATGTCATCTCTTATAGAAGTATGCCAGATAGAGAAGAAGACTGTTCGAGCCTTCATCGAACGTTTCCGACAAGCATGCTTAAGGTTGCCTCTGTGTATGCCAAAACATGTACTGATCGATGCATGCAGCATGAACATGACTCCAACAACTAAGCTCTGGCTCGACTCCACCCAGCCTCTCGATTGGTGTTCATTGATCATTGGGACCGAAGATGCTGAAAAGAAGGCACATAATGCTCGCCTTCTGGGGGATTAACTTCCCCGCCTTCGATGACAAAGGAAAACGTGCTGCTACCAACAATAGTGGGTGCAAGGCAAAAAGAAAGCAGGCATTGACTGTCAACACTTTGAAAAGTACACAGGGGCTCGCTCAGAAACCTCCTCCATCACCGAGGCCGAAGGAGGTCTACTCCTTCAACGACGAGGACACCTTAAAACTCTTTAAGATGTTGAAACACAGCGACAAGATCAAGTTGCCTGATCCTAAGCAACCTGACGAGGTGGGCAGAGTGGGCGACCCGAGGTACTGTTACTACCATCGGTTCATTGGACATCCAACTCAAGACTGCTACATCCTCAAGAACTTCATACAATGCATGATCAATGGGAATGCCATCTCAGTCGATTACGAAGAGAAGACAGTCTCGGCCAACATGGTGTCGCTCCAGTTCGACACCTTACCGCCTACTACAACTCAGGATGGTGTTTTCCCCACCCGGAAGGCGACATTGGAGGTGGTCAACCTTCCTCCGACTCGTGACAACGTGAGTGGATTGATTCCACTCACCAAATCTCGGGGGAAGATCATGTGGGTTCACCCAGATCTAGCTCCAAAACTGACTCAATAAGGGGTACATTCTACCTCCAAAGCTAAAGGCAAGAAGATCAAGTCTTGCCGAATGGTGAGCTCCTTCCCCAAGGAGGCACTTCATGTACAAACGTGTTCACAACAGAACGCTCAGCCTGAGGAAGCCCCTGTCGATGTGGCACCTCCCGTCACCACCTCGGCTGCTCAAAGTAAAGGACCTTCCCGACTTCCGGCAGCTGACAAACAGATGCATAAGGAGGCCCGCTTCGACAGGCCTGTATGAAGAGATAACGCTTCGGGGTTAACCAAACCCCACAACTTAGACATACTGGCACAACTTGCAAGTATCCAACTCGGTTGTCCTTGTCCGAGCTCCTCCGCATGTCTAAAGATACTCGAGAGGCTCTCTTCGAAGCCCTGAAAGACACTGAGTCTTTCATCAGTCAGGTCAAGCAGCCCGAGGACGATCCATCAGCATGTCCATACTGCCATAGTGTGGGGGAGATCATCCCCAACATCACATTCACTCAATAAGACATGCTGCTTAAGAATAACAGGCACAACAGACCACTGTATTACACAGGGTACGTTGGTGCCATCAAGGTGGATCGAATATAGATCGACCCAGGGTCTTCTCTCAGCATTATCCCCCAAACTCTACTCCGGATGTTGGGGATCCCGATGCATCGTCTGACAGCATCCCACACTACAATCAGTGGCTTCAACGCCAGCAAGAATGAGCCGCTAGGGAGGATCGGGTTGTAATGTCATATCGGTGATCTCCAGACCGAAGTGACCTATTATATTGTGGATGCGGACGTCAACTACAACATCTTGTTAGGGCGGCAATGGATACACGAATACATGGTGGTACCATTCACTCTCCATCAATGTATAAAGTACGTATCCACCAACGGTATAGTCCGAACAGAGTTCGCTGATGTCAATCCTTTCAGGGGGATTGAGGCCTTCTTCACCGACTCTAATCTATACAAATAAATTCATCTCGAAGATAAAGCCAACGATGTCGATGATGAAGCTGAAGCCGAAGCTGACTTGGAGGCAAAGATGACAATCGACGCTCCCCTAAAAGTGCGATTCAAGGGGAAGCCACCTCAAATACCATTTCCTATAGTGGTCAAACTTCGCAGGAGGGCACTACCTTCTCTAGACGGAGCATCCATTGAAGCCCCTTTGAAGATATGACTCAAGGGGAAGCCTCCCCAAGTGTCGGCTCCTCTCGTGGCAAAAATATATAGAAAGACACCAGTTGTCGAAACACCAACTGAGGCACCTCTCAAGGTACGGCTTAAAGGTAGACCTCCTTAGTCTTCAGCCCCTCTTAATCTTCTAGAAAAGGCCTACGTATCTCTATCGGCACAAAACCCGACAAAGGCCAAGCTCCCAATAGGTTCTTCCGAATTACCTCAGGCCACTCCAGTACTCATTGACGAAGAACTGGGAGAGTACATATCCGCCAATATGGATGCACCATCCCTTGATGATGTAATCCCTCGGGACAAGATCCCATATTTTATCAATAAAAGGGTGACTTTCAATTATTCTAATCTTCCACATTGGAATGCCATGTATACTCTAAATAATGCTCTACAGCCATTGCAAACACAAATAATGAATGTTAATCATGTAAATCGAGTCGTCCTGTACCAAGGAGTCTGTTATATAGTCCTGTCTCGAAACTAGGATGAGAAACCTAATATCTTTGGTAAAGTCGAGCGTCACCAAGACCTTCTACTGACGGAGCCAGAACCGACACCGATAGATTGCAAATTTATCGGTACAATGCTCGAGCCAAGCATCTCATCCAAAAGATAGGCTACAACCTGAAAAGCGGCCAGGGTCTAAATTATGGCAAGGGCCGACGTCTTCCCTTACGACTCCATGTTCTGAAAGGGAAGCCACAAGACTATTATCACCGTACTCGACGGGGGTTGGGCTACATCACGCCCCCAATAACCCCAGAAAGTTCAGAAGCAGAAGACATCGCACATACTCACTCGTCTGAGGCTTCAACTTGGGACACCGACACCAGCGTCGACTCAATCATCAGGAAGGTGCATTCATCTAATATGAAGACTGTGCATCCTTCAGAAGATGAAGACGACAATCAAATAATAGAGTTCTTCGAAGAAGAACCCTGGGCTCGATGCCTAGGCGCATAATGGAAATCTCACTTTGAATTACGAGAATACCCTACCAAAGACAAAGTCGAGCAGATTGACCTCGAGGATGAATCTTCATCCAAACTCAATGCACAACCTCGAGGATGAATCTTCATCCAAACTCAGCAAGAGCTTGGCAGGAAAGGACCGAGAATCTTTGGTCCAGCTGGTCAAAGAATACATCGACGTTTTCGCTTGGAGTTATAAAGACATATTGGGGCTCGACCCACAAGTCGTAATGCACAAGCTCAATGTCTTACCAGACGCTGAGCCCATTAAGCAGCAACAACGACGCTTCTATCCCAATATTATGGACGCTATTAATAAAGAAGTAGATAAACTCCTGGCTAATGGGTTTATTCGCGAAGAGCAACATCCTGAGTGGGTAGTAAATGTTGTCCCCGTCACCAAGAAGAACGGAAAGATCTGAGTCTGCATTGACTTCTGAGACCTCAACACGGCTTGCCCGAAGGACGAGTTTCTACTCCTGATCATCGACATAATGATCGACAATACATGTGGCTTCGAACACATGTCCTTCATGGACGGGTACTCGAGCTACAACCAAATCAAGATGTTCACAGACGATGAAAAGCACACATCGTTCAGGACTCCGAAGGGGGTGTACTGCTACACAGTAATGCCCTTTGGCCTGAAAAATGCAGGTGCCACATACCAAAGAGCTATGAGCACCATCTTCCGCTAGCACCTTCATAAAATAATTGAATGCTATGTTGACGATATCGCCGTCAAGAGCCATCTTCGAGGCGATCACCTACAAGATCTGAAGGCAATGTTAGATCTCATGCAGGCACATCAGCTCAAGATGAGCCAAATCCTTCCTTGGGATTTCCAGTAAAAATTTCTTGGGCTTCATTATCACTGCAAAAGGCATCCATGTCGACTGCGAGAAGACTAAAGCCATCCTTGAAATGGACCCTCCGAAGAACCTTAGAGAACTTCGAGGCCGGCATGGACGTTTCGCCTATATCTGATGGTTTATTGCGAACCTTTCTGGAAAATGCTAACCCTTCACCAAGCTCATGAAGAAGGGAGTCTTCTATGTCAAGACGGAAGAATGTCAGAAATCCTTCGACGATATTAAAGCTTATCTGACGAGCCCCTGGTGGCACCTGTCGCAGGCAAACCATTTCTACTCTATGTCCGTGCAATGGACCATTCCCTTGGCACTTTGTGTAACGCCCCAGTCCTAAAATACGTAGGACTAAGTACGTAGACATGCCAGCTCTATACATACGAAGTACAGGGCCTTGTATGTATACATAAGCTGTAAAATGCAGTAAACCACAACTAACTAATCTCATCCACAAAATAAGGGAATAAAAGATATCATATAATGAATTGTTTTGGTATAATATGTTGGATGGAGACACATCCACTACCAACCAAAATAAAAAGAAAGAAGTACATGATATATAAAAGGACTAAATGGAAGTAGCAAGGAGGAACCAAGTCACTTCATCTTCGAATAAATGGAGAAGACCACGATCTCGGCTAGGATACCTGCGGAAGACATGAACACACACCTGGGGAATAACCAGGTCCTCAGTGGGACGTAGCAAGATACAGGAAGAATAAGCTAATATGAACTGTCAAAATAATAATAATATGCAAGACTCTCCTAGACACCAATATGCAAAAGGGAATGCTAACCATCTATTGTGCAATTTAGAGGACAACTTTCATGCGCATGGGTAGGATTTAGGCTACATGTACGTAACTGGCATCCAGTCATCCGTATCCGTCCGTAACGTCCAAAACGTCAGAAGGCATTTGCAAATATAAATTGCCACAGTTCCATCCGGAGACTGTGGTTTACCTGTTTAGATTCCCATACGCACTAGCGACTTTCCTCCCCCAATGTTCCCCACTGTCCAAGTCATGCCCATGGCTCGTCCAGTTTTGTAACTGCTTGAGTCTCTAAAACCCTAGTCATAGCAGTTACGAATATCTACCGTCACACGACTTTAGAGATGGTCAGTCCATAAGTCATGCCCCTAGCAAAATATCTCAAACCGTGTAGTATGAGTGTCATGGCCCAAGGCCATATAAGGATATCCCCTAACAAGAAGGTAGTCTGCTAAAACTAAGTTAACATGCATATAGTAAAGTAAAACGACTAATAGAATCGCTTTCACCCAAATGTGGCTTGGACGTGCAGTTTATAATAATTAAAAATAATATATATGAAACAAAGTAAGTAATACAAAAAATAAATAATATGACAGTTTATTAGCAAGGTATACTTGCCTGGTGTGACTCCTGGCATGGTGCAATGTTCTGAAATGTCCCCAGTAGTCCAATAGCTTGAGTTGGTTGCAGTTGATGCGCGATATGATTGTGTTGGCACATAATAGTCGTAGAGGTCATGAGTACGCAAGATGATCTCAATTGATGGGACGGACCGTGTCATTGAGTCTAGAATAGTCAATTTAGCTAGGGACAATATAGGGAGGCAAGAAGAAAGGGAACAATTGGAATAATTGTGGTTAAGAATTGATTTTCAAAGGGAATCGTATAAATAAAATATATATAACAATTTTTTTTTAAAAAACTTTTTGTTTGGAAACAATATTTGAAATTCAATTATAAATAAAAACTATATTTGAAAATCAATTATAAGTAAAAACTATATATTTCTTTTATTCAAAATACTCAAGTAATTACTTGAAAATATAGGAAAACAATTTTATGATAAAAACTAACTTTTATCGAATATAACTTTTAGACTAAAAGAAAACATAACAAACAAAATAATATAACAATATTTTAGGGCTTATAAACCCAAATTTGAAAATAATATAGGACTATGCCTAATACAAATTTTTTGTGACCAAATTAATTTAGAAATATTACCATATATTTATTTAACAAAACAAAATAATAATAATAATAATAATAATAATAATAATAATACAACACTTTTGTATTAAGTAACAAGTAAGAAAAAAACAAAAACAAAAAAAAACAAAAATAAAGCTATCATAGGAACAATTGTTCCTTTCCAAAAAGCACCATTATAATCTCATAATTTCCTATGCCAATGACGTAACAAAGTCACCGAGTACTCCTCTCAGCAGCCATTGAAATGGGAAGAAGTAGTCTGCGGGAAGAGAGGAAAGAATCAGAGGAGAAGAGGAAAGGGGAAATCGAAGGAGAGAGGGAAGAGGGATCGAAAAGAGAGTGGGAAGGGAAGAGAGGGGCGCTTACGGGGGCTGGGCTGCGCCGATGGCGGTGCTCGCTGCACGCATCAGGCGGCGGATGTGGTCAAGCCGGTCGGAGGCGAGACAGGTCGGAAGCTCGTCGGCGGGTGGTCGGGCGCTGGGACGGCGACGAGCGACGTGGAACTGCGGAGGAGTCCGGGCGAAAGAGCGGGATCGGAGGGCGGCGCCAAAGGAGGGCTGCGGTCGGGGTCGAGAGGGTTTTCTGCTGGATCGGTCGTACGCGAGGGCAGGGCATCGTAGAAGGGACGACGGTGGTGGAGGATGCGTGCGCCCGCGATAGGAAGCGGAACTCACACGACGGCGGGAGGCTGACTCAGCGAGGAAGTTTGCCGGCGGGGATCAACTGCTCAAAAGGTTAGTGGTGATGATAGGTAGGATTTGAAGAGTGGTGGCGCCGAGCACGATTGCGGTGGCACCGGATTAGTTTCGTGGCGGTTGTGGATGAAGGCGGGTGAGAGACGGAGATGGTAGTGGCGGCGTCCTGGTCTTGGTGACGGAGGTGATGGGGATGGTAGTTGGCGGCTATGATGGCGACGGTAATGGCGAGTGCCAAGTGGGGAGCGGGTTTTTCGGCTTCGGCCGATGGTGGCAGTAGATAGGTATAGTGGTGGCACTAGTGTGTGTTTGGCCGGGGTTTGGCCAGGGCTGGTCGAGTTGTCAGGCTGTCGTGGCGGCGTAAGTGCTGGTGGTAGTTTTGGCCAATGGTGGTGACGGGGGTACGGCTTTGGCCGTGGCTGGTCGGTTGGGTGTTTGGCGTAGAGTTCGGGATCGGCATGTGGAGATAGGGGTGGCGCACAGAGGAGTTGCGACGGTGTGCTGCGGTGGCAGCGGCTTGTTGGGGCTGCTTGGGTTAGGGTTATTCTTTTAGGCTGTACGTGTCGGGATTGTCCGACACAGGAAAGGGTGCCAGAAATTGTTGAGCACAAGATAGGGAAATGTAGTATATGTAACGGACATATGTAGTGGATGGACAGGGAACACAGACACGATGCACTTTGTGTTTGTGGAGAATATTGTGGGTTTTGGAATTTTTGCAGAAGAGCCAAGAAGCCTCTCCTTATATAGGAGGTGGAGGACCCAGTTGGATAAGGACTGGGATTATTTAAATCCCCAATTAGATCTTTTCATATTTAATTCAAATTGACTAAAAGTAATTGGATAAAATTCTAATCCAATATAGATACATTCTATTTTTAAATTTAAAATAAAGTCAATAAAATCTTTCCAAATTTTAATCGTCATAATTAATTAAATTTAAACCAAACAAAGTTTTAAATTATCTTTTATAAATACTAAAAAATCAATATTAAATAATTTCAAAAATTGCAAATATATACATGAATTAAATTTCATGTATCTCGCATGCGACTAGTACAAAAATATCTATGTATATATTATTTTCAAAATCGGCATAAATAAATAAATAAAATATAGCCGCTAGTGCGGCAGAATTTATATACCTTCCAGCAAAATAAACAAGTTACTATACTATATTGAAATGAGATATATGTTTTCTATATTAATAAATTTCATAAATAAAATGTTTTCAAAATATGTACCTCGCACATATTCGCACTCGACGAGCAAATATGAAAAACGCAAATTCGTACGTGACGTTTAAATTTGAAAACAAAATCAATACCAAATAAATAAATAAAATTTTAAAACCATAGTAAAAATTTAAGGGGGTTTACATCCTACCCATCTTATAAGAATTTTATCCTCGAAATTAAAAATAAGTAGGGGTTGAAAAGGATAGAAGGATCTCTTTTTGGGAAACATAAACAAGGCAAAGTTGTGATTTTTGATATCGATGAAAATAAGTCAAGGATATGGTGTTAAACGAGAATCGCTAGCTAAGGTATATAAATCATGATAACACAAAATCGAGTAGATCAAGAGAATAACTTAGGGACTTGGGAGAGATGGTTCTTCGGAGAAGGTTGCAAGGTAAATATCTAGGTTGAGGACACGAATCATTTTCAAGTGTCATAGAAGATTGCGATAATAGATATGGAATCGACGAGTTGTTCAAAGCGAGGATATAGTCACCTTGGTTGGTCCATGGCTAACTATCTTGGCAAAAGATGGTGGGACAACTAAAGGTGATACTTTGGGTCTATCTATCGAGTACGAGTCTTCGGCTAAAATAGATGAAAGACGAAACCCAATACGAGTCCAAAGAAGTTATTTTCGAATACCAATATGTGGTTCAAAGGCGAGTGAGTAATTCAAAAAGAATTGTCAAGGCAGTCGTGAATGAGACTCTTGTAAAACCCCTAAATTTCTACTATATTTTTTTATTCGATTTTGGTACTGAATTAAAAATTTTGTATTGTACGTCGCGTAGTCGTATTGTACGTTGTGCGCAAACGACATATTTCGTAATTGCTCGTCAAGTACGAATATGCACGAGCGTACATATTTTTAGAAAAATATTTTAATTTTAATTTTTATAGTTCAAAATAATTTATATAATAAATACTTTGCTATCATACAAGAATTGCTAAGTTTGTTCTTTTCATTTTAAAGGCCTTTTAACTACAAATAATAAATAATATTTTTATTGTATACTAGAAAAATATATTTATGTAAATCTTATTTGTGCATACATATATCATAATTAATTATTACCTTATTTTTAATAAATAGTGTAATTTTCGAAATTATTATTATTAACATTTTTGGAAAACATATTTTCGAAATATTTGTGACAATTTAAATTTTGATTTGATTTCATGGATACATTTAAATAGATTAAATTAATATCAATAATTGGAATTTGATTTATTTGATTTAATTTTAAACTAAAGGGATATAATTTAAATAGGATTTGTATTTGGATTTGGATTTGAATTAAATAGATTGAATTATCAAATTTGGGTTTTAAATATTTCCCTAATCCTATCCAATTGGAAATTTCCACATCCTAAAAATAGGCAGGTACTCCTCCAATATTTTCTCTACAAAATTCCTCCACAAAATTTTCACAAAGTGTACGTGCATCGTGTCGGTGTCCATCTCTTCCGTGTCAGCCGTGACGGCCTCGGGTCCGACCCCGGTGTCTTTCCAATAAGTATTCTTTTTTTTACATATACAGATTCTTCCCTCTCCTCTGTGTCGACAACCCGACACACAAACCCTAGTCCTAAACCAAACCCTAACCCCGTCCAGTCCGATCCGCCGCCATCGTAAGTACGGCATCGCCCGTCGGAGTTCCCGACAGCCACCTTCGCCTTGTCGCCATCATTCACCAGCGAAACTCCCCGGCAATCACCTAGACAGCCACCACCACCTCCTTCTGAACTCCGACCCGCCTCCCGTCCATAACCCGACTTCCTGCCAAAGCCACCCTGTCTCCACCATCATCACCATCAACGCCATCGCTAACATCTTCACCATCACCACCATACCGGCCACTCCGGCCGACCACTCAGACCCGACCACATCATCTCCACCATCCCCGAAACCTACAGAATCAGACCCCGACCAGCGTCGACCACCCGACCCGGCCATGCACGCCACCACCACAGACCACCAAAAATTTCTAGAAATAAAAGAAAAAAAGTAAATTAAACACCACCACTGCCACCGCCTTACCTTCATCGGAGTCGCGCGCAACCTCCCGTCCGGCCGCCTCCTTGTGCCGCGACCGCCGTCGATGACCACCGTAACCTCTGCCTAGTCGTTCGCCCCCAAATCCTACTCCTTTCCTCCGCGAGCGGCGCGCCGCCGCATGTCGCCAGCCCTCGGCCACCTCTTCTCCGACTCCGCAAACCCTCACCGCCGCCGGTGCCCTAGCCGCAGCGCCGCCACCGCTCCTCACTTCCCTCCGCCGCACCGGTGCGAACGTACCGCCCGCACGCAGCCTCCGACGACCGCCCTTCTCTCCGCTCCTTTCCTCACCGCCACTTGCACGCACAGCCGTGCCGCCGAAAACCTACTGTGCCACCGCTTCCTCCGAAGGCTGCGTGGCGAGCTCCGCCCGACCGAAACCCCATACGCGAGCCCCTGCCGCGCCTAACACACCGCCACCACCGTTCCTCGCCGGACCGCCCTCCTTATTCCCATCTCCCTCTCGCTCTCTACTCCTCCTCTTCCGTTCCTCCCTCTCTCTCCCTCATGCTTACTCTCTCTCTCTCTCTCTCCCTCCTTCCTCTTTGTCTCAATTTGCAGGAACAGAAGCAGTCAACCCACTGCTGTAATGGGTTTGATGATTTTAAATGGTCTTTTTGTGTGTTTAGAAATTTTAAATGTTTTCTTCTTCTTTTATTAGTTATTATTATTACTATTATTATTATTATTATTATTAGTATTATTATTATTATTATTATTATTATTATTATTATTTATTATTATTAGTTATTATTACTGTTATTATTATTATGATTTTATTATTATTATTTTCTATTACTATTATTATTATGGAGAGCAGTACAGTTGCTGCTGTTCCTTTTTATATTTTTATTAAAATTCTATTATTATTTTTACAAATTATGTTATATTAGGGGTAGCATACCATATTTTGTGATAGAAGTATTATTGTTTATATATATATATTTATTTTTGGCCTATAAAAATGTAGTTTCACTATCTCAAATTTACTTTTGCAAAGTTAATATTTTAGTCTAAAAATAATTTATGGTTCTTTTCAAATATTCTTCTAAAAATTATTTTTTTAATAAAAATATAATTTCAAGTATTACAATTATTTTCTTAAATAGTATACGTATCAAATTATTCAAAATTCCTTCGATTTCCTCCAGCCCGTTACTAAACCCTCTTATTCCCATTCGGTCACCAAATTCGTACCACCTTATGTCCACCCAAACTAATTTGACCCTTTTGGACCCAATGGAACTGTCTGTGCCACCACTCGAGATCACCTTGTATAGTTGTTGCACCGAAGTCGCAGTTCATGCCACCTTGATCATCGCAGCACACCAGGCGTCCTACCAGGCAAGACACCTTGCCATTTGCTGTTTAATTATTTTAGCTCATATTTCATACATGTTCATTATTTTCTTTATACAAAATAAACTGTAATACATGGCATAACTTGTTAGAATTTACTGTTCAGTTTCTTGCTATGTATTATTTTCTTACACATTAAAACTTAGAGTTAAGGGACCACCCTTTGTGTGTTGCATTCATAGGCCTTGACACGTTTATACCACGTTGTTGTGTGTCACATATAGGACTCAGACATGCGTGATTGGCTGGCCACCAGTATGTATAAGTCGTGCGTTAGGAAATAACTGTTAATAGAATTGCATGCTAGAAGACTTAGCAGTTATGAGTTGGCATTGGGCGGGAAGAACATGATTAGAAGTTGACTACCACCCTATCTATCGTAGACTCGCTCGCTACTGAGGAACGATAGGTAGACTATATGCTATAGACTCGCTCGGTACTGAGGAATAGTATATGGTGTTGTAACTTGCTACTGAGGTACTGAATTGGTATTGACCGGATAGTCATGCGACCATGAATTATTCTTAAATACATTTCACTTAGAATGGATAGGCACCTTTATCCGTTAGGTATGAGTACCTTTGGTTTGGGTACTTGTATCTGACCGTGGCTTGGAACAATAACTTGTCGCGGATTAGTTCGTCACATCTTGTCCTTGTTTGGTTGTAGGTGTGACTTACTACTTCGATGAGAAGGTATTGAACCTTGTTGGGGTCCGGATACCATATTGGATTCATAGCATGGAAAGATACGTCACCGTGAATTAGTTTACCATCTCCTGTCCTTGTTTGGTTGGAGGGATGGTACGCTCGTTCAATAGGTGTGTATTGGACCATGTTATAAATTTAATTAACTTTTTTATTTGAGCAATATTTATTCAGTTTATATGGCATGATATTATGTGTCTTGTTACGTCCCTCTGAGGACCTGGTTATCTCTCCAGGTGTGTGCTCTTGTCTTTCGCAGGTGTTCTAGCTCTAGTTGTGGTCCTCTCTATTTTTTCGAGGATGATTGCACTTGGATCGTCTTCGCTTCGCTCGCCAAAATTATTTCTTTTCTCATATATTTTCCTTTACTCGTTGGTAGTGGATTTGTCTCCGCCCAACATATTGTATCAAGATAATTCATTATTATTATATGACATCTTTTATCATTTATTTTGTGTGGATGAGATTAGTTATGGTTCTACTGCATTTTATAGCTTATGTATTCATACGAGGATTCCATATATTGGAGTGTACTTCGTATGAATACAGCTGGCTGTAGGCCTCAAAAATATAGTCACGCTGAGTTAACACAGCCTATCAAGAAAATGTCTAAAAGACACGCTGAGTTCTATCAAATCATTTCCTCAAAAGTACGTAAAGTTCAAAATAGTACTCAAAGACAGCTCACCATTTGTCAGATTGTAATTATGATTGATAGCACGACAGTCAATAAACGTCTCCTCGTATGCCACGTATGCACAGGATTCAAAATATCTTAGCCGACTATTGCGTGATTTTTGAAATCTTCTTCAACAAGATTCGGTCTTCATCAAGTTGGCGTACCAAAAAAGGGCTTATCATCATTTAATGTGACTGACAAAGTAATCAATGTCAGAGATTTTGTGTCAATCGAGGCACGTCGAATCAAGACAGCTGGCCGTTCTGACTCAAGTCTGCGTGCATTTTGAACTTCAGTGTTTCTGCTTCAAGTTTACGTGTATTCTGAGCCTTCTGCCTCAAGTTTGCGTGTATTCTGAGCCTTATGCCTCAAGTTTGCGTGTATTCTGAGCCCTCTGCCTCAAGTTTGCGTATATTTTGAGCCTAAGTATTTCTGCTGTGAGTCAGCGTGGATTTTTCATCTCAACAGGGATTTCATCCTCAACCAGTTAGCGGATTATCATCTCAAATTATCAAATTGGAGTATGTGGCAGACATGCCACGGATCTCTCGTATGCGTGCCCAGTAACTTGCACACGACTCATGCATAATTGCCATGTGTCCAACAGTTATGGGCCACGTCCAGTAACCACTCATCAACCTTGCGTACGATTGAGTCCTGCGTGATTATCAACTATGCATAGGTTATGAAGACAGTTATCTTTTTAGTTATTTTTTACTCTATAAATAGAGTTCTTTTCTCATTCATTGTACAGATATACAGAATATCTAAATTGCTGTCGAATTCTTTAGAGCTTTTCTTCTTCGCATCGTCCAAGGGATAAAGCGATCGTCTTCTAGATCGGATTCCTACAGTTGTATTTTCCCAGAATCAAAATAAATAAAGTGAATTTATTTATGGAAAACAAATTGGCGACTCTGCTGGGAAAACCCATCTCCTCTTCTGAGATGGCCATAACTCAATGCGACGCTTCGTCGGTCGGATCGACGAAGAAGGTGATATCGATTCAGTTCAATCAACTCGCCTATAAAGAAATACAGCGGGCTAAGGGTGGCAAGCACACTTCAGCCTCTATCACCACTGCCAAATCAAAGAGACGATCTGTCTACGTCCCTAAGAATCTGTTGGCGACCAAAGATGGTGAAGTTTCTGCCACAGCGTCCATTACTAACACTGGCAAGAACTCCACTGCAGGCACGCATACTCCTGTGTGCTCGAAGACGATAGCATCCAAAAGATACGCTAACAGTGATGGCTCTTTAGCCAAATCTGTTTCCGTAGTCACACACACCAAAAGTCACGCTGACAGCACTGGCGCTTTAGCCAAACCTGTTCTAGCGTGCATTTCCAAACCCAAAAATCACACTAACAGCACTGGTTCTTTAACCAAGCCTGTCTCAGCGTGTATTCCGTACGCATCATCCACCAAGTCAGCTCTCCCTGACTCAGCATGCGTACCAAAATCTGGCTTTTCAGCCAAGACTTTATATGCTGACAGCACTGGCTCCTTAGCCAAATTGTCACCAGCAGCATATTCTAAGAAGAATAGCTCTTTAGCTATTTCTTCCTCCTTGTCAAGATCTGCTAGAACTGGGGGTAGTCTTGCTATGGCTCCTCCACAAATGGCTCACAAAGTCCCTTCGAATAGGAACAACTCTTTAGTTGTTTCTTCTGCTCCTGTAGTGTTTACTTCAGGAACAGCTTTGGCTGACAGTTTTGTTAGTCAAAGAAAAGGAAATAGTCTTTTGACTACTCTTCCTTCTGGACATTCTATGTCTCAAAACTTGAACAAGTCTAAAAAGAAACATTTCTTAATGTCTTCTTCTACGACTTCTTCAAATTGGGCACAGAATTTGTCTCTACAAAATGGTTTGTTACCAACTCATAATCTAGGGGATGGTTCAACTCTTCCTTTTCTGCAAATATCCAGATCAATGGAAGAAAAACTTCAAGTATTAAAGACCAATGTTTTACCTCCAACAGATCTAAGAACGAAACTTAATCAATCCCGTTTGGGAAGCACTTATGGTGTTAAGAAACCATACCAATCGAAAATGAAAGTAAGAGTTCCGGATGCAGAATATGCCAAAAATTATGTTGCTCAGATTAATCACTCTTTGTATAATCAAGAGCCGGCAAAATCCAAGGACAAGAAATACGTTCCTAATAAACAAAGATTGTTCCCAAATATACCTCAATCTTCACATACGGATTTGCGAGAACATCTTCAACAAAAGAGGAGGAATAATTCTCTGTCAATGGATCATGACCATACTGATCATGATTGTGACTTCCAACCTAGGGTCATAATACAATGCAGATGTCAAACTAAACGACAGTCTGTCTTTAATCGGATCCAGTATGAACCTATGTCTGATGAAGATGAACCTCTTTTCGCTTCTATCAACGTGATCTCTCGAGATACTGGGGGTAGAACTGATAGTCAAGATGGGGTATATAGAGGCACCAGATCAAGAGTCCTGGCTTCTAATCAAAGAACTTCGATTTCTGAAGACTATTCTGAATTCCTTGGAGAATCCAACTTTTCACCTCTTTCTACTGGAGGTAGTTCTCCTACAACTAATTTTGACACACAAAGCAATGATTCAGAACAAACAGTATCATCAACAATCCCTCGTATAGTCACAACTTATATGGTGGATGGGAATACGGAATTAAACAATGAACCTTCTTCTTCGATGACTCCCCAAGACTAAAGAATTGCTTCTTTGGAACAACAAATGAAGTCTATGGCCGATACTATGAAGTCCATGTATGAACTTATGACAACCCAACTGCAAAATCAATAGACTGTACCTGACGCCATACCAATTGATACTGGTGTAGGTCCAGTGCATGTTCCTCCAGCAGTACAATCCAATATCCCTGGGCAAGCTCAACCAATTCCTAGCCATTCGGGAGCTGGGGGTAGCGCTTATAATGCTGTCCCTCCTCCTAACTATTCTCTACAAGCTACAACTCCACAATCTTCCGGAGTCGTTACTGAAGAATTGAGGAATCTCCGAACCCAATTTGAAGCATTCAAACAGAAAGACGGTTTACAAAGGTTAGGTATCAAGCAACCTTATCCAATAGAATGGAAGCAAGTATCATATCCTCCTAAATACAAGCCTCCTACTATCTCATTCTTTGATGGGACCACCTTCCCAAGTCAGTTCATCAATCACTTTGAAGTGATGACTGATCAGTTGCAACCGAACAACGCCCTCCTTACTCGGGTGTTTGTCGGATGTCTCAAGGGAACGGCTTATGAATGGTATAGAAGTCTCCCTAATGGGTGTATTACCTCATTTGCCAGCTTCAAACAAATGTTTCTTGAACGGTTCTATGAAGGGCTCAATGACATGACTATGTCTGCTCTTATAAGAATCAAACAGAAAAATAATGAAAGCACTGAAAGCTTCATTGAAAGATTTAGAAGAGAAGCTTTAAAAATGCCTCTCGGAACTCCCGATGCCGTCAGTATCGACACTTGTAAGTCGAATCTCTTACCAATCATTAGCATGTGGACAGGATCCACTCAATTCTAAGATTGGCCTTCCTTCATCGTCAGTGCCAAAGCTGCCGAAGTCAGTGCCGAGACTTTCAAAGGTCTGGGGGTACACATGACTCCCAATGAATCAAGTCAAAATACTAGCAATAGTACGCGACCTAACAATCGTAAAGAAAAAGAGACTCTCGAAGTCAATCTCTAGAGCAAAAATCAAAAGGTAATATCTGCCCAAGCTACCCCAGCTCCAACAAATCAACAACCAAGAGCACCTCGCCCCAAAGAAGAATACTCTTTTGACGACGATGACGTCCTTGGTATCTTTGAATGTCTACTTAAAGGTAATAAAATACAATTACCTGACATCAAGAAACCCGATGAAGCTGGTAAGATAGATCATCCTAAATACTGTCCGTACCATAGAATGTTGGGTCACACAGCTCGTACATGTTTTGTACTGAAAGAAAAAATCCAGGAAATGATCAAATCTGGAGTTGTCACTCTCACTCCGAAAGAAAAGACCGTCACCTCCAACGTTGTCTCTATGCAATTCAGAGATTTTCCTCCTCAACTCCTTGAAAGCGGGATCGTTTCTATTCCCAAGGCAACTCTTGAAATCGTGAATATTCCCCCCATAGTCTGAAGGATTAGTACCGATCACTATTGAAATAGGAGAAATCATATGGATTCATCCCGATCTAGTGACAGATTTTGAATCTCCTCCCCTTCAAAAGACTACTTCCCTAAAATCTAAGAAGGCCGAAAAAACTAAGTCATGTCATATGACTTCTTTCGGATCTACTTCTGACACAGAACCAAAAGATAAAGTAGAAGCACTTGCTGGTGCTACTAGAACAGGAAAACAGTATCTAAAGGATTATTCCAAGAGTCCTGAAGATACTCCTGATATCTCTCCAGTTGACAAAGATACTCCTGATGTTCCTCGTGAGGAAGAATCATCCACTGCACCTATTCCTTCAACTACACCGGTTGTACCTATTCCTTTCGAGCCCACAGCACTTGAGAAAGGCAAACAACAAGCTCGCTTCGATAAACCAATCAGGAAGTCCCCTCCCCTTGGACTTCAGAAGCCTTATAACTTTGACATTTTAGCTCAACTTGCTAATACTTCAGCTAGAATGTCCCTCTTTGAACTTCTACGTCTTTCTAAAGAGACCCGAGAGACATTAAGTGAGGCACTTCTTCAGGCTGACTTTTGTCTTGCACAATTAAAGAAGCCAGATGAAGAACCTGTTACTTGCTTACATTACAATAGTGTATTGGAGATCATCCCGAATATCACCTTTATACAAGATGACATGTTATTGGAGGATAATCGACATGATCGACCTCACTACTACACCGGTTGCATCGATACGATGAAGATAGATCGTATTCTTATTGATCCAGGGTCTGCTTTAAGCATAATGCCAAAGAGTCTGCTGGATGAATTAAAAATCCCTCTTCACAAACTTTCCAAGATGGTTACTACTATATTGGGATTCAATCAAAGCCGAAGCGAGCCGTTGGGAAAGATTCATCTGAAACTTCAAATAGGCGATTTTAGATCCAAAGTCACTTTCTATTTGATCGAGATCGTGGGATCTTATAATCTTCTCCTGGGAAGACCTTTCCTTCATGAAAATAATGTGGTGCCTTCTACTCTTCATCAGTGCTTCAAATACATTGACAGCAATGGAAAAGTACAAAAAGAAGTTGCTGATATAAATCCTTTCCGTGGGGTTGAAGCTTATTTTAGTGATTCCCGGATGTACAAAGAGGAGTATACAAAAATGGTACAAGCTATGGAAAAAGAAGATCCGCAAAGTGAGACCTTAATAATTCCTATTAAAGGTCGAACTACTCAGCAACAGTCTCCTAAACCCTCTGGAGAAGGTCCTTTCATTATTTCAGTGAGCGGACGTATCTCTCCATTACCTCAATCATCTACCCAAGATACACTGATCATTCCTGTCAGTGGGCGTACTACATTTTCTGCATCTTCACCTATAAAATAGGACACTCTGGTAATCCCTGTTGGTGGGCGAACTACTTTTCCATCCCAAGCTTCAAAGGAGCTCACCTCTTCTGAGCCATTTGTGATCGATCTTAATCGAAACAAAACTCCTTCTCGTTCTTCTTCTCCCCCTTTAGTCATTGATTTGGCTAAGATTTCTAAGGTTCAACCTCCTTCTAATGTAAATATTACTATTTTTGAATTTAATGAAATATCTCCGTCTTTGCAGTATATTGATGTTTGTAATCATGTTCATAGTTATTTGTATTTGTTAGATGACTTGAAAACAATAACCATAGGAGTTGTACAGACTTTTCATACAGAAGTATCCTTAGAATCAGTACAAGATTCATGCTTTCTAGTACCTAGCAGAAAACTAGGAGACATTCCAATATTCTTCTACAAAGGACCAAAAAAACCCTATCAACCTTGAAGATGATGATAGAAATGATGATTCTGGAAGATTACAGTTGCGTCGTTACAGCCAGCAATCTAAAGATATTATCAAAAATATGGGCTATGACTTCAGAACTGGCCTCGGTAATGGAAAAGGAAGAAAAATGCCTGTTCAGATTCCTTCTCTAAAATATGGAAGGACAAAATACGAATTGGGTTATATTGCTCCTACTTCCTTCATCAATATCATCCATGCAGATCCCGAATCTGACGAAGATAAAAGATCTGATTCTTCTAGTTCCTCCTCTTGGGATTCTGATACAAGTATCGGTGACTTCCACCGTAATATTCTGTCTTCCAACATGGTTTCCGCTGACGGTCCTGAAGAAAATGACGAAGACGAATTTGAAATCTCATCCGAGTCAGAACAATGGGCCCAAAGGTTAGATAATCAATGGGAGTTTAGATTCGAGCAAAGAGAACCTCCAACTGAAGATAAACTCGTTCAAATAGATGTTGGTGAAGAGGGATCCCCCAAACCAATATTTATTAGTAAAAGTCTTTCAGAAACTGATAAGCAAGACATGATCAAACTTATTCGCGAATACATCGACGTCTTTGCTTGGAGCTATGAAGATATGCCAGGACTTGATCCACAGATCGCAACTCACAAACTCAATATCATGCCAAATGCTAAACCGGTCAAGCAACAACAGCGACGATTTCGTCCAGACATTATGGATGCAATTGAAGCCGAAGTTAATAAACTCATGGCTTCTGGGTTTATCAGAGAGGAACAACACCCTGATTGGGTGGCTAATATAGTTCATGTCCTTAAAAAGACTGGCAAGATCAGAGTATGCATAGACTATCGTGATCTCAATACGGCATGTCCTAAAGACGAGTTCCCCCTACCAATTACTGATGTTATGATCGATAATACCTGTGGTTTTGAACGGATGTCATTCATGGATGGGTATTCTGGATATAATCAAATTAAAATGTTTCCAGATGACGAGAAACACACTTCCTTCAGAACGCCGATCGGTACATACTGTTATACAGTGATGCCATTCGGTCTCAAGAATGCAGGAGCAACCTATCAACGTGCCATGAGCACTATATTTCGTGAACATTTACGGAAAATAGTCGAATGCTACGTTGATGATATTGTAGTCAAAAGTCGGCAAAAATAGGATCACATCCAAGATTTGAAAACTATATTTGATCTAATGCGTCAGCATCAATTAAGGATGAACCCTACTAAGTCCTTCTTAGGCATCTCTAGTGGCAAATTTCTCGGCTTCGTCATTACCTCGAAAGGTATACACGTAGATCCCGAGAGGATCAAAGCCATCCAAGAGATGCGTCCTCCACGCACCTTAAAAGAGCTACGAGAATTTCAAGGAAGGATCGCTTATATCAGGAGATTCATCTCTAATCTTTCAGGACGTTGCAGACCATTCAATAAACTTTTGAAGAAAGGTGTTTCTTTCGTCTGGACTGACGAATATCAGAAAGCATTTGATGACATGAAACAATATCTGATGAACCCCCAATATTGGTACCTCCCATCTCAGGAATACCGTTCCTTCTATATACCCGAGCAATGAGTCATTCATTGGGTGCGCTGCTCGCTCAAAAGAATAAAAATGGTCATGAACAAGCCATTTACTACTCAGTCGTACCATGACTGGAGCTGAACCTCGATATTCACCGATCGAAAAAGAATGCCTAGCCCTTATGTTTGCTCTCCAAAAGACACGACATTATATCATTGGCCAGACCATTCATGTCATTTCCAGGATCAATCCTATACGATTCATGATGAAGAAACCAAGTGTTTTAAATTCTCGATTGGCTAACTGGGGAATTTTACTTGCTCAGTATGATATGCATTATATCCCTCAGAAATCGGTCAAAGGACAAGCTTTAGATAATTTTCTGGCTGCTCATTCAATTCCAAAAAATTCAAAACTCTACGAAGAAATCCCAGATGAAGTCCTAGACTCAAACCAAATTGCTGAAGAAGATCCTACTTGGCGTCTATTCTTTGACGGAGCTTCAAGAATAGGTCCTAATGGTGACATTGTCGCTGGGGTTGGAATTGTTCTTGTATCGCTAGAAGGTCTTGCTATCCAAAGAGCTTATTCTCTCGATCAACCCTATTCAAACAACGTAGCTGAGTACAATGTATTGCTTATTGGTCTTCAACTCGCTAAACATCTGAATATTCAACATTTAGAAGCTTATGGAGATTCTAAACTCATCGTCAATCAGATAAGAGGTACTTATAAAGTTCGCCATCAAGATCTGTTTCCTTACCATAGATTGGCCATATCTATGACTTCTTTATTTGAAGGATTCTTCATCGAGCATGTTAGGCGAGCATGTAACACAGAAGCTGATGCTCTTGCTAATCTTGCGGCAGTGTTAGCTATTCCGGTTAGACGTCAACAAATGATTATTGTTTACAATCGAGAATTATTTCATCTTGAGAATAATCTAACTCTAGGATTTCCAGTTGATATTGAAGAATCAACATCTCATGATGTCAATACAACAAGAGGATTCGGTATTGATTTAGAGTTCGACAGATTAAATCGTAAATCATCTTCATCTTCATCTGATTCTAGTATCGAATTCATCTTCAGTAATTCAGCTGAGACTCAGAATACTGATAAAGATTGGAGACTTACTTTCTTAGATTTCGTATTGTATGATATCCTTCCAGATAATCCGAGTGAGGCAGCATCTATAAGACGACGATCACTCAGATTTTATTGCAATCATACTACAAAAACCTTATATCATCGAGCTTATGATGGTTTACTTCTTCGATGTATTGCCGGTGATGAGGCCCAACAAATTATTCGTGAAGCACATGATGGAATTTGTGGGGCACATCAGCCTGGACCTAAACTTCAAGACCGTATTCGACGCATGGGTTATTATTGGCCTACTATGGTAAATGATGCTATTCAATATGCCCGTAAGTGTAAAGCTTGTCAAATCCATGCGGATTTTATCCATCAACCTTCAGAATTTCTACACCCAACAGCAGCATCATGGCCCTTCGAAGCTTGGGGCATGGATATTATCGGCCCAATCAATCCGCCGTCATCAAAAGGTCATCAGTTTATTCTCGCAATAACTGATTATTTCTCCAAATGGGCTGAAGCTATTCCTTTATCTGAAGTCAAAACTTCCAACGTCATCAACTTTATCAAGCATCATGTCATCTACAGATTTGGTGTTCCCCGACGCATTATTCATGATAATGGACCACAGTTCGTCAGCCAGAAGTTTACTCGATTCTGTGACGATCATAGGATCAATAATTTGGCTTCTATCGCATATAATCCAGCAGCTAACGGATTAGCAGAAGCTTTCAACAAAATTATCATCAAACTCTTAAAGAAGTTTATTTCTGCCAACAAAGTAATTGGAGTGAAAAACTCGGTGAATGTTTGTGGGCTTACCACACTACAGTTCGTAATGCCACCAGATATACACCTTTCTCTCTGGTGTATGGATGCGAAGCTGTTCTCCCATTAGAGATTCAAATTCCTTCTTTAAGGATAGCAATCGCTAATGAACTTACCACTGAGAATAATGATCGTCTTCGACTTCAGGAATTAGAAGCTCTAGAAGAAAAGCGGTTATATGCTCAACAGAATATCGAATTCTATCAAGCTAGAATCTCAAGAGCTTTTAACAAGAAAGTCATAGTTCGGACATATCAAAAAGGGAAACTTGTTCTTGCAGTCAGACGTCCGATGACTATGACACATATGAGTAAAGGCAAGTTCGATGCAAAATGGGAAGGTCCATTCATTGTGAATAAAGTATTTTCTAATGGGGCATATCAGCTTACCACCATGGATGGTAAAGTTACTATGATGTCCATTAATGGCAAATTCTTGAAGAAATATTATGTGTAATATTTTCATCTGTCGAGATTATTCTCCTACCATTCCTCAGCTAGTAAAAAAAATAATGCCAAGGTCATTATTTTCTACAGGAATTATTTCGATATCTTTTATCCCCAGTGGAAATAGATATTCTAATTTGTATCATTTTCTTAGTGAATTTGATATCTAGAAAATCACGTCTATATTACCTCTGAATTTTCTATCTCAGTATCATATTTTCTATTTTACGAAAATGATATCTAGTCTTTTGATTTTCGAGTCCAAAGATCATGGAAAATCGAGTTCAAAGATATTTTTATATCTGAATTCTATTTTTTCTAATCAGTATTAAACTAAAATTATCTTTGGTTCAATATCATCTGATAGAATTACAAAGTTCATTTGTATTTTCTATTCTATTGAAATATGTCATGTATTATTTACCTCTGAACATATTTATCAAAACAACAAAGTCAAAAATCAGATCAAAGTTCTCATTTTCTTCATTCAAGATCAAAGTGCTGATTACAAGTGAATGCCAAAAAAATTCAAAATATGAGAAGCTTGAAAAATTTATTGAGTAGTAGGAGTTATTAACTCCTGAATACGATCAAGTACAGTGTTCATCTTCTCCTCATGAGTTTTTCGGACTCGTTCTGCTGCCTCAACTGCGACTACTTGTTGATCAAAAATAGCAATAGCATAATGGCGACGGTTAGCTTCTTCTATCTGCTCGGCCTACATCTGTTCTCGCTCTTGTTGAAGAGTTTGATAGCGTGCAGCTTCGGTTGTACGAGCAGTGATAATTTCAGATTGCTCCTTTTCCATGGATGCAATGCGCTCCTGAAGACGAGCCAATTCCTCTTTCAACTTCTGAAGTTCTTCAGCTTTAGATGTTTCATCTTTCTTCAAATGTTCTACTCTCTGACGAGTTGTTAATATTTCTTCATCCTTCTCTATTAACTTCTCAGATGAAGAAGCAAGAAATTCTTCTAAAGCAGCTTGCTGAGCTTGGGCTTCATGTTCCAATTGAGCGATCTCAACCACAGTCAAAGATTTAATATCTTCCTTCTTGATCTCCCAGTATTTTCGGATAGTTGTCTCCAATTCATCTAGGAGATGTTCAAAGAAGATACATTGAGTCTCACAGCCAGCATATCGCAGTGCCAGAAGCGGGAAATTAATCACCGTTCGGAGTTCGGAGAAAGGCATAGTTTCATCTTTCATGAATCGCCTGGAGAACGTATCCAGATATGAATAAATAATATCTGAATACATTGCCAGGGTCCTTGCCAATCCCGTTTCAAAACTGGGAGTTGCTGTCATTATTGAGGAAAAAGCCTGGATATTCTCTGTTCTGGGAATAGAAGTATGTGCTTTCGAAGAAATCGGTAGATGCGAACTTCCTTCATCAACATCAGTATGAACAGGCGGAGCATGAGTCGAGCTCATCGCTGCAGCAGTTCCTATTAATCAAAGGAAAAATAATCAGCATATAAAGAAAAAGAAACAGTAAAAAACAAAATTAAAATAAAACTCTACCCGGTTGAGGTTGATATTCTATATGCTTGGGAAGTCTCGCATCTTCTCGCAGTCGGTCCATAACGGTGTCTGACACCTGCTTTATATGACTACCTCCAGCTTCAGAATTACTGGGTACTGGAGCATTGTCAGGAGATCGAACAGGTTCAGGATTAAGCTCCATTCTATTCCCTCTTATCTTGTCTTCATCGTAATGAGTAGAAGTATCAGGGTGCCAATCCTCTTCCTCTTCAACTTCTTCTTCTTCCTCAAAATGTTCTTCTTCAGAACTCCTTTTGTCAGATTCATTTCTTTCTTCAGATTCTCCTTGATCCTCAGCTTCGTGATGAGTCTCTGATCCAGAATCTAAGATGTTTTCATCAACTTCTTGAGAGAGATGAATCTCAGGAACAGCAGCAACAGTATTAGTAAGCTCAGGTTCTTGAGCTTCAATTTCCATAGACTCTGCATTAACTGCAGGAATGTCTAGAAGCTGAGTTTCAACAACAGTTTCTTCTTCCATCGCAGCTTGGGTAGATTCAATCTCTTTTTGAATACTAGTTTGAAGAATGATGTCTTTACAAAAATTCTTCAATAATTCATCAGCAGTTAATAGCTCAGACGTTTGCACATCTTCATCGCCTCTGGCCGAAGGAATGTTCTCTTCAACCTGAGTTTCTTCAACTGGATTAGTTCTCTCTATAGGTTGAAAAGATGAAGCTTCTGGTTGTTCCCTAACTTCTGTCCTGGCTGCTGATTCCTCTTCCGAACACTACTGGAAAAATGTGTTTTTACGGCGCACAATGTGTGCCGTAAAACACTTTAGACGACGTACATGCTAACGCCGTATTAGCCCATGTCGTAAAAAGATGGTAGTTTAGACGGCATAATCTGCGTGCCGTCTAAACTTAAATTGTGTGCCGTCTATACTCACTCACGACATTCATTGCGTGCCGTTAGAGGACAATTATGGCGTGTAATAGCACGTTGTTAATACACAATCATGACATTTCGATGCACGTCGTTAATAATATTTTATGACATTTCTTTGCATGCCTTTATTAGTCAATTATGACATTCATTGTATGTCGTAAAAAGTATAATATACACACCAATTAGGACGTATTCTGCACGCCTTAAATTCTCTTCAATTTTTTTTTAAAAAATACTGCTTTTGTGTAATCAATTTCACCTTTGACATTAAATCACAAAACATATAATATACACAACAATTATGAAAAATAATAAATTTCATTAAAATAATAATGTCAAATCATCCCAAATCACTTTACAAAGTGTCAAAACATACAATATACAACTATTTTGAGAACAAAGCATTGCCTTCATTTCAGTTTTCTTGAGAACTTTGTCCTAGAATCTGAGAAACAATGCACTATATTCAAACCAAATTAGAAGATAACCTATGTATATATCACAAAAAGATGAAATTAGTATATGTAGCTGTAATTTGCTTGTGTGGAATGGTTGGTATCACGATGGCTATGGATTTGGTTTCCCTGATAGCTTTTTTACCTACAAAAAGGAACATAAGAAGTTAGTTAAAGTAAGCCTCGGTTCTGGTCTAGTTACTACCTATGGCTACAGTTATGCCTACTGCCATAAACATGATGTGCAGTAAAGATAATCGAGTAGCGCTTACCTATGGTCATTTAATCCAGCACTCAAAAAAAAGACATGCTTAGCTTCAGAAAGAAACTGCATCGATCTTCTAGTGAGACAAGTCAACAATTATGTAGCATAATCACAAGTGAAATACACTATCTACGAAGCATAATAATTGGATTTGCACAAAGAATAGATATCTAGACTAACCATAAGAATATGGGTACAAACCTCTTATGTAAAATTGGTCACATATTTGGTGCAAGGAGTAATGATCTCCAATCCTTGTGTCATAGTTGTCCTCAAATAGAGATGCTGGAAACCTACTTTTAATGCTTGTTTTAATCTGCCAACCACAAATATAACAAGTTTGACTAAACAATAATATGAGAAGTAGATTAAGCTTGAAAGTCATCGAGAAAAGTAACATTAGAATAATTGTTTGCTAGGATCTGTTGAATACTGTCTATTAGATTCATCGAGTGAAATTCCAAATTTGGTGCATGTTTTGTTTTAGCAGATGCAACAAAATCTATAATGGAAATATTCACATTCTATCTCCTGTAATATTCACATTCTATCTCCTGTTGGATTTACGTAACAGTTCAGTACACGATCCAATTGGAAAAACAAATCTTTACCATTTCCTGCATAGGAGTCGAACCTATAATTAACATTTAAGGCAAGCTGGATTTCCTAAATAATTTACCTGGCAAGTGAGTAGTAATCTCAATTGCATAAACTTTTGTTACCTTCTGAAGCTGCACCTTCAATTTGAAAGTTCCGATAAGTGTTAACAAAATGTTTAGAGAAAGGGCAATAAATCAATGTGCACAACATTCAAATGCCACTATAAATGTAGATTTATCACTTGCTACTTTTTCCTAAATGTCTAAGTATTGTTTAAGTCAAATTCTTCTATTTACTGGAGAGCTCAATATGGACATTAGCAAAAACTGCTCTCTCACAACACCACCTTGATGGTGGAGTTTCTATGCTACTCAAGATAGCAGTTTCAGACTTTCAATAGTAATGAACTTGCTTCCTTCAAGCATTTTATCATATTTGTTTATACTCTATTACTGATTATCTGAAAGTAAGATTATATTATTAGCCAAGGCATGTAAATATAAGATCAACCATGCAATGTAGGCTTATGTTTTCACATTTTATCATATTTGTTTATAAAATTCAACAACATACCAAGTTTCCACAAGATGCAAGAAAATCTATAGAAACTTAAATCGACTGAGTAGAATGAATATAAGTATACAATGAAATCTAATTAATTAAGAAAAAAATATCATTAATGGAAATATTGGAAGTACGCAAAAGTTCTGCCGAAAGTAAACCCAGAACTGAACATGTTAAGGAAATAATGAAAGCCCCAAAATACAAAGGATAAAACAGTAGAACAAAATGATTAAGGTATGCTGCAAACATGCGTTGAGATATGATTACCTGCAGTCCAGTATCCAGTAGAGAACATACACATCTTAATAGCATTCAGTTGTCAGCTACACTAATTTACAATAGGAAAATTATCAGTGGCAGAGGCGGGTACTTTAATTGTCTAATGGAGGTGGAGCCAATATTTCTCCACCGAGCTGGAGTTGGAGGCAGATGTGGAGGAAAATATTCTTGGATGACGCAGAGCTTTCAACCTCTGATCCTCTTACATCCCTAATGGCCTTAATATATACCCAATACAAACCGAGTCGTTTTCTATACTCTTAGACCTTGAAAAGTTTGGAGGGCTACTCCTTGGAGGCAAGGACTAGAACTTCATGACACAAACAATTTAATACTTTACTTTCTTCATCTAATCATGGCAGCACTAGTCAAGCAAATTAACTTAAGTTGACATCCACATGTTGAATGTGTAAATGTTCTTGTGGAGATCTTTCGTTTCAGAAATAAGCTCCATAGCAGATCACATATTACTAAAACAAAAAAGGTATGACAGATTGGTCCTCTTGGTGAAACTTACATATATATGTTAGCATTTCCAGTTGATGTATGTAGTTACAAACAAATACTAACCCAATAGAAACTATGTCATAGATAAGGATGTAACAAAATATACCTATTCTTGCAATTTTTACTGATTGTGCATTTTCTCTACAAACTCATGAGGCTCGAGCTCAGCCTTGTCAATTGCTATCTCTTCCTTGTTATTTCAATTGATGCAGTCTAACTTGGTTATATATTGCTTATAAAAAACATGTTTTAATATATACGATTTACTTTTCTTGAACTCCGAGTACAAAAGATACAATAAAATTTGTATAGATCAGAAAGATGTCCAAACTCATTTACACGAACACCAAATGTGCTAACCTATACACAAGCACGAACCAACTGAGCCAACCTATCTAATGCAATAAAGAGACCATTAGTAATGGAAAAGTTCAACTCAATGGAAAGGCAAAAGTCAGTACCTTTACTTGAGTTTTCCCGGATAAGGTTGGTACTTCAATTCTATCGCCAAGAATAGCCTGTAATTCGAGTTACTTTCAAGAGTTATTGACTAAAAGTAGCATGTCTGGTTTAGAATTAGAGTAGTGTGTCTTAATCTAGAAATAAAATATCAGACTAATGGATGCCAGATTAAAAGCTAAATGAAATAAGATCAGAATGTTACCAGATATATTCATTCCGATTTACAGGCCTTAGAGTCCAATCAATGCATCCAAGGCAGCATTGTGACGATGCGGATGTCAGTCTCCCCATCCGACTTGAATGTGTAACATCAGCACTTCTCAACTTGCGGTGGAGGACTATTATAAATCGCAGAAATTTAATAATGAATACAACCAGTGAACAAAGAGCAATAGAACCAAGGCTGTAACGCATGAGTCCCTTTGTAGAAGAAAATACAGGAAGAAATGGTATATGTTGCTATGTCCAATAAAATTTAAAAAATTGGTCAAAAAGAAGATCAAAAATATATTTCTGTTGGAAGATATGAAAAGAAAAGTAATTCCCTTTCTAACATAAACTTCGAGTGTTCCATGTCCATAAAGCTTGTACACCAGCAAAACAATTCCTAAAAGCAAATTATTAAATTTCTTCTTTTTGACCAAAGGAAATTGCCCGATCATTTAGTTACTATAACCCAAATTATATGAGTAAAAGCATTGGATAAAACAAATTAACATCAGACAATCACCATATAAGGAAGGAAAGGAACAGTAGATGGCACGTTAGGCAAATCATTTTCCTCACTGCTCTTATTAATAAATTCTGCATTCTTTATGCGTTGCTGTCCTCGCAGTCGCCTAACCGAAACTTGCAAACTAGACAGTAAGAAAAAGTCAAAAGAAAATTATAAGTTTTCATGACATTGTTTCACCTCTTCATAAGGAGGAAAATTTTGTTTTGTTGACTTCTAATATGTCTTGAATTTCTTGCAACTACATCTTCACAAAATCTGGAACTCTTTGGGCCTTCTATGATTCAAAAGCTGCTCATAAGGGAACACAGAATGTTAGCTTGAGCTTAAAACTTCAAAAAGTGAAACTTTTTGTCTTCTGATCACTAAGGTTTGAAAGTTGCAATGTTCTTGCATCTCGCTGAAAGATTAACTAGTCCACATTGTACAATCCACAATCTTCTGATCACATATTAAATCAAGTTTAATCTGCATTGCTGAATTTTCCTGTAAAGATACTTATGCTAATTGGGTACTGAGAGAGAATCTTTTTAATTTCTTATATCAAGAAAATAAAATTATAGAAGTATGGGATCGGGTCATTCACGTGTTCCTCTATTACATTAGGTGCCCACCAGCCTAGCTAATTAGTATAGGATCGAGTCATTCACGTGTCATGGCTCATAGAACTAACATGGGCTGTGTAAAATTCATCACACTTGTCCATCTCTCTTAATCAAGTGAACAATAGTAACATAATGTTAAGATTACAGGACCAATATTTAGTTATTCATGCAGATATATATATATCAAACAAAGTTGGCAAATTGGTGAGCATGAACAACTAACCTGCACTGGAAATATGGTGATGGTCCACACACCTATAACATTCCAAACCGGTGATGATTCCCTTCCATTGGTACCTGTTGGTATAGACAAGAAAGTTTTGAGCCTCTGTTGTTTGAATAACCCACCTACAATAATTTTGCCACCAGATAACATATGATAGAAAAATAAACCCATAGGAAGTCCGACAGGTGATCTTTCTTAGCAATTCAACAGATTGAAGTTCAAATGTCAAAAAAATTCTCCTTAAATTCTTCATTTGTATGTACAGACATGCCGGCTAGTAGCTACTGCAAGATGAAGCCAAGCCAAGATTAACTTCTTCCTCCTGCTTGTGAGATATTTTCTACTCACATCGAAACTAGCGAGGGAGGACCAGCATCACCCCCACTTGCAAATAATTTACACTATTTTCCTCTAATTTACAAAGGATAACTATAACCTACTGAGGTTGTCGTATTTGATAGATTAAGGGATTTTTGAATCCTGGTATAGAATTTAGATTTGTAATTCATCAAAGACTACACTGATATGATAGAGAAAGTTTCCTTAACATAGCTGAATTAGAAGGATTCATGTACTTGGTCTAAGGGGCTAATAAGAGCTTCATTGCTGTTGTGATTGTTGGATTTTAATACAAAATGCATGCTCAGATAACATCTAAAAGAAATCATTTACCTTTTGATGCACTCTTTTGATACTTTGCTTACCATCTTCAACATGTATTGTGACCACCTTGCAAAGCACCTAGAAAGAACCAAAAATGGACCAAACTCGAAAGTAATACAGAAGAGAAAAGTGACTAAAATGTATTCTAGAATCAGCTTACCTATATATTCTCCTTGGTCAGTCTGTAAACAAGCAAGTGACACAAATACAAGCATTCCATCAGGTTGAGCAACATCAGAGAAAATAAAATCAACCATCCTACTAGCATATGATATTTTGCAGGATGCCTAACATCTTTTATAGAACCTGCTGCTTTATCCAGTATCATAATGAGTATTGTTTAGTTGATTGATCTTTGCATCAAAGTTTTTTTTTCCCGATTCCATGCTCTAAGAAATGGTTCTGGTAAATAATCTACCAGAACTCTCGCTGTAGTTGTCATTTTTGTGAAACTGGTGTGGTGTTACTGAGCTGATCCTTGGGATATATAGAAATAGCTTTGCAGTCTCTTACTGAAGTATAAATCTCTCCAGGCTCAATCTCTTATTAGCAGTAAGCATAGAATCTAAAATTATGACCTTACATAGAATCTAAAATAATAATGATGCAGCTGCCAGAAAATCTAAAACTTCTATGCACATTGCTACTGTAAAAGTTTTTGTTCAACTTTTTGTTATTTCTTCCATAAAGCTTACCATGCATTTAGCCTGAAATCATAAACATACTGCCTAAATGAAGTCAAACTTATACATTAATGTCCTTCCTCTTTCTTCCTTAGCTATTTTTCTATTTTTTAACATATGAAAATCATTTACATAGTATAAGTTAGCATCACATGGAAGCATTCCATACTATCATACATAGAAGAAATAACTGTTTGATCTACAAAACATTCAACCATGTAAAACAGTTAAATCAGTAAAAGTACTAAAAACTAAAAACAAATACTAAATTGCCAAGTGCCTTGTACAGTCATGAAACTTGTGATTGTAAATGAACTAAAAAAATCAGATAAGACATCTAAACCAGGCATCTAGTAGCAAGGGTTCAGACTTCAGAGTTAAGGTAAGAACTAAGGTATTGACCTATATCCTACCACATTATGGTTCACTCCACATGATAATCAGCAACTTAAAAATATGGATGAATATATAAATCGCAACCACTGCAGGCAATGTCTATAATGACCATTGTTTAATTACCTATACCCTACCAGACTATGGTTCACTCCACAAGATGATCAGCACAATATATAGATGAATATACAAATTGCGGCATAACAGGAGAATGACTATTATGACCCTTCAATTAGCATGTAATAGCCATAAACTACAATATAAGTTATTACAATTAACTGAAATCCCATTCATAAATATTATCAAGAAAAACAACACAATTAGCCAGTAGAATCATTTTGAAAGATGCACATGAAACTGAGATCTGGACCTTGGTTGCCCTAATACGGGTTGCTCTGCTACCATATCAGTTTTTTTGTTGCCTTGATACGGGTTGCTCTGATACCATATCAGTTTTTTAGATTTTCAAGAGCTATCATGTGTCTTAATCAGTAAAATGTTCAAATCTAGCTAGCCTTATAATTGGATAGACAGATCATTAAGAAAATATTTGTAATTGGGGATATATAGATGTTTTTCTAATTTAAGTGAATTTTACAACATGATAGATCTGGTAAACATTCTTATTTTTTGAACATAAGCATCTTTAGCAGTTAAAGCTGCTATGGTTCATCTGGTAGACATTCTCATACTTTATTGACATCATGTGTCAATCAAGCTTAAGAAATCATTGTTCACTGTGACACTTTTTGATGCATATGAACACCTATGAGGTCAAAAGGGCTCATGGAAAAGATCATTTTGGGAGCTTAAAACTGTTGGCAACCATTAGTTTGGGGACATAATTGTGATGGAAACAACACATGGAATGTTAGCAGTATCAGGCTAATAAAATATAAGGAAAAAATATAATCCAATGGTTTGCACTTTGTATATTTTTTGTGTACATGAACACCTGTAGGTGAAGAACAACAACAATATATGATCAAATTGATTAAATTAGGGTTCATGTGTCGTCGAGTTGAAGAACTCGACATTGTACAGGGGGTTTTGTGTGGAAGGACAAAAAGGATAAATAATGGTGATCAAAATCACAACAAAGTGGTTTTGTTAACTATCCAACTCTTGTCTCTTGAGTTAGAGAATATGAGGTAAAGAACACTATGAAAAAGGAACAAATTAATTGTGAGAGAAATGCTTAGAAAGGAGGCTCATATCCCCCTTTTATACATATAGGCCACCGCCCATATGAGTAGGATTAGGATAATCCACTTTTAAATAAACATGCACTCCCATCTAAATAGTACTAGAAATAATTAATCCAAATCCCCTATAAATAAGTAAACATGCTTACAAATCTAAAAGTCAGTTGTAAACAAAGCATGCAAATATTTAACATCAGCACGAGAGTAGTCAATCTTTAAAAAGGTACTGCCAAATCTGCTTAAAGGTGTATTGTACATCTATATGAGAAGGATTAAGGAACATCAATACATAATTTTCATAATGCCAAATCTGCTTAAAGGTCTATACTTCTAATTCTATATAGGAATATGATTTAGTATAATTTTTTCATAATTTTTGTTTGATCTTTACAAGTCTATCCAGTTCTTTTTTGGACAATTAGCTGTTTGTAATTTGCAATTTTGGACCGACAACAGAGGGATCTCGTTTATTGATTTGCTAGGTGGATGTGGTTTGTGTTTTTTCCCTTCTAGCGGACTACGTTGCACCGACACGACATGGATACGGTGACACGGGAAAAGGACCAAGTTTGGCCTGCCCGGTTGTACTTTGGAGCGTCCGTGTCGATCCGAATATGAGTCTGACTCAGACACGCGGCACTACTTTTTGGAATGTCGGTGCTTCCTACACGGATACGGATACTGGTACATCACTATATAAACATGAAAACATAGATACATGGCCTATTTTGGTGTATCTTGTCTAATTATGTGTCCGACACGACAACAGATGATGTTGGAGAGGGTGGCAAGTGCATGAATCACGATGGATTCTGGGGGCGTTGCATTATAAAGATTTATTTATTTTTTGTGAAAGAAAAAAATTATAATGGAGGCCTTACAAAACCGTCGAGTTGCAGCTTCCTTAAAACAATATAGAATAAAAGCACATCAAATTGACAACATATATCACTACTATAAAAGATGAAGCACAAGGTCCTACTACTTCACCAACAGGCCATGTCTTTCCCTTATTTGTCATTTTCTACAATGCAAGTTTTTTTGTGGACTTATTATTTTCCTAGACTGCAATATAAGATAGGATAAATCGTGAAGGTAATCCTAAGACATATTATATCATTAAGGGAACTCAAGGAATAAGGAGAAAATTGTTTCGTGAAAAGAAAAACCTTCATAAGAAAATCTAAGACCTAACTAGGACAAGAAAAATGGATGAACTTTGGATCAAATTAAGTAAAATGAGCTATGAAAATATAGTCCTGAGCGTTAAGGTATGGAGATCTATTCTGAGTTCTAACCCCCAATTATTCCGTTGAGAATTAACAATCACTTATTACTCTGAAGAATGAAGAACACTATTATTCCATTGTGAACTAATTACACTCACATTAAGAATGAAGACAACACTATTATATTACCTTAACTCAAAAGGGATACTATAAATATAAATGATTAATTTTAAAGATAAAAGGAGCTTACTTCATCAGATCCCCACATGTTCACGACTTTATGAATAGACCTACAGTGCTAACAATGTATTTAAGAGGAAAAAGAACTAAAACTTCAATTAGTGAAGCTGAGAATGACAAGTCAAATCATAAGACATGTACACTAAATGGTCCATTGGAAAACTTAAATCAAGCATACATGCATGCAAAGGAATAATTTTACATGAAAATAATACAGATTTTATCAAGAAAATTTTTCATAAAAGATGCAACAAAAATGAAAAGTGCATAAAATGGGAATATACATCAGGTTTAATGCAGGCAAAGGCAACGCCAATTTGGCTACTCAGGTTACTCTGTTACATCGGATGGAATATTTAAATACCACGCCATAGATGTGGACACATCTATATAATAGAATGAATGCAAGTGGAAAGGTGCTTCTAGTGTATCATATGAACACAATTAATTCTAGTCTAGATCTAGAACAATGAAGTCCAATATCTGTTTGGTTCGGAATGTTAGGAAACAAAGAGGACTAATAAGATGACAATGTTGCAAACTTGTATCCTGAAATCAAGATTAAGAAAGATTGGACCTATGAAGAGTAGCTGCTGGTAGACAGAGGTTGTGAATGAGGTCAGTATGCTACTGGACATGTTTCTTTATAAGAATTGTAAAGCTGACTACAAACTGATATGTAGTGAACACCTTATTTCAGGATTTTGTAACATTAGGTTATGAATGTTCAACTTCTAAACAAATGCAAACTCTGCTCATACACACCAGACTGTCATTCCAGGAAAAAATAAGACATGGAAAAGAGATCCAAGAAGCATGTATTGCTTAGCAGGAGGTTTTGTTGTAATGGTCAACAACTCAACAGCTACATTTAACAAAGAAAAGAGAAATACACTATATTAGCAGAAGGTTCTGTGGGAGTTGGCTTATCTCACCTCCAAAATTACTTCTTTGCCAAAATTCTACAGAAGTAGTTCATTGACATTCTCAATGCAAGTATCAATGAGAGTCTGCAAGATAATTGACAATAACCAAACATTCATCTTCTTCAAATAAATCAATAAAAATTAACCAAGATTTCACTCTACTCTTTATATTAGCAAATTACCTCTCTAAAAATATGCACATCCCATATCCACATCTGTGTCCGTCTTCTACAATATAGATAACAATTATAGCTTTTAAAAAGTCATCTAGAATGTGATTTATATATATTACAACCAGAAAAATTATGATTCACATCAATAAAAGGCAACTGGTAAAATTTTAGATGACGGGGCATACATATATGAATCAACTATGCATGTTATAATATATAATTATAGCATAAAAAATAAAAATGTAGTACAAATAGACCAAAATAAAATGTTCTAATTTTTACAGTCTCCTAACCAAAAGAAAGAGACGTTACTTGAAAATAGCAAAACATACCATGGTCAAATCCATAAAATGTACTTGTTCCGCCAACTGCAGTACTAATCTACCCCATAACCAAAAAACATAAACTTTAGATTTTGATTACAGAAGATATAAAGGTGAAAGAACCTAATAACTTTTAGAAAGAGCATTCCATAAAAATATAAATTAATTCAAAAGCACGACTCAATTCCATATAAAAAAAACCAACATATGAAAAAAGGGATCGAACCAGGTAAAATCTAGAAAAAAAAAATTAGTGAGTCTCTTGTCTGTGATAGATGGTTTGATAGCTCGGGCTGAGATAATTAGTTTCAATTTTCATCAGTAGAAATAGAAGAGGACTTGTGTGCATCTACTTGTAAATCTTCAACAACAATATTTCTGATAATATATATGACTTGCAGGAAACATGCATATAGGTGGATTCTTTCCCTTAATCTCAATCTCCCCCAAAAAACTCTATAAAACCTTAAAAATGTTATACCTTTTTCTTCCTTCTCGTCTTCATCATCGACCCTCTCGATTCTACTGTCGGCTTCCTTGTCGGCCCCCTCGTCCTTCATCTTCCTCCTCGAATTCATCTGCAAAATTTGCAAAAATGATGCAAAAACAACCAAATTAAAGCAAATAAGATTATTAAAAGAAAATTAAGTACTCACCTTTGTCGTCAGGTCTTTCTCCCATATCATGGAGAGGAGAACGAACACAGGAACCTTAACCCCCAACCCTAAATTAATAGACGGATCAAAACCCTATATTCAACCACGAAAAAAGAAGGTGTGAAAAAGAAAACCCTAGCCTGGAATTGAGGTTTATAGGAGTCAATGGAGAAGATGGAGAAATCCTAACTCTCGATCTCGAAGATGTGAGCAGATCGAACTCCAGCCCCTTCTTCTTCAACTCCTGGGCACCCTTTACGACGAGGAGGGAGTCCTTTCTCTCCCTACGAAGGAGCTTCTCACACTGGAACTCATCATCGGACTTGTAAAAGTGAACGGCCCAGATGAGGGAGAGGGAGAGGGAGAGGGAGGCGGAGGTGAGGCAGGGGATCCAAGAGCAGGTGGGAAGAAAAGAGAGAGAGAAAAGAGAAAGAGAGGAGGAAGAATAAATGGCTTGACTGGTGTAATAGAGACAACGAGAGAGTGAAGGAGAGGGGTTGAAAAGCTTTTAGGATGAAATAATCGAGCGGGTTATCGCACGGTCGAGGGAAAAAAATTGGCGCTATTTTTTTCACAACTTTTACGGGATATACTGTGCGTCGTTCTTTGTATAAACAAATTATGGTGTTCAGTGCATTCCATAAATAACATAAATACATGCAACATGTTATATTGTAATCTTTTTTACGGCATTCCACATAATATACGTCGTAAATTAAGCATTTACGGCACACTATTTCAGTATGCCTTAATTTTGATGTCGTAAAAAGTTACTTTTCTTGTAGTAGAATCTTCAATTTGATCATCCAATGCTTGAATGATACCTTCTTTCCCATGCTCAAAGGGGATGTTAATATCCTCTCTCCTTATCTCTGGAGTGGTACCTAACCCAAGATCGAATATGGGTTCTGTAGCTACTCCACTAGTCGTTGGGACAGTCGTTTCCTGAAATTGAGTTGATTCTACCTCAATTGGTTCAACAGAAGTTACCGGAATATGAGCGTGATCAGATTCTGTTCTTTCAGTAGAAACTGCTTCTTCGATTTCTGGCAATATACCTCCGCTCATAATGGTTTCCAGAAGTTCATTACCCTTCAGTTTTCCGACAGTCCTCTTGACGAGTCTGGCTCTTGATTTCCTTTTTATTAAAGGAGCATCATCTTCATCCGTCTCTTCATCTTTATCAGCAGCATCATCTTCATCAACTGGGAGACCACCTAGAGATGAAGTGGCAGTTATTGAAATCCTTTTCTTCTTAGAAGTCTGAGATTTAGTGCTCTTTTTAGAGACCGTCTTAGATTCATCACTCCGTTTTCTCTTGGAGATGGACACAAATATCGGAGGAAGAACTTCATCAGGAAATATTTGCTCTTTGGATACTTCATATAAAGGCTCGACCTCCGTAGTCTCATCCTCAGGGTCCAGGGTAAATTGTGAAGTGATAATTTTCTTCTTCGACCTCTTTGATGGAGCTGGGTCGTCCTCTGCAACAAAAGTCTTCAAATGGAAATTTGGCATAAAAGTGCTCGATGAAACATAAAAACGGGCATATATGTAGAGCATTTTTGTTCCCGTCTTGGATAAAGATTCGGCATAGAGAATTCAGCCTTTGTATCTCTAGCTGTGAAATATCTCCATGCCCGAGCACCATCGATAAGTCCTCCACGAGCAGAGAGGCAAGTAGTGGCATTCCCAATATGAAGTTGATCATATCCGAACTGCCGAGCAAATCGACTCGGCAAATATGGTTCTAAATACGTCATTTCCTTATGACGATATACCAAATGAGATGGTCGAATTCGTTGCAACCACTGAAAAACTACATCACTTAGCCTGTGCCCTTTCTCTCCATCTATCATATTCATAGGCATACTCTCATAACCTGGTGGCGGAGGAACACATTGAATTGACCAATATGACGCTCGGTTCAAAATGTTTCTGCATTCTGAAAGTGTATAAACTTTCCAGAAAGTTTTTCCAGCATATTTCTCTAAAAAGAGATTGCTGCTCCGTCCCGCTCCCGGAGGTATCAAACCGTCATGATAAAGAAGAAGCCAACCATACAAATAAGTATATGGCATCTCTATTCTTGGGAAAGGATCGGTCATATTCCTTTGATCAGACATCATGGTGGTTACAAAGTTTCGAAGACCTGCATTCAGCCTGCAAGTCATCGCTGATAACAAATCTATCTTGTAACCGTACATGAGGCATACTGCTACAAAAATGACGCCTCTATGTATCATATCCAAAGAGCAAGAGCCAGGAACAATAAATCTTCTTAGCCAGAGGGAGAGGAATCCAGCTAAATGACCTTTCTTCGATAAAGTTTTTCCACTTTGTCTAACATATGACTTGAAAGTGGTTCCAGCTTTAAATTCATACCAATCTTTATTGATTGTAAAATCTTTACAATCATACTTCTCCAGCAGATTGGTGATCTCACTTTCAAAAAGGGGTTTAAAGGAATTGATCTGATACTTCCTTTTTTTATTTATCTTCTTCTCGTCTTTTTCACGATTCATGAACAGATAAGACATCCACTTCTGGATATGGCAGCCGGCTTCATCCTTATTATTTTTATAATAGAGAGTACATGTGCCGAAATGGCACATCATTTCTTCGAATAGATGCACCATTTTCGAGTTCTTCTGTGACAGAAAATTCAGCTCCTCTGTTGTAGGTACATATTCTTCATATGGCAATGTGCCTGTGGGTAGATGAGAGATGTATTCCATCTCGTGAAGAGCAAAACCCATCTCCCCTTTGGGAGTCATAAAGGTTCCTGTCCGGTGATTATATCTCTCAACCAAGGCCAGGAATAAAAATGGATTGGGTTTGAAGCCGTAAGAAGAATTGACGATCACATCATAAAGGTTTATCTGCTTCAAATCATTCTCATATTTGTCCAGAACCCAGTGGACTAGAGTCTTCCACCTCATGTTCTCTTGATTCATTAAGCCTATCATCCTCGGTGTTGAGTCAGTGGGATAAAATGCCTTATCATTCGCCATGAATTCATTTATGAAGATAGGTGTTCTGAATGGTATCAACAGAGACGAGTCTTCTGGTGGCACACATCCCGGCTTTAAACTAGGAAATAAAGATACATGATTCTCTGGAGCACTATAAAATCCGTCGTTTTTATAGATAATTCGGCTCGCCTTCGCTTGTTGATTTTCTGTTAGATGCCATGACATTCTTCTTGGGTAAGTAGCGTGCATGAATCGCATTATGGATAAACCCCTAGACACTTTCGGCCAGTACATGGCTTTCTTCGTATCACCTACAAAATAGAAACAAACTTTCTCCCTGAGTCCTTTGGGTTGTGATTTGTGTGCTATGGCATCCCCAAACAGAAAGGCCAGTTTCTTATGAAGAACTAAATCAAGACTCTGGAGTGGTTCACCATTTATCAGACAGAGCAGAGTTGTGTGGTCTTGATTCTTCAATAAAACCAATCTAGCTTCAGGAGTGTCAAATTGAGGAAACTTTACATGAGACAAGTCATGTTTGAATGAAAAGCTCATATATCCTTCATATTCAGCCTCTTCACTTCGGATGTCCACTACAGAAAAGAAAAGAAAAGATCAGATATGTTTTGTCACGCAGACTTCAGAAAAATCTATGTCTATGAACCTTATGCGTGCTTAGCAGTGTTCAAAGAAAATTTTATCAGGCACGCATAAATCAGACAGATACGCTGCCAGAATTACGCAAAGATCAAATAATCACGCATGTGATTAATTCACGCAAAGTCTAGACAGATTAGAATAAAAGTCACGCATCATTGCCAGAATCACACTGAAGTGAAAATGACAAAAATACGCTGACAGATCAAGACTAATCTATCCAGAGGATGACTCTCAGAAGTCTGCGTGAATAATTCAATATCAACATCTCAGCCAACATATAAAAAATCACGCAGAGTCATGAGAGCCATGCTCATTTGCGTAAAACACAGAGCTTCGTAAACACGAAGATGTGAAGTATAGCCGACCCTAAAAAGGGGGGCATACTTTATTAAATATCCTTTGCCCTAAGAAGGAGGGATATATTTTGAAAGTTCAGCATCATTTTTATTAAAATCCTAAAGAGATTTCTACGTGGAGTTCATCTTCTTGAATTCATATCCCCCATCATCAGCATGCTTACGTTGCATGGGGGGATGAATGGTTTCACGACGAGGAAGTCGATCGAAGGTGGCACGCGAGGACGTTGCAGGGGCCTTGCCCTTAGCTTGAGCATCGATCTTGGAAGCCATGGCTAAGAAAGAAGAAGGAGAAGACGGGAAAGATGACGAAGAGTTCTGTGGAGTTCTTTCTCTAAAAGTGAGTAAAAGAAATAATGGTGGTGTATGGCCTTTTTATAGGCTCGCAAAGAAGTCCAAACGGCAAAATCCTTAATCATTTGCCTCGATATAGGGTTTTTTTACGGGATCCTAAACCGCACAGAATCCCAACGGCCCAATTATTTCAGAAAAAATCTCTTTTTGTATCATTTGAGCGTGACTAAATTCATTTTTTCGTCTCGATTTCAAAGTATTTTGAAACAATTTATCATTTTTCGAAAACTTTGAAGGGGGTTTTGTAGGCCTCAAAAATATAGTCACGCTGAGTTAATACAGCCTATCAAGAAAATGTCTAAAAGACACGCTGAGTTCTATCAAATCATTTCCTCAAAAGTACGCAAAGTTCAAAATAGTACTCAAAGACAGCTCACCATTTGTCAGATTGTAATTATGACTGACAACACGACAGTCAATAAACGTCTCCTCGTATGCCACGTATGCACGGGATTCAAGAGATCTCAGCCGACTATTGCATAATTTTTGAAATCTTCTTCAACAAGATTCGGTCTTCATCAAGTTGGCGTACCAAAAAAGGGCTTATCATCATTTAATGTGACTGACAAAGCAATCAATGTCAGAGATTTTGTGTCAGTCGAGGCACATCGAATCAAGACAGCTGGTCGTTCTGACTCAAGTCTGCGTGCATTTTGAACTTCAGTGTTTCTGCTTCAAGTTTGCGTGTATTCTGAGCCTTCTGCCTCAAGTTTGCGTGTATTCTGAGCCTTCTGCCCCAAGTTTGCGTGTATTCTGAGCCCTCTGCCTCAAGTTTGCGTATATTTTGAGCCTAAGTATTTCTGCTGTGAGTCAGCATGGATTTTTCATCTCAACAGGGATTTCATCCTCAACCAGTTAGCGGATTATCATCTCAAATTATCAAATTGGAGTATGTGGCAGACATGCCACGGATGTCACGACCCGCACCCTGTGTAGGGGCACGAGAAGTGGATACGTCCAGCCTACGTCGCAGTATCGGCGGTAGAACGCTGTCCTAGGTTGCTAACTAATCTCATACAGTGTATATAATGTACTTTCCAAGATCTCAACTCCGAAAGGAAGACAAGTAAAAGATATGATATACTCAATCACAGTCTAAGCACGATAAGAAAACACAGAAATCTTGATACCAACTAACAACAACAGAAATTAAACTACTAAAATAATAACAACAATATCTCAAACAAACTCTAATACAACTCAATATCTCCAGTTTAATACAAACAAGCTCAAAACATGAAAGCTAAGTAAGTCTACTAGCTAAACTCCTGAATCACTCCTGAGAGTCGGAACCAAAGGTAGCTAATCCCTCGCCAGGTCCATGATAAGTAGGGCATGTGTCGTCAGGAGTATCATCTGTAATATTTTCAACAGGTCCAATCAGGACAGGAACGAGCACATCTCATCTAGAAATCCCAAGTAAATGACAAAGACTATAAAACAGTTTTTAGACAGTTATACAGATGAACATGGCAGTTTTATACAGATAATGATGTAGAGAAACAGTGAGGGTACAAGGAAAATAGGTAACTAACAAGAGAAGAAAACATGGCAAAGAAGACTGTAGTAAACTAGCTGAACTAGAATAACATGGTATAAGGCCAGACAGTATAAAATGTAATTCCAGTGTGAGTCCAGTCCATATAATCCAATACTAGATAATTCCAGTACAAGATGAGTCCAGTAAAAATGAGTCCAGAAGTGATCCATGATTCCAGGGTAAGTCCAGACTATACTCTAACAGTGTGTTTTAAAATACTGAGATCAACATGTAAACGGCTAGGGGTAATCAGGCACATCGCACACTCGGCCAAGTGTGGGATGGCTAGCATTCTAGAATAGTTCCAAGGGAGGTGGTTCCAGATTTTAGGTATGTTCACATGTCTACTCAAGTATTTCCCCGCCCACAAATGAATCCATAATCCAACACTACAACCAGTATGAGTCTAGCCAATGATTCCAGAAATGATTGCAATGATTCCAGTAGGTGATGCCAGTAGTGATTCCAGATATAGAGGCCAGACATGAATAAATGAGTGTCGTATGTAATGGATCCAGCAATACTAATCGTGTTTGTACAGAGAATCACATATAGCTAACTAGAACTGAAATACAGTAAATGATAAGTAAATGAAAGAACTATCAGAGAATGTACTCACCTGACGCTCTGGAAAGAGTAGTGTAATATCAGATGTCTGTACCAGGGTCACAATGTCCTAAAATAGAGTAATACAGTTATGATATGTCCAAAATGAAGGTAAATGAAATCTACAATGCAATCTATATGGATTCTAAGCCAATCTAGGTCAAAGTCAAACTTGGTCAACTCTACAGTCAAACTAAGTCAAATCAAGTCATATTAGGTCACAAGAAGTTTAACTAAGTCATTCAAGGTTAAACAAGGTTAAACAAGTCAAGGTTAGTCAAATCTAGGTTAAAGTCAACTCTTGGTCAACATTCAAATCAAACTAGCCAAATACTAGTCAACATGATCAATCTGGGTCAAGTCTAGGTCAAACTTAGACCAACTAAGGTATTGGTCAAACAAAGACTAGTCAGTAAGGTAATTAGGTCAAATAAAGACCAGTCAATAAGGTAATTGGGTCAACATGGTCAGAATAGTTAAACTAGTCACTTTAGGTCAATCCTAGTCAATCTAGGTCAATTAGGTCAAGGTTTGACCTAAGGTTGACTTTGCTCAACCCTTAGTCAACAAGGGTTAACTTGTAGTGTTTTTGGTCATTAGGTCAAATTGAGTTAGTCTCTAATGCCATAGGCTAACCACTTAGGCCTATAAGCTATGTCATAGGTGTCTATATAACCTATACTTATTAAGTCATATATATATATATATATATATATATATATATATATATATATATATATTTTTTTTTTTTTTTTTTTTTTATATATATATATATATATATATATATATATATATATATATATATAGATATACCCAAAAAAAATATATATATAGATATACCCAAGTGTATCCACTACCTATACATATATACTAATATAGGCATAACTATATACAATACCCAAAACCCACATAATTATATATAACACTATATATGATCTAGTAAATAAATATATATATATATATATTTTTTATATCATATATATATATATATATGTATATATTCACAAAACTTATATAATATATGTATATATATATATATATTCACAACATAAACCACATAGGCCTAAAGCCTATGTGATACCCATATACCCTAGGTATATATACATATATATATACACTATATATAATTCTAAACAATTCTATATATCATTCATATATATATATATACATTATATATATAGAGAGGGAAGTGAGAGAGAGAGAGTGAAAGAGTGAATAGAGAGAGAGACTGAAAGAGAGAGGGACAGTGAGAGAGAGAATTAGATAGAGAGAGAGGGGGTGAGAGAAGTCTGGACAGGGGGGGAAATGGTTCCAGAAATTCTGGGACCAAAGAAGCCCCAAACACACACACACACACACACAGAATACATATATACATACATATGTATATATATATACAAAACTCCACCTACACATTACCAAATACCCCCAAAATTTACCCACACTCACACATACATATATACTACATATATATGTACTAAAAATACATATATACATGTATAAATCAGATTAAAAATTGGTTTGAAATTCGTTTTACAAAAACTGGAAATAATCCTAAAACAGGGACTGGACACTGTTTTACTCGAACTAGGTAAACCAAAATATATACACGAAACCGAGCTAAGGCTCGAATATCTAGGTTGGTAATTGATGCCCCATAGGTATATGTGTCGTGTGTGTCGATGGGAGTCCACCACGACACGACACGGCGTGTCCAAATGCCCAAAAACCCAATCGGGTAAATCCTGACACTGTGCAGTGTCACAGGCATCGTGTACGTGTTCACGTGTCTCGTGGACACGCCACGAGACACGACTCGACTCGTGGTCACACACACGTGTAGCCCACACATAGGGCTACACGATGGACACTCTGTTACGTGTCCACGTGTCTCACAGTGTCGACACGAGAGCCATATCAGTCGTGAAAACACGACTGATATGCGCGAGTTTCGACAGCGTCGTGCACGCAGTCACAAGCCTCATGCTCGTGACACAGGACACGAAGCACCACGTGCTCGTGTCCATGTGTACGCCACATAAAGGGCTACCCAAAAGTATCATCACGAGACACCCAAGTGTCGTGTCCGTGCGACACGACACGCTCGAAGTTGCCCTCGCGCGCGTGTGCGCTGACAGCCCGTGTCCAGTGCGAGTGAGATTTCTCACTCGACACGACACGAAGTGACACTAAATTTTGGGGGCATGTGCGCAAACATTGCCCCCTTGTGTCCACCAATTTTGGTGTGTCCTAGTGGTCTGTACAGTGAGAACTAAGGGGGTGGTAGCAGGGCATGCACGAGGGTCTTGTGCAATCGGTTCGTGTCCAATTTGGACACGGATACGACACAGTTTTGTGTTCAGTCCAGTGGGGTTGTGACCTAGGTGTCTAGGGCTACCCAAAAACATATTTTGTTTCACATAAACACAAAAACAAAGTCTTTGTGGCATTTCATCAAACGAGGGTTTCTAGCTTAGGATACGTGTCCGATACGGACACCAAACCGACTCTAAATCCTACCAAACTTGACCCTCAGTACCCTAGTACCTAGATGCATGCAAATATGAAGAGAAAACACAAATTTAACAAAGTTTATGGGCATTTACCTATTTGTGCAAATCCAATGAAAATTAAAGAAGAGGGGGGTGTGTATCCTTCAACTTTGTGATGCCAAAAGCTTCCAAATCCTTAATAGCAGGCCCTAACTAGTACCCTCTAGTGTAGGGGAGTCCAATGCAAGAAACTAAAGGTGATTTGGATCAAAATTGATCAAGTTGTGGTCTTGTGAAGAAATGAGAATTTCTAGGTATTAAATTCATGCAAATTGATCATGAATAAATTTGAGGGGATTATATAGGAAGGGGGGTAGGGTGTTGGCTGCCATGGGGGGGGTATGGTAGATATTTAGGGTCCCCTCCACCTTGCTAACTTAGCCCCTAAGGCTTTGACTAGGTAGATTGATATTTCTAGGTTCTAAAATATCTAAAAAATAAGATATCTAAATATTTATGAAACCTAGATATTTACACATAAAGTTAACATCCTCTACTTAGTCTTCTAGGTTAGTTGCTAACCTCTAGATTAGTCTAAACTAGGTTAGGAGCTAACATGACACTAATCAAATAATTAGTTAATAATAAAAACACATAAACACAAATAATTCCAAATAATTCCTAGAAAATTACCAAAATACCCTTTAGGCTAAAAAGCCCTAATTTGAAGTTCTAAACCTATGGCTAGGCTCACATGATTATGGTTAGTCTCTAGGCTATGAAAAACTAGGGTTTACACTAAGGTTGTGCTAGTAAGTCACTAGTTCATAAGTCATGACTTAGAAAATAGTTTTAATTAACTAAAACTCACCAAAAATCATACCATGACTAAAATACCACTAATAAATATTAAAAATAATAAATTTTCAAAAATAACCCAATTTCAGAAAAACTGGGTGTTAAGTCTACCCTCCTTAGAAGAATTTCGTCCTCGAAATTAAGATGGTCGTACTCCTTCTAGGTCACACCCCCAATCAATCAAAGTCAAAAGATAACATGCAATCATAGACCTACTGGTCATGATTCTACAGTCTCAAAAGGGTAACTATGCTATCTAGCATATCACAAGCATATCCTGATAGGTACTAATGGAATCACACAACAAGATAGGAAAAGAAGGACAGGAAAGACAAACCTGCTAACCCGTCACCTGCAGCGTTGGTCTCCTCGACCGTCATCGCAAAAGCTCCATCCCTCTGGTACTGAGCTACAGGTGGCCTAGCACCCTCATAAGGAGGTGCAACTGGACAATCTATCATCTTGTGGGCACCAGACCCACAAAATAGACAAACCTTCAGCCTTCTCCTACAAGACTCCCAAATATGCCCTACCTTCTTGCAATACCCACAACTCTGCATCCTCTGATCCTGTCCTCGAGGCTAATGCTGAACTCTAACAGGTGTCTGCTGAATGTGAGGCCTCTTGGCCTGACCTCCACTGCTACTGGCTCTCTGAGCATCGCGGCCCCTCTTGAGCTTCAGCTCAAGATCATCCTCAGCTGCCATCGCTCCTGTCAGGATCTCCTCAAAGGTGGCATTCCTGTCACTCTTGGTCAAGGACTTGACCTCCATGACCAAGCCCTTTCTGAATCTCCTCGCCTTCGCTGTCTCGCTAAGGCCCTCCACAAATCTGCTCAACCGGCAAAACTCACCAGAATACTCCTCTACAGTCTGGTTCCCCTGAACCAGGTTCTCGAACTGGGTCTCCAAAGCACCGACTGCCTGATCCGAGAAAAACTTTTCCTTGAAGAGCTTCTTGAAAACTCTCCACGTCTGCCCTAGAGTGCCTACTCTCGGGTCCGTTTGATACCAGGTACGGCAAGATCCCGCATCTGGCTGGCTGCTGCCTCTATCTGGAGTCCGGCTGGTATCTCCGCCAGTCGAAAAATCTCCTCAATGTGCTCAATCCAGTCATCAGCATAAAGAATCCCCTCTGTCCCCAAGAAGTCCCTGGGGTTCATCTTCTTGAACTCCTGAATGCCCGAAATCTTCTGCTGTCGCGGCTGTTCCAATCCTCCCTATGGCTGGACTGCCAACCTCTCCATCGTCGCTCTAGCCAGCTGATGGACCTCATCAATGCCTCTGGTAAATGCCGTCGTCTGACGCTGCTGCTGGGTCTGCTGCGACTCTAGAAACTGCTGGAAATATGTAAACATCTGTGCAGCATCCACAAATCCAGATGGCATCTGCTGCTGGTACTCCTGCTGGAACTGCTGGTACTGCCGGTGCTGCTAAAACTGTGGCTGACGAAACTGCAGGGGAGGCATGTCTGGGGTAGCTGGGATGGTCCCCCGAATAAGTAGAGGTGCACCCCCAAATGTGGCAGAAGCTCCCACATGAGCTGGAGTAAGGGGAGCTGTGGTCCCTGGGTCCTGGTGAACTGGACGAGAGGTGGCAGACCTCTCAGTGGTGTCACCTGGACCGAGACGCTGTGATCGTGTCTCCACCATCCTGAAGACATATCAACAAGGAAGTCAATAACGGTACAAGGATGATAGTATCAAGAAGGACAATATGAAATAGATTATACAGATTTGAACAAAAGTCAGTAGATTCAAATCCATGGAAATTTCCTAATTGTGATTGAGTATCCACTCTCTCTAAGCCTATTCCTTAAATCCTATCACAGGCTGTAGTGATATTCTAGTTCGAATACCACTACATAAACAGGACCTGCATGGGCCACCACTAAAAACGTGTCACGACCCGCACCCTGTGTAGGGGCACGAGAAGTGGATACGTCCAGCCTACGCCGCAGTGTCGGCGGTAGAACGCTGTCCTAGGTTGCTAACTAATCTCATATAGTGTATATAATGTACTTTCCAAGATCTCAACTCCGAAAGGAAGACAAGTAAAAGATATGATATACTCAATCACAGTCTAAGCACGATAAGAAAACACAGAAATCTAGATACCAACTAACAATAACAGAAATTAAACTACTAAAATAATAACAACAATATCTCAAACAAACTCTAATACAACTCAATATCTCCAGTTTAATACAAACAAGCTCAAAACATGAAAGCTAAGTAAGTCTACTAGCTAAACTCCTGAATCACTCCTGAGAGTCGGAACCAAAGGTAGCTAATCCCTCGCCAGGTCCATGGTAAGTAGGGCATGTGTCGTCAGGAGTATCATCTGTAATATTTTCAACAGGTCCAATCAGGACAGGAACGAGCACATCTCATCTAGAAATCCCAAGTAAATGACAAAGACTATAAAACAGTTTTTAGACAGTTATACAGATGAGCATGGCAGTTTTATACAGATAATGATGTAGAGAAACAGTGAGGGTACAAGGGAAGTATGTAACTAACAAGAGAAGAAAACATGGCAAAGAAGACTGTAGTAAACTAGCTGAACTAGAATAATATGGTATAAGTCCAGACAGTATAAAATGTAATCCCAGTGTGAGTCCAGTCCATATAATCCAATACTAGATGATTCCAGTACAAGATGAGTCCAGTAAAAATGAGTCCAGAAGTGATCCATGATTCCAGGGTAAGTCCAGACTATACTCTAACAGTGTGTTTTAAAATACTGAGATCAACATGTAAACGGCTAGGGGTAATCAGGCACATCGCACACTCGGCCAAGTGTGGGATGGCTAGCATTCCAGAATAGTTCCAAGGGAGGTGATTCCAGATTTTAGGTATGTTCACAAGTCTACTCAAGTATTTCCCCGCCCACAAATGAATCCATAATCCAACACTACAACCAGTATGAGTCTAGCCAATGATTCCAGAAATGATTGCAATGATTCCAATAGGTGATGCCAGTAGTGATTCCAGATATAGAGGCCAGACATGAATAAATGAGTGTCGCATGTAATGGATCCAACAATACTAATCGTGTTTGTACAGAGAATCACATATAGCTAACTAGAACTGAAATATAGTAAATGACAAATAAATGAAAGAACTATCAGAGAATGTACTCGCCTGACACTCTGGAAAGAGTAGTGTAATATCAGATGTCTGTACCAGGGTCACAATATCCTAAAATAGAGTAATACAGTTATGATATGTCCAAAATAAAGGTAAATGAAATCTACAATGCAATCTATATGGATTCTAAGCCAATCTAGGTCAAAGTCAAACTTGGTCAACTATACAGTCAAACTAAGTCAAATCAAGTCATATTAGGTCACAAGAAGTTTAACTAAGTCATTCAAGGTTAAACAAGTCAAAGTTAGTCAAATCTAGGTTAAAGTCAACTCTTGGTCAACATTCAAATCAAACTAGCCAAATACTAGTCAACATGATCAATCTGGGTCAAGTCTAGGTCAAACTTAGACCAACTAAGGTATTGGTCAAACAAAGACTAGTCAGTAAGGTAATTAGGTCAAACAAAGACCAGTCAATAAGATAATTGGGTCAACATGGTCAGACTAGTTAAACTAGTCACTTTAGGTCAATCCTAGTCAATCTAGGTCAATTAGGTCAAGGTTTGACCTAAGGTTGACTTTGGTCAACCCTTAGTCAACAAGGGTTAACTTGTAGTATTTTTGGTCATTAGGTCAAATTGAGTTAGCCTCTAATGCCATAGGCTAACCACTTAGGCCTATAAGCTATGTCATAGGTGTCTATATAACCTATACTTATTAAGTCATATATATATATATATATATATATATATATATATATATATATATATATATATATATATATATATATTTTATATATATATATATATATATATATATATATATATATATGTATATATATATATATACCCAAGTGTATCCACTACCTATACATATATACCAATATAGGCATAACTATATACAATACCCAAAACCCACATAATTATATATAACACTATATATGATCTAGTAAATATATATATATATATATATATATATATATATATATATATATATATATATATATATACATATATATCATATATATATATATATATATATATGTATATATTCACAAAACTTATATAATATATATATATATTCACAACATAAACCACATAGGCCTAGAGCCTATGTGATACCCATATACCCTAGGTATATATACATATATATATACACTATATATAATTATAAACAATTCTATATATCATTCATATATATATATATATATATATATACATTATATATATAGAGAGGGAAGTGAGAGAGAGAGAATGAAATAGAGAGTGAAAGAGTGAATAGAGAGAGAGACTGAAAGAGAGAGGGACAGTGAGAGAGAGAATTAGATAGAGAGAGAGGGGGTGAGAGAAGTCTGGACAGGGGGGAAATGGTTCCAGAAATTCTGGGACCAAAGAAGCCCTAAACACACACACACACACACACACAGAGAATACATATATACATACATATGTATATATATACAAAACTCCACCTACACATTACCAAATACCCCCAAAATTTACCCACCCTCACACATACATATATACTATATATATGTACTAAAAATACATATATACATGTATAAATCAGATTAAAAATTGGTTTGAAATTCATTTTACAAAAACTGGGAATAATCCTAAAACAGGGACTGGACACTGTTTTACTCGAACTAGGTAAACCAAAATACATACACGAAACCGAGCTAAGGCTCGAATATCTAGGTTGGTAATTGATGCCCCATAGGTATATGTGTCGTGTGTGTCGATGGGAGTCTACCACGACACGACACGGCGTGTCCAAACGCCCAAAAACCCAATCGGGTAAATTCTGACACTGTGCAGTGTCACAGGCATCGTGTACGTGTTCACGTGTCTCGTGGACACGCCACGAGACACGACTCGACTCGTGGTCACACACACGTGTAGCCCACACATAGGGCTACACGATGGACACTCTGTTACGTGTCCACGTGTCTCACAGTGTCGACACGAGAGCCGTATCAGTCGTGAAAATACGACTGATACGCGTGAGTTTCGACAGCGTCGTGCACGCAGTCACAAGCCTCATGCTCGTGACACAGGACACGAAGCACCACGTGCTCGTGTCCACGTGTACTCCACATGAAGGGCTACACAAAAGTATCATCACGAGACACCCAAGTGTCATGTCTGCGCGACACGACATGCTCGAAGTTGCCCTCGCGCGCGTGTGCGCTGACAGCTCGTGTCCAGTGCGAGTGAGATTTCTCACTCGACACGACACGAAGTGACACCAAATTTTGGGGGCAAGTGCGCAGACATTGCCCCCTTGTGTCCACCAATTTTGGTGTGTCCTAGTGGTCTGTACAGTGAGAACTAAGGGGGTGGTAGCAGGGCATGCACGAGGGTCTTGTGCAGTCGGTTCGTGTCCAATTTGGACACGGACACGATACAGTTTTATGTTCAGTCCAGTGGGGTTGTGACCTAGGTGTCTAGGGCTTCCCAAAAACATATTTTGTTTCACATAAACACAAAAACAAAGTCTTTGTGGCATTTCATCAAACGAGGGTTTCTAGCTTAGGATACGTGTCCGATACGGACCCCAAACCGACTCTAAATCCTACCAAACTTGACCCTCAGTACCCTAGTACCTAGATGCATGCAAATATGAAGAGAAAACACAAATTTAACAAAGTTTATGGGCATTTACCTATTTGTGCAAATCTAATGAAAATTAAAGAAGAGGGGGGGTGTGTATCCTTCAACTTTGTGATGCCAAAAGCTTCCAAATCCTCAATAGCAGGCCCTAACTAGTACCCTCTAGTGTAGGGGAGTCCAATGCAAGAAACTAGAGGTGATTTAGATCAAAATTGATCAAGTTGTGGTCTTGTGAAGAAATGGGAATTTCTAGGTATTAAATTCATGCAAATTGATCATGAATAAATTTGAGGGGATTATATAGGAAGGGGGTAGGGTGTTGGCTGCCATGGGGGAGGGGGGTAGGGTAGATATTTAGGGTCCCCTCCACCTTGCTAACATAGCCCCTAAGGCTTTGACTAGGTAGATAGATATTTCTAGGTTCTAAAATATCTAAAAAATAAGATATCTAGATATTTATGAAACCTAGATATTTACACATAAAGTTAACATCCTCTACTTAGTCTTCTAGGTTAGTTGCTAACCTCTAGATTAGTCTAAACTAGGTTAGGAGCTAACATGACACTAATCAAATAATTAGTTAATAATAAAAACACATAAACACAAATAATTCCAAATAATTCCTAGAAAATTACCAAAATACCCTTTAGGCTAAAAAGCCCTAATTTGAAGTTCTAAACCTATGGCTAGGCTCACATGATTATGGTTAGTCTCTAGGTTATGAAAAACTAGGGTTTACACTAAGGTTGTACTAGTAAGTCACTAGTTCATAAGTCATGACTTAGAAAATAGTTTTAATTAACTAAAACTCACCAAAAATCATACCATGACTAAAATACCACTAATAAATATTAAAAATAATAAATTTTCAAAAATACCCTAATTTCAGAAAAACTGGGTGTTACAACGGATCTCTCGTATGCGTGCCCAGTAACTTGCACACGACTCATGCATGATTGCCATGTGTCCAACAGTTATGGGCCACGTCCAGTAACTGCTCATCAACCTTGCGTATGATTGAGTCCTGCATGATTATCAACTATGCATATGTTATGAAGACAGTTATCTTTTTAGTTATTTTTTACTCTATAAATAGAGTTCTTTTCTCATTCATTGTACAGGTATACAGAATATCTAAATTGCTGTCGAATTCTTGAGAGCTTTTCTTCTTCGCATCGTCCAAGGGATAAAGCGATCGTCTTCTAGATCGGATTCCTACAGTTGTATTTTCCCAGAATCAAAATAAATAAAGTGAATTTATTTATGGAAAATACTGGCATGTCTACCTTCCTAGTCCTATGTATTTTGGGACTGGGGCGTTACATGTTTTTGTGGTGGCCCATGCAGGTCAAGATAAATTGTTTGGTTACTTTGCCGTACCAAGCAAGCCTGCGTATAGGATTAGAAGTCTAGGATCTCATCCACATACTTGACTCTTTCCTAGATTTTATCTACCGTTTGACTCATCGACTGCATCTTGCTTGATTCCTTCTAACAAAATTTTTATCCTTCCTTCGTGCCTGCTAGAGATTTACCCTACTAGTTAGATGTCCCAAACACCCTTAGCTTAATTCTTTAAGTTGGGTAGAATACCCTACACACCCTTGACCATTAAGGGAATGCAAATGGTATTATCTATACCATAGAGACTAGAGGAAGTTAACCCATTTGGTCAGCCAAGCCTTGGTCAATAAAACCGTAGAATGATGGTATAGGAATAAACAAGACTTAGATCCTTATGACTCTTAGACCATTCATATTTATTTTTATTCATCTATTATCGTGCCTATATTTTACTATCTAGACTGATGATGCTAATGTAGCCTAGTTTTTGCAAGCTTAGCCTTTTACCAAGCTTGTTCGTGACATATATGTTAATGGAGGTACCCCCACTAACATATTGTCTATCAGAACCGGTGCATAATGGTCTGATCAACCGAGTGCACTTTGGTTCGTTTTTATCTATCGTTCTACGTGGATGGGGACATATCTAAACTTGTCCTCTAGAGTCCCATCTGCGACTGCCTTGGCAAACTCCTTTTGAAAAAAATTTTGGTCGTCCTTGAATCACGTATTCGTATTCGATAATGCCTCCTTCGAACTCTATATTGCTTCGCCCTCACCTATTTTAGGAGGACAAAAGCGTCATATTAGAACTTCCTTCAGCCTTCCTATCGATTATGACCATTATCACTCGATGTTGTTATATCTTCATCCTAAACTACTCGTCCTTTTTCTCGGCCCTATCATGACCTTCTAAACGCTTAATTTAGGCGTGCGCCAAATTCGTTCTCTAAATCGTGACCCTCATTCATTACCCGTGACCATACCGTATTATTTTTCTATGATCTAGATCGTAATTTCTTACGGCATGAATTGTTATCTATGGTTTCCCATCGAAACCCCCTTGTGTCTTCTCACCCCCCTACGAATTCTTAATTTTGAGGACGAAATTCTTTTAAGTTGGGTAGGATGTAAAACACCTAAATTTCTACTATATTTTTTTATTCGATTTTGGTACTGAATTAAAAAATTTGTATTGTACGTCGCGTAGTCGTATTGTACGTTGTGCGCAAACGACGTATTTCGTAATTGCTCGTCAAGTACGAATATGGACGAGCGTACATATTTTTAGAAAAATATTTTAATTTTAATTTTTATAGTTCAAAATAATTTATATAATAAATACTTTGCTATCATACAAGAATTGCTAAGGTTTGTTCTTTTCATTTTAAAGGCCTTTTAACTACAAATAATAAATAATATTTTTATTGTATACTAGAAAAATATATTTATGTAAATCTTATTTGTGCATACATATATCATAATTAATTATTACCTTATTTTTAATAAATAGTGTAATTTTCGAAATTATTATTATTAGCATTTTTGGAAAACATATTTTCGAAATATTTGTGACAATTTAAATTTTGATTTGATTCCATGGATACATTTAAATAGATTAAATTAATATCTATAATTGAAATTTGATTTATTTGATTTAATTTTAAACAAAAGGGATATAATTTAAATAGGATTTGTATTTGGATTTGGATTTGAATTAAATAGATTGAATTATCTAATTTGGGTTTTAAATCTTTCCCTAATCCTATCCAATTGGGAATTCCTACATCCTATAAATAGGCAGGTACTCCTCCAATATTTTCTTCACAAAATTTCCACAAAGTGTACGTGTATTGTGTCGGTGTCCATCTCTTCCGTGTCAGCCGTGACGGCCTCGGGTCCGACCCCGGTGTCTTTCCAATAATATTCTTTTTTTACATATACAGATTCTTCCCTCTCCTCTGTGTCGACAACCCGACACACAAACCCTAGTCCTAAACCTAACCCTAACCCCGTCCAGCCCGATCCGCCGTCGTCGCAAGTACGGCATCGCCCGCTGGAGTTCCCGACAGCCACCTTCGCCCCGTCGCCATCATTCACCACCGGAACTCCCCGACAATCACCTGGACAGCCACCACCACCTCCTTCTGAACTCCGACCCGCCTCCCGTCCATAACCCGACTTCCTGCCAAAGCCACCCCGTCTCCACCGACATCACCATCAACGTCATCGCCAACATCTTCACCATCACCACCATCCCGGCAACTCCGGCGGACCATCCAGACCCGACCACATCATCTCCACCATCCCCGAAACCCACAGAATCAGACCCCGACCAGCGTCGACCACCAGACCCGGCCATGCATGCCACCACCACAGACCACCAAAAATTTCCAAAAAAAAAGTAAATTAAACACCACCACTGCCACCGCCTTACCTTCGCCAGAGGCGCGCGCAACCTCCCGTCCGGCCGCCTCCTTGTGCCGCAACCACCGCCGATGACCGCCGCAACCTCCGCCTAGCCGTTCGCCCCCAAATCCCACTCCTCTCCTCCGCGAGCGGCGCGCCGCCGCATGTCGCCAGCCCTCGGCCACCTCTTCTCCGACTCCGTAAACCCTCACCGCCGCCGGTACCCTAGCCGCAGCGCCGCCTCCGCTCCTCACTTTCCTCCGCCGCGCCGGTGCGAGGGCGCCGCCCACACGCAACCTCTGCCGACCGCCCTTCTCTCCGCTCCTTTCCTCACCGCCGCTTACGCGCGCAGCTGTGCCACCGAAAACCGACCGCGCCACCGCTTCCTCCGACCGCCGCGCGGTGAGCTCCGCCCGACCGAAACCCCATACGCGAGCCCCCGCCGCGCCTAACACGCCGCCACCGCCGTTCCTCGCCGGACCGCCCTCCTTATTCCCATCTCCCTCTCGCTCTCTACTCCTCCTCTTCCGTTCCTCCCTCTCTCTCCCTCGCGCTTACTCTCTCTCTCTCTCTTTCCCTCCTTTCTCTTTGTCTCAATTTACAGGAACAGCAGCAGTCAACCGACTGCTGCATTGGGTTTGATGATTTTAAATGGTCTTTTTGTGTGTTTGGAAATTTTAAACGTTTTCTTCTTCTTTTATTAGTAATTATTATTACTATTATTATTATTATTTTTTATTATTATTAGTTACTATTACTGTTATTATTATTATTTTTATTATTATTATTATTATTATTATTATTATTATTATTATTATTTTCTATTACTGTTATTATTATGGAGACCAGTACAGTTGCTGATGTTCCTTTTTATATTTTTATTAAAATTCTATTATTTTTTTTACAAATTATGTTATATTAGGGGTAGCATACCATATTTTGTGATAGAAGTGTTATTGTTTATATATATATTTATTTTTGGCCTATAAAAATATAGTTTCACTATCTCAAATTTACTTTTCAAAGTTAATATTTTAGTCTAAAAATAATTTATGGTTCTTTTCAAATATTCTCCTAGAAATTATTTTTTTAGTAAAAATATAATTTCAAGTATTACAATTATTTTCTTAAATAGTATACGTATCAAATTATTCAAAACTCCTTCGATTTCCTCCAGCCCGTTACTAAACCCTCTTATTCCCATTCTGTCACCAAATTCGTACCACCTTATGTCCATCCTAACTAATTTGACCCTTTTGGACCTAATGGAACTGTCCGTGCCACCACCCGAGGTCACCTTGTATAGTTGTTGTACCGAAGTCGCAGTTCATGCCACCTTGATCATCGCAGCACACCAGGCGTCCTACCAGGCAAAATACCTTGCCATTTGCTGTTTAATTATTTTAGCTCATATTTCATGCATGTTTATTATTTTCTTTATGCAAAATAAACTGTGATACATGGCATAACTTGTTAGAATTTACTGTTCAGTTTTTTGCTATGTATTATTTTCTTACACATTAAAACTTAGAGTTAAGGGACCACCCTTTGTGTGTTGCATTCATAGGCCTTGACACGTTTATACCATGTTGTTGTGTGTCATATATAGGACTCGGACATGCGTGATTGGCTGGCCACCAGTACGTATAAGTCGTGCATTAGGAAATAACTGCTAATAGAATTGCATGCTAGAAGACTTAGCAGTTATGAGTTGGCATTGGGCGGAAAGAACATGATTGGAAGTTGACTACCACCCTATCTATCATAGACTCGCTCGCTACTGAGGAACGATAGGTAGACTATATGCTATAGACTCGCTCGGTACTGAGGAATAGTATATGGTGTTGTGACTCGCTACTGAGGTACTGCATTAGTATTGACCGGGTAGTCATGCGACCATGAATTGTTCTTAAATACATTTCACTTAGAATGGATAGGCACCTTTAACCGTTAGGTATGAGTACCTTTGGTTTGGGTACTTATATCTGACCGTGGCTTGGAACAATAACTTGTCGCAGATTAGTTTGTCACATCTTGTCCTTGTTTGGTTGTAGGTGTGACTTACTACTTCGATGAGAAGGTATTGAACCTTGTTGGGGTCCGGATACCATATTGGATTCATAGCATGGAAAGATACGTCACCGTGAATTAGTTTACCATCTCCTATCCTTGTTTGGTTGGGGGGATGGTACGCTCGTTCAATAGGTGTGTATTGGACCATGTTATAAATTCAATTGACTTATTTATTTGAGCAATATTTATTCAGTTTATATGGCATGATATTATGTGTTATGTTACGTCCCTCTGAGGAACTGGTTATCTCTCCAGGTGTGTGTTTGCCATTGATTGTAAAAGAACAGAACAATTATCGGAGGACTGAACTTAGACTCACAATACAAACTCGCTCGTACAAAGAAAGCCTAGGGACGAAAACCTAGGTACAGCAGACTAAGTATGATTGTTTATTTTTAATTCTGGGGGGTGACGATAGAGGCTCGGGAAAGCGACGGCCGCTCTGCCTTACTCCTTGGACGATCGGTATGTAGCCTTGGCTCGGGGAAGATCTGCTCGATATTGACGAAGAAAGGCTCTTCTTACTCTCCTCGGGTTGCTCTCCTGGCTTCTCTCTCTCTGTATATTCTCTCTCTGACTATGGGGGAAGTCTCTCTGTGTATACGTATTCTTCTCTGGTTTCTTTTTGTATATCTCTCTATATTATCTCTATTTACAAGGGAATGGCACCTTGCTATTTATAATAGTGGGGGCATCATTAGGGTTTGGATGATTACCCATTCTCAAAGTGGCGACGGCCTGATGATTAACCAATCGGGACCATTAGTCTTGAACGTGAAAGATCTGGGCCGTTAATATGGATTATACCAAATCCCATCAACAATTAATGCTGATTGCAATAAATCTTCGTCATAATGATTTGCTGACATCTGCGAATCTTAATGAATAAATTTAATTCATTCTTCTGCCACGTGTCCCAGATTATTGGGATTTGGCCCAAGATTTAATTGACTTTAGGACACGTGTCCAGTCGTCAACGTTGAGCCGCATGAGGAGTGTCGATGTTTGGGACGCATGAAGGTCGTCATAACCGAGCCGCATGAATAGTCTCTATACTCGAACCGCATGAAGGTTGTCATGACCGAGCCGCATGGATATGTTCATGACTGAGCCGCAGGGGAGTCTTCATGGCCGAGCCGTATGAGAGTCTTCATGGCCGAGCCGCATGGATCTTTTTATAGCCGAGCCGCATGGGGGACCTTCTTGGTTGAACCGCATAGGTTTCTCTGCATTGGCCGCATGAACTCGTTTATTCTTGGCCGCATAAGCTCGCCTCAAAACTTTGGTAGACAGTGCCACTTTGAAGATTTTCCTTATTCCCGAAGTACTGCTTTTCGTGTCAGTCATTATGACAACTTTATGTCAGGTCTGTCACTTGTCAGGTCTGTCAGCCGTCAGAGCATTAAATGTGTCCACACATTGGGAACAGCTATTTTTGAAGACCACGTGGCCTCTCTCTCTGGGCCGCATGGAGTTTACTCGAGTTGCCTATGTGCGTTGAGCCGCATGTCCATGTTGGTGACTTTTGAGCCGCATGATACTCTTGAGCCGCATGAAGCTCGTCTGATTTTGAGTCGCATGAAGCTTCCTGGGTTCTGTGCCGCATGAAGAATGTCTCATGACCGAGCTGCATGAAGGACGTCTCATGACCGAGCCGCATGAGGAATGTCTCATGACCGAGCCGCATGAAGGACGTCACATGACCGAGCCGCATGAGGAATGTCTCATGACCGAGCCTTATAAAGGATGTCTCATGACCGAGCCGCATGAGGAATGTCTCATGACTCGCATGAGGAATGTCTCGATCTGCCCGTGCACTCGCTTTGTGGGCCCGGGTATCCTGAACACACGAGTGCGTAGGTATCATGTTTGCTCCCTGATGTAGGGGCTAATAGAAACACTTGCCCTCGATCTTTGTTGGGAGACACTTGAGAACCACTCTGTCCGTTTGCCGCCGGGGGCTGGACACAGGTGGCTCTGTACAACTTTCCATCAGAGGCCCGCTTAGCGGGACGCTCTTGATGGTCAGAGGTTGGGACAGCTGACTGAGCCCGATGAGCCCGCGCTGCCCTAGACTTCTTCTACTTAGCACCCGAAGGTGCGTAATAGGAAGAGTCCAAGTTTGGAAGGAGGGAAGAGAAGTTGGTGCCCTTTTCAAAGGAGGTAAGGGGGCTCTATTTATAGAATGGAGTAAGCCCTTTCTTCTTCTCCTTTCCGATGTGGGACTAAAAGCAATATTTTTCATGCTTCTACAGGACCCCCTTCAAAGTTTCCAAATTATAAATTTGGAACACTTTGAATAAGAAGCATGGAAAGTAGATTTGTTTAGGTGTGGCAATCCAATCAGAGGTAGCATGGACGTGATAGGTTTGGGTACTTCTGCTGGGGATTTTATGTGGACTTATCATCCTTGGCGTACCTTGGTTTTAGGTACGGATAATAAGTTGAGAGAGGGAACCATCATATTTACTCAGAGGTGGTATGGACGTGGTAAATATAAGGTTGATGGTAGAGCTTTCCTACTCAGAGGTAATATGGACATGGTAGGAGCGAAATCGAATGAGGATACATAGAACAACTCAGAGGTGCTATCAACATGGAAGTTCTATGCATTGGGTGAAAGAATGCTATGGAACAGCTGGGCTCCGAAAGCATGTGATGATGAGAAAAGATGTGGATGTACTAAGGGACCTAGTACGGCATTTGTGGTCAGCAGAGGACATTTGTGGGCTTATTATCCTTGGCATATCTTGGTTTTAGGTACGGATAATAAGTTTGATAGGGATACCTAGGATAACTTTGCGGTAAGGCGGATATGGAGGTTCTTGGTATCGGGCGAAAGAATACCATGGAGTAGTGAACAGTTTTCTGTTTTCTTTCACTGTTTTTCTTTTCTTTTTGTCAAGGGATGTGATCCCAGATGATGTAGTACTTTGAATTTTGAATAAATGAGCATGTTTTAACTCATCTTCTCTTTCTTGTACTTGTGGTGTTTGTGGAATTGGACCTGCTGGAAGATTATTTGTGGACCTGTTACCCTGAGCGTACCTTGGTTTTAGGTATGGATAACAAGTTTGGTCAGAATATCTGGAACAGCCATGGCAAAGTGGTCATGGGTGCTCTCGGTATTGGGAAAAAGAATGCCGTAGAGCAGCTGGGCTCCCGAGGCATGGTGAGATGGTGGATTTATGCTAAGAAGCTTAGCAAGGGATATTTGTGGACCTATTATCCTTGGCGTACCCTGGTTCAGGATGCGGATAATAGGATGAAAGGAAACCAACATATTTGCTCAGAGGTTATGAGGACATGGCAAGCATGAGGGTTTTACCGTGGAATCTTCCTGCTCAGAGGTAATGAGGACATGGCAGGGGAGACTTCACGGAAGATATTCATGGTCAACAGCGGACATTTGTGGTCAACAGAGGACGTTTATGGTCAACAGAGGACATTTGTGGTCAACAGAGGATATTTGTGGGCCTATTATCCTTGGCGTACCCTGGCTTAGGATACGGATAATAGGATGAAAGGAAACCAACATATTTGCTCAGAGGTTATGAGGATATGACAAGCATGAGGGTTTTACCGTGGAATCTTCCTGCTCAGAGGTAATGAGGACATGGCAGGGGAGACTTCACGGAAGATATTCGTGGTCAACAGCGGACATTTGTGGTCAACAGAGGACATTTGTGGTCAACAGAGGACATTTGTGGTCAACAGAGGACATTTGTGGGCCTATTATCCTTGGCGTACCCTGGCTTAGGATACGGATAATAGGATGAAAAGGAACCAGCATATTTGCTCAGAGGTTATGAGGACATGGCAAGCATGAGGGTTTTACCGTAGAATCTTCCTGCTCAGAGGTAATGAGGACATGGCAGGGGAGACTTCACGGAAGATATTCGTGGTCAACAGCGGACATTTGTGGTCAACAGAGGACGTTTGTGGTCAACAAAGGACATTTGTGGTCAACAGAGGACATTTGTGGGCCTATTATCCTTGGTGTACCCTGGCTTAGGATACGGATAATAGGATGAAAAGGAACCAACATACTTACTCAGAGGTAATGAGGATATAGCAAGCATGAGGGTTTTTGTTTTACCGCGGAATCTTCCTACTCAGAGGTAATAAGGATATGGCAGGAGAAAACTCAACGGAGGATATTTGTGGACCTATTATCTTTGGCGTACTCCGGTTGTGGGTACAAATAATAGGTTGAAAGGGAATCGACATACTTACTCAGAGGTAATGAGGACATGGCAAGTATGAAGTTTTCTTCGACGGAGCCTTCCCACTCAGAGGTAATGAGAACATGGCAGGAGTGGGCTCAATGAAGAGGGGTACATAGAACGACTCAGAGGTAATGAGGACATGGAAGTTCTATGTAAAGGGGTGATTTGTTTTTGGCGGAAATGAAACGACTCAGAGGTAATGAGGACATGACCGTTTTGGAAATTTGTGGATCTGTTACCCTTTTTGTGCACTGGGAGTGCGGGTAGTGGATCATGAGGGAGGATCCCTTCCAGGAAAAAAGTTCAGAGGTATGTTTATACATAACGTTCTCCCTAAAAGAGTGACCGGGATGTAAGTTCAGGCGACAATCCATAAATTTTGTGATCAAAGTATAAGTTCAGAGGTACCAGCGGGTACATGACTTGGTAGTTTGGGATTTTTGTGGAAGGAGGAGGTGAGTTCAGCGGTACGAGAGGGTACATGACTCGAAAATCTGGAATATTGTGGATATGAGTTCAGTGGTACCAGCAGGTACATGACTCGGTGATCTGAAGAGAATGTGGATGTGAGTTCAGTAGTACCAGTGGGTACATGACTAGATAATCTGGAGTGGATGTGAGTTCAGCGGTACCGGGGGGATACATAACTCACCAATCTAGGAAATTTGGAGGCGGAATGTGAGTTCAGCGGTACCGGGGGGTACATAACTCAATCATCAGGGATTTTTTTTTTTGGATGTCGTTTCGGACGTAATACTTCTTCAGGAAGTTGCCGTTGATGGGCAACATGAGCAAGTCTCAGTGTGAGCAGCCACATACTTGGCCAGCTCCAACTCTTCTTCAGCCACCCCCTGTGTAAATGCAGACTGAGAGGATGATTTGGGCAACTTGATCATCAGGGGTTTAGTTGATGGAGTAGATCGTGGAGTTGTTGGCGGACTAGCGACCCCCAGTTTGGCACTTGACGTGGAGCGAGGAGTGGCTGGTTCACTAGAAGTGTCATACCTTGCATCGGGGAGACGACCCTTCTTGGGAAGGCGTATCGTCAGTGGCCGATCGGAGGGATTAAGCTTCTCTGTTTGGGGTTGACCGACTCTCGGCAATCTGATTGTCAGTGGCCCTGTTGTGGGTCTCGGCACTTGGCCGGACCTTGGCAGCCGGATTATCCTTTGCTCCTCCTGCGCTGAGAGGCTGATTGCGTCCTTCCGCAGAGTGGCGGTAAGGGGTGCGGACTTGCCCGATTTGCGAGCTTGGAGGTGGATCGTCAGGGGTCCTTCAGATTTCATAGCCGTTTCGGTACTAGCTTGTTCATTTCCTTCATCAAGGTGCCTCTTCGACTTTTCGTATAAGCAGGAGTCCGAGTAGTAAGATTCGACCCCTTTGAAGGGATCGATATCAGCAAATTCTGTCTTCACGAAACCGTGTTTGTCGACGTATTTGAAGCACTGGTGTAGCGTGGAAGGCACGATCATGTAATCGTGTATCCAAGGGCGCCCCAAAAGGATGTTGTATGAAGTGTCGGCATCTATGACGTAGCAAGTGACTTCTGATTGGAGATCGCCAATCTGACATTTCAGACGGATCTTTTCGATTGGGTAGCTCCTGCCCGAATTGAACCCGCTAATGGCGGTGTTTGTAGGGGTCAGGCGATGCATCGGAATGCGAAGATGATGCAGTAGTCCTTTCGGAATGATGCTTATGGAAGACCCAGGGTCAATGTGCATCCTGTCTACCTTTATGTCGCCGATGTAGCCTGTGTAGTATAATGGACGATCGTGTAGATTAGTCTTGATGAGCATGTCTTGTGGAGTGAAGACGATGTTGGGCATTGCTCCCGTACACGCACTATCTTAGAGCTCTGCAGGTTGGTTATCTCCCGTGAGGTTGACCTGAGCCAAGTATGCGTCGGCATTTTGGAGCGCCTCACTTAAAGCCGTGCGGACATCCTTTGAGAGCCTGAGGAGTTCATATAAGGACAATTTGGCCGGGGTATTAGCTAATTGCGCTAAGATGTCGAAGTTGTAGGGCCTCTCCAGCCCCTGAGGTGCCTCCTTCCGGAGGGACTTGTCGAAGCGAGTCTCCTTCAGCCTAGGCTTGTCGGTCGTCGAAGGCTGAGCCGGTCCCGGAGCATCATTGGTATTGGGCGGATGATTATCAGTCGCGCTTTCGGTCACTGGTTGGGCCTGTGTTCCGGATCGAGTAGTGACGGCCGAGACTTCCTCTTCTTCCGCCGAGGCAGTGCAGCAGGATCTGACTTTTTCGCTTTTCCTTTTAGAAGGTGGAGAGGGCTGAGTTACCTCGTGGACTAGGTCCGGATGGACCCACATGATTTCCCCTCGTGAAGTGGTGAGGGGTATTAGACCAGCGGCTTGATCGCGAGCAGGCGGCAGATTAGCAATCTCCATCGTTGCCAGAGGGATGGGTATAACCCCGTCCTGAGTCTCTGTTGGAGGGAAGCTACCGAATTGTACGGACACCATGTTGGCTGCCACGGTTACCTCTTCGAAATCGATGGCCAGGGCGTTCAAATCGATGAGGTTTTGGATATACCATTTCAGTTGGTAGCAGTCGTGTGTAGCATGGTGGACGTAGCGATGGTAATGGCAGAACTTTAGGTTTCTCCAGATCAGCCGGCCGAGGCTCCCGTCTTGGTGGAGGAAGCTGAATCCTATCTTCTTGTATAAGCATGTCCAAGATAGGCTTGACGTGGCCGTCTTCAAAGGAATAAGTGATTTGAGGCCATTGTTTGTCCGCTGGCTGTGGCTCGGGCTTCTTGGCTGTATCGGTCACCATCTATGTTGTTCGCGGGACCCGTGCTTGTCTGACCAGGCGTCACTCCCTGTAGAGTAGGAAGCGCTGCTTTGATCTCGTCTACAGACTTGACCAAGGCGTGCAGTATGGCCTCCAAAGTGTCGATACGTTGGCGATCGCCGGAACCACCTTGACTGTTGTCCGTCATGAATACCGTCCTCACGTGAGGAGTGACAGAAGGAGAGGTGGCGGACATGCCCTCCGAGTCATACTCATGCATCGAGAAATCATCAGGATATGTGGGGATGTTCTCTTCAGGTTCGGACTCGGAAGGAACAGTAGCCCCAGCTTCAGAGCTTGCTTCGTTTAGGACGTCCTCGGGGACGTCGGTATTTGTTGTATCCGTCGGAGGATTTGCTTCCTCCAGTCCGTCTTCTTGGAATGTCGGGTTGTCGTGGAGGTTTGGAGGAGTGCTACCCCCAGTTCCGACGACCCCCAATGACGTAGACGGCGAACTTCCTACTGCAGCAGTTTTCGTCTTTGAACGGGTGTATTGGAATACTCCAGTAGAGGATAATCCTTTAGACGACGGCTTCTTAGCTGTAATAGTTGACACCTTTGGGCTGGAGATGCTTGTCTTCTTCCCTCTCCCCTCAACGGGGACTTTCCGTGCGGAATTGCAGGAGGCAACGGGAGGTGCCTCGTCTTCCGAGCTCGGATGTTGTAATCTTTGGAAGACGGATGGCCGGTCTTCCGTTACTGCCGTGTTGTTGCAACAGCAGTTGACGATAATCTGGGTGCAGTAACGTCCCTGTGAGGACTCTCTGCACGCTGAGGCTCCTTCTCTTTCCTTGCGTTTGTGGAGGATAGCTTCACGCAGGTCAGAGGAACCACTTTGTCCGTTTGCCGCCGGGGGCTGGACTCGAGTGGTTTTATACAACTTCCCGTCAGAGGCCCGCGTGATACTCAGCGGGACGCCCCGATAGTCAGAGGTTGGGGCAGCTGTCTGGACTTGATGAGCCCGCGCTGCCCTAGACTTTTTCTTTTTAGCACTTGTGGGTGCGTAATAGGAAGAGTCCACATTAGGTATCACAGAGTCTGGATTTTCATCCAGAAAGTGATCAGAGTTAGGACCGCATGAGAGTCAGTCGAAAACTGATCGAGAGAAGTATAGTAGAGACGCTATGCGGCTAGCGTTGGGTGCCGTGCAGGCTATCTGCATGCGACTGTCTTCTGTTGTGGGACGAGTTCTTATGCGGTTAGGAGTCACGGCCGTGCAGGCTGTCCGCATGCGGTTGGCATTTGTGGCCGCATGGGTTTTCTGCAAGCGGTTGACTTTACTAGCCGCATGAATCTCATCCATGCGGTTGGGAACTGTAGCTGCATAAGTTATGCGGCTGACAGAAGTGGCCGCATGAGTTTTCTTCATGTGGTTGATGGTTGTGGCCGCATGGATTTTCTTTCTGCGGCTAATACCCCTCTGCGGTTCAGGTTGAGCAGAGACCCTCTTTGCCCCTGCAAGTCCAGCATCATAGTGTTTTCTTCTGCCGGACTTGGGGAAAACAGAGGTGTCTGCGATCTGAAGTGGGGCCGCAGGAGAGTCTTTCTCGCCGTCTTGAGCGACCGAGGGTATCCCATCGAGGGCTTGGGGAGGAGCAAATGACTTTGGCCTCCACTCTTTGTGAGCCTTCGTGGTGCGGGTGCGTTTCTGGACCGGGCCAGCGCTGCCTTCAGAGAGCATCTCTTCGAACGCCTGTTGGTCGAAGCGGACGACCATCTTCTGTTGTGTGGAGCCAAGTTTGGCTGCATCCGATTGCGTCACCAACTCCTCAGCCGTGGAGAAGTTAGTCCCCAGCAGAGTCGCCATCGTGTTTGCCATTGATTGTAAAAGAACAGAACAATTATCGGAGGACTGAACTTAGACTCACAATACAAACTCGCTCGTACAAAGAAAGCCTAGAGACGAAAACCTAGGTACAGCAGACTAAGTACGATTGTTTATTTTTGATTCTGGGGGTGACGATAGAGGCTCGGGAAAGCGACGGCCGCTCTGCCTTACTCCTTGGACGATCGGTATGCAGCCTTAGCTCGGGGAAGATCTGCTCGGCGTTGACGAAGAAAGGCTCTTCCTACTCTCCTCGGGTTGCTCTCCTGGCTTCTCTCTCTGTATATTCTCTCTCTGACTATGGGGGAAGTCTCTCTGTGTATACTTATTCTTCTCTGGTTTCTTTTTGTATATCTCTCTATATTATCTCTATTTACAAGGGAATGGCACCTTGCTATTTATAATAGTGGGGGCATCATTAGGGTTTGGATGATTACCCATTCTCAAAGTGGCGGCGGCCTGATGATTAACCAATCTGGACCATTAGTCTTGAACGTGAAAGATCTGGGCCGTTAATATGGATTATACCAAATCCCATCAACAATTAATGCTGATTGCAATAAATTTTCGTCATGATGATTTGCTGACATCTGCGAATCTTAATGAATAAATTTAATTCATTCTTCTGCCACGTGTCCCAGATTATTGGGATTTGGCCCAAGATTTGATTGACTTTAGGACACGTGTCCAGTCGTCAACGTTGAGCCGCATGAGGAGTGTCGATGTTTGGGCCGCATGAAGGTCGTCATAACCGAGCCGCATGAATAGTCTCTATACTCGAACCGCATGAAGGTTGTCATGACCGAGCCGCATGGATATGTTCATGACTGAGCCGCAGGGGAGTCTTCATGGCCGAGCCGCATGAGAGTCTTCATGGCCGAGCCGCATGGATCTCTTTATAGCCGAGCCGCATGGGGGACCTTCTTGGTTGAACCGCATAGGTTTCTCTGCATTGGCCGCATGAACTCGTTTATTCTTGGCCGCATAAGCTCGCCTCAAAACTTTGGTAGACAGCGCCACTTTGAAGATTTTCTTTATTCCCGAAGTACTGCTTTTCGTGTCAGTCATTATGACAACTTTATGTCAGGTCTGTCACTTGTCAGGTCTGTCAGCCGTCAGAGCATTAAATACGTCCACACGTTGGGAACAGCTGTTTTTGAAGACCACGTGGCCTCTCTCTCTGGGCCGCATGGAGTTTACTCGAGCTGCCTATGTGCGTTGAGCCGCATGTCCATGTTGGTGACTTTTGAGCCGCATGATACTCTTGAGCCGCATGAAGCTCGTCTGATTTTGAGTCGCATGAAGCTTCCTGGGTTCTGTGCCGCATGAAGAATGTCTCATGACCGAGCCGCATGAAGGACGTCTCATGACCGAGCCGCATGAGGAATGTCTCATGACCGAGCCGCATGAAGGACGTCTCATGACCGAGCCGCATGAGGAATGTCTCATGACCGAGCCGTATAAAGGACGTCTCATGACCGAGCCGCATGAGGAATGTCTCATGACTCGCATGAGGAATGTCTCGATTTGCCCGTGCACTCGCTTTGTGGGCCCGGGTATCCTGAACACACGAGTGCGTAGGTATCATGTTTGCTCCCTGATGTAGGGGCTAATAGAAACACTTGCCCTCGATCTTTGTTGGGAGACACTTGAGAACCACTCTGTCCGTTTGCCGCCGGGGGCTGGACACAGGCGGCTCTGTACAACTTTCCATCAGAGGCCCTCTTAGCGGGACGCTCTTGATGGTCAGAGGTTGGGACAGCTGACTGAGCCCGATGAGCCCGCGCTGCCCTAGACTTCTTCTACTTAGCACCCGAAGGTGCGTAATAGGAAGAGTCCAAGTTTGGAAGGAGGGAAGAGAAGTTGGTGCCCTTTTCAAAGGAGGTAAGGGGGCTCTATTTATAGAATGGAGTAAGCCCTTTCTTTTTCTCCTTTCCGATGTGGGACTAAAAGCAATATTTTTCATGCTTCTACAGTGTGTTCTCTTGTCTTTCGCAGGTATTCTAGCTCTAGTCGTGGTCCTCTCTATTTCTTCGAGGATGATTGCACTTGGATCGTCTTCGCTTCGCTCGCCAAAATTATTTCTTTTCTCATGTATTTTCCTTTACTCGTTGGTAGTGGATTTGTCTCCGCCCAACATATTGTATCAAGACAATTCATTATCGTTATATGACATCTTTTATCATTTATTTTGTGTGGATGAGATTAGTTATGGTTCTACTGCATTTTACAGCTTATGTATTCACACGAGGATTCCATATATTGGAGTGTGCTTCGTATGAATACAGCTGGCATGTCTACGTTCCTAGTCCTATGTATTTTGGGACTGGGGCATTACAACTCTAGAGGGCAAGTTTAACTATGTCCTCATCCACGTCGAACGATAGATAAAAGCGAACCAAAGTGCACTTGGTTGATCAGACCATCATGCACCGGTTCTAATTAGACAATATGCTAGTGAGCACTCAATAGCATATGTCATGAACAAGCTTGATAAAGAATTGAGCTTGCAAAAACTAGGCTACGTTAGCATCATTAGTCTAGATAGTAAAACATGGGCACGTGAGATTAAGATTGAAAGAAAGCGGAATTAGTTTAAACTCCTTACGATTCTAAGTCATATCCTGTGTTGGTCTCTATAAGTCGTCCTATAGGCTTCTTTTCCAAGTCCTTGGTTGGCTAGATGGGTTAGTATCCTCTAAATTCTAGAACCTAAGTGAACTTGCTAATATAGGTCATAAAGACAAAGAGATTGCTAGGTCATAAGGCATTCTATCCAACTTACAAAGGTTAAACTAATGGTGTAGGGGGGCAACGAACACATGTCTATCTAGTAGGGGTCACCTTTCTAACCTCTAGAAAGCACGAAGTGAAGATAAGAATCAAGCAAGATGCAATCGATGAGTCACAGGTAGTTCGAAAATAGAATCGAAAAGAGAGGTCAAGTATGTGGATGAGATCCTAGACTCTAATCCTATACGCAGGCTTGCTTGGTATGGTAAAGTAACCAAACAATTTTATCTTGACCTGCATGGGCCACCACAAAAACATGTAACGCTCCAGTTCCAAAATACGTAGGACTAAGTACGTAGACATGCCAGCTGTATACATACGAAGTACAGGGCCTTGTATGTATACATAAGCTGTAAAATGAAGTAAACCACAACTAACTAATCCCATCCACAAAATACGAGAATAAAAGATATCATATAATGAATTTTTTTGGTACAATATGTTAGGTGGAGACACATCCACTACCAACTAAAATAAAAAAGAAGAAGTACATGATATATAAAAGGACTAAATGGAAGTAGCAAGGAGGAACCAAGTCATGTCATCTTCGAATAAATGGAGAAGACCACGATCTCGACTAGGATACCTGCGGAAGACATGAACACACACCTGGGAAATAACCAGGTCCTCAGAGGGACGTAGCAAGATACAGGAAGAACAAGCTAATATGAACTGTCAAAATAATAATAATATATAAGACTCTCCTAGACACCAATATGCAAAAGGGAATGCTAACCATCTATTGTGCAATTTAGAGGACAACTTTTATACGCATGGGTGGGATTTAGGCTACATGTACGTGATTGGCATCCAGTCATCTGTATCCGTCCGTAACGTCCAAAACGTCAGAGGGCATCCACAAATATAAATTGCCACAGTTACATACGGAGACTGTGGTTTACCTGTTAGGATTCCCATACGCACTAGCGACTGTCCTCCCCCAATGTTCCCCACTGTCCAAGTCATGCCCATGGCTCATATAGTTTTGTAACTGCTTGAGTCTCTAAAACCCTAGTCATAGCAGTTACGAAGATCTACCGTCACACGACTTTAGAGATGGCCAGTCCATAAGTCGTGCCACTAGCAAAATGTCTCAAACCGTGTAGTGTGAGTGTCATGGCCCAAGGAGATATAAGGATATCCCCCAACAAGAAGGTAGTCAGCTAAAACTAAGTTAACATGCATATAGTAAAGTAAAACGAATAATAGAATCGCTTGCACCCAAGTGTGGCTTGGACGCGCAGTTTATAACAATTAAAAATAACAAATATGAAACAAACTAAGTAATACAAAAAATAAATAATATGACAGTTTATTAGCAAGGTATACTTGCCTGGTGTGACTTCTGGCATTGTGCAATGTTCTGAAATGTCCCCAGTAGTCCAATAGCTTGAGTTGGTTGCAGTTGATGTGCGATATAATTGTGTTAGCACATAATAGTCGTAGAGGCCGTGAGTACGCAAGATGATCTCAATTGATGGGACGGACCGTGTCATTGAGTCCAGAATAGTCAATTTAGCTAGGGACAATATAGGGAGGCAAGAAGAAAGGGAACAATTGGAATAACTGTGGTTAAGAATTAATTTTCAAAGGGAATCGTATAAATAAAATATATATAACTATTTTTTTTAAAAACGTTTTATTTGGAAACTATATTTGAAATTCAATTATAAATAAAAACTATATTTGAAAATCAATTATAAGTAAAAACTATATATTTCTTTTATTCAAAATACTCAAGTAATTACTTGAAAATATAGGAAAACAATTTTATGATAAAAACTAAATTTTATCGAATATAACTTTTAGACTAAAAGAAAACATAACAATACAAAATAATATAACAATATTTTAGGGCTTATAAACCCAAATTTGAAAATAATATAGGACTATGCCCAATACAATTTTTTTGTGACCAAATTAATTTAGAAATATTACCATATATTTATTTAACAAAACATAATAATAATAATAATAATAATAATAATAATAATAATAATAATAATAATAATAATAATAATAATAATAATAATACAACACTTACACTTACTCTTTTGTATTCAGTAACAAGTAAGAAAAAAACAAAACAAAAAAAAAACAAAAACAAAGCTATCATAGGAACAACTGTTCCTTTCCAAAAAGCACCATTATAATCTCATAATTTCCTATGCCAATGAAGTAACAAAGTCACCGAGTACTCCCCTCAGCAGCCATTTAAATAGGAAGAAGTAGTGTGAGGGGAGAGAGAAAAGAATCGGAGGAGAAGAGGAAAGGGCAAATTGAAGGAGAGAGAGAAGAGGGATCGGAAAGAGATTGGGAAGGGGAGAGAGGGGCGCTTACGAGGGCTGGGCTGCGCCGATAGCGGTGCTCACCGCGCGCATCAGGCGGTAGATGTGGTCAAGCCGGTCGGAGGCGAGACAGGTCGGAAGCTCGTCGGCGTGTGGCCGGGCGCTGGGACGGCGACGGGCGGCGCGGAACTACGGAGGAGTCCGAGCGGAAGAGCGGGATCGGAGGGCGGTGCCGAAGAAGGGCTGCGGTCGGGGTCGAGAGGGTTTCCTGGTGGATCAGCGTGACACGAGGGCATGGCGTCGTAGAAGGGACGACGGTGGCGGAGGATGCGTTCGCCCACGACAGGAAGCAGAACTCACACGACGGCGGGAGGCAGACTCGGTGAGGACGTTTGCCGGCGTGGATCAACAGCTCAAAAGGTTAGTGGTGATGATAGGTAAGATTTGAAGAGTGGTGGCACCGAGCGCAGTGGCGGTGGCACCGAATTTGTTTTGTGGCGGTGGTGGATAAAGGCGGGTGAGAGACGGAGATGGTGGTGGTGGAGGTGATGGAGGTGATGGGGATGGTAGTTGTCGGCTATGATGGCGACTGTAATGGCGAGTGCCAAGTGGGGAGTGGGTTTTTCGGCTTCGGCCGATGGTGACGGTGGATAGGTATAGTGGTGGCACTGGTGTGTGTTTGGCCGTGGTTTGGCCAGGACTGGTCGGGTTGTCGGGCTGCCATGGTGGCGTAAGTGCTGGTGGTAGTTTTGGTCGATGGTGGTGACAGGGGTGCCGCTTTGGCCGTGGCTGGTCGGTTGGGTGTTTGGCGTAGAGTTCAGGATCGACAGGTAGAGATAGGGGTGGCACGCAGAGGAGTTGCGACGGTGTGTTGCGGTGGCAGCGGCTTGTTGGGGCTGCTTAGGTTAGGGTTATTCTTTTGGGCTGTACGTGTCGGGGTTGTCCGACATAGGAAAGGGTGCCCAGAATTGTTGGGTACGAGATAGGGAACTGTTGTATATGTAACGGACATATATAGTGGATGGACAGGGAACACAGACACGATGCACTTTATGTTTGTGGAGAATATTATGGGTTTCAGAATTTTTGGAGAAGAGCCAAGAAGCCTCTCCTTATATAGGAGGTGGAGGACCTAGTTGGATAAGGACTGGGATTGTTTAAATCCCCAATTAGATCTTTTCATATTTAATTCAAATTGACTAAATGTAATTGGATCAAATCCTAATCCAATATAGATACATTCTATTTTTAAAATCTATTTAAAATAAAGTCAATAAAATCTTTTCAAATTTTAATCATCATAATTAATTAAATTTAAACCAAACAAAGTTTTAAATTATCTTTTATAAATACTAAAAAAATCAATATTAAATAATTTCAAAAATTGCAAATATATACATGAATTAAATTTCATGTATCTCGCATGCGACTAGTACAAAAATATCTATGTATATATTATTTTCGAAATCTGCATAAATAAATAAATAAAATGTAGCCACTAGTGCGACGGAATTTATATACCTTCCAGCAAAATAAACAAGTTACTATACTATATTGAAATGAGATATATGTTTTCTTATTAATAAATTCCATAAATAAAATGTTTTTAAAATATGTATCTCGCACATATTCGCACTCGACGAGCAAATATGAAAAATGCAAATTCGCGCGTGACGTTCAAATTTGAAAACAAAATCAATACTAATTAAATAAATAAAATTTTAAAACCATAGTAAAAATTTAAGGGGGTTTATACTTTGTTGGCCCAGAACAATGATGCGGGCCACGAGCAAGCCATCTACTACCTCAGCAGGACAATGATCGGGGCCGAACATCGGTACAACCCCGTCGAAAAAGAATGTCTAGCTCTAGTGTTCGCCATCCAGAAGACTCGCTGTTATGTCTCACGACAGACAATTCATGTCATCTCCCGAGTCAATCCGCTGAGAGTCCTCATGATAAAGCCGGGAGCGTTAAATTCTCGATTGGCTACTTGGGCGATATTATTGACACCATATGACATGGTATTTGTCCTACAAAAGGCTGTCAAGGGCCAAGTACTGGCCAATTTTCTAGCCACGCACCCAATTTCGGAATCGTTTAGACTCTATGAAGATATTCCAGATGAAGTGCGAGAATCAAACTTTACCGAAGAGAACCCCGTTTGGCGGATGTTCTTTGACGGTGCATCAAGAATAGGCCGCAAAGGCCAGATCATCGCAGGAGTGGGGGTAGTCCTGATCTCCTCCAACAAGTTGGTCATCCAGCGTGCCTATTCCCTTTCAGAGCTGTGCTCCAACAATGTTATAGAGTACAATGCCCTCATCATAGGACTCTAGTTAGCAAAATAGCTGGGGATAGAATACCTCGAGTCTTACGGTGACTCGAATTCTTTATAGAACAAGTGTCTCGGCTATAAAACTTAGAACCTGACGCTCTGTCCTGCCTCGCTGCCTCATTAGCAACACCGATCGGCACACAACACTTCATTACAGTGGTAGGCCATGATTTGCCATACCCAGAAATAATATGTGCATGCGGACAACTTATGTCATAGATACAGACACCAGCATCAACGTCAGAGACTGGAGGTTCCCGTTTATCGACTTTGCCATCTACGGAATCCTTCCAGAGGACCCAAAAGAAGCAGTATCGGTCAGAAGGCGCTCGCTCCGATTCTACTACGATATGACTACTAAAATGCTGTACCGACGCTCCTACGACGGACTTCTCCTCCAATGCTTATCAAACGAAGAAGCAGCGAAAGCTCTTCGATAATCTCATGACGGAACATGCGGAGCCCATCAACCAGGTCCTATACTACAGGACCGACTTTGACGCATGGGCTATTACTGGCCCACCATGATGGCCAACGCTATCGAGTATTCAAAGAAATATCGTGCTTGCCAGCTACACGCCTACTTCATCTACAGACCGTCAAAGCCTCTACATCCTACGGCCGCCTCTTGGCCATTTGAAACCTGGGGCATGGACATAGTGGGACCTATCACCCATCCCTCATCTAGGGGACACCGATTTATCCTAGCAATCATTAACTACTTCTTTAAATGGGCAGAAGCAGTACCGTTGACAGAGGTAAAAAGCTCAAAGGTGATCAGCTTCATCAAGCATCACATTATCTACCATTTTAGGGTGCCCCAAAGGATCATCCATGACAACGGTCCACAATTCATCAGACATGCGTTCAGTAGATTCTACGACAAGAATCGTATTCAAATGTGGCATCAACCGTCTACAATCCGGCAGCAAACGGATTGGCCGAAGCTTTAATAAAACCATTGTCAAGCTACTCAAAAAGGTCGTGTCATCCAACAAGTGCTACTGTGATGAGAAGCTCGGTGAATGCCTTTGGTCCTATCGTACGATGGTACGGACCTCGACGGGTAATACACCATTCTCTTTGGTCTATGGAAGCGAAGCAGTACTGCCTCTAGAGGTCCATATACCCTCACTCTGAATGGCGATCACGAACCAGCTGATGGAAGAAGACAGTCAATGTCACCGTCTGCAAGAGTCGGAAGCGTTGGATAAAAATGCCTCTTGGCTCAACAGCGCATCAAACTTTATCAAGCCCGCATTTCACATGCTTTCAACAAAATAGTCGAACAGAGAAATTTCTAAGTAGGTGACCTGGTTCTGGCAGTCAGGAGACCGATGGTGATGACTCATAAGATACCAAAAAAGTTTGAACCCAAATGGGAAAGACCCTTCATCATAGAAACGGTATATTCAAACGGTATTTACCGTCTCGCTCAAGAAATTGTTCATGATGCCCATCAATGGCAAGTTCCTAAAGAAGTACTACTCCTGACATCCTTTAGCATGTTCTTCCTTATCCCTAGCAAGAGAATTTGTGAACCTGATAACCAAGTTCACTACCCTTCTTTGACAACCCAGTGCTTCTAGAACCCAGTTGTTTCGTTGCATCCCTAGTAGGAGAACAACCTTGTCCACATCACCTCTGATTTGCTTCTCTATACCCCACAAAGCAGAATTCTACACTACGTAGGATCATGCTCATTACTATGTTTACCATGTCCACATTACCTCTGAGTGAACATCCCATACAACAATCTCCGTGTTGTTGCACGTCAATCATAGAACATCCACATCCATATCACCTTTGAGTTATTCTATACATCCCTACCGAGTACACTCCTACCACGTCCATATCACCTTTGAGTAGAAAAGCTATATCCTTAACCCATATATACCACGTCCATATCATCTCTAAGCAAATATGTCGGTTTTCTCCTTCTCAACTTATTATCTATACCTAGAAACCAAGGTGCGCAAAAGATAATAGGTCCACCCAAAAAAATCATAGATTCCTCACAAGAATGAATAAAGCAAAAAGTTCTTTATTTCTTCAAAATAGGAAGTGGAAGGACTACATTTACAAAGAAATAAAAAGAGAGACAGCTGCGTCTCTAACTAAAAGAAATAAAATAAAGGATAAATGAACTAAGGGTCAGCGGACAGCTCGTCAATACAATGCTTTAAACCTTCGACCCTGGTCTCTATAGTCGCTAAAACGCAATGCTCAGCCTCACGACGCATTGCCTGTCTGGCCTCAGAGGCGAGGTCAGCTGCATATTTGTTGTCAAATTCCTTCTTCAGACGAAGCAAGAAGGCCACATGACATATGAAGTTCGCCGTTTCTTCTTTAAGTTGGACGTGTTTAGCCTGTGCTCGTTTAGAATCAGCTAGAAGTTTAGCCCGTTGCTCCTCAAGAAGGCGAATCTTGGCGTCGACTTTCGCTATGTTAGCATTAAGGACTTTCCGCAAATTGACCTTCTCTTTTATGGATGAAGACAATCGGTTCTCCTTGGCCTCAGCATCGGCCAGCTCCTACTTCTAGATAGCCATGGTGTCAGAATAGGCTGACTCAACCTCAGCTACTAGCTTGTTCTGCTCGTCCTCTATCAAAGTGGAAAAATCATTCCACTGAATGTTCTGGAGCTCAGTAAGGTGATGATCGAGCTCAGCAACAGAAGCCTCCAAAATTTCTACCATGTGGTCGTGACCCTGATAATTTCGGATCAACCCGATATATAGGATTGCCATTGTCTTCGCAGTCGCAAAGCCCCCACCTTCATCCAGTACAGCGGACACCCCTCTCCTCAATATCTTGTATACAGCCTCGATGATGAACTTTACATATTCATCTGCATCGGCCAACACTTAAGGCGTCATAGCAGGAGTTGTTAGAGCCACTACATGAGTCTGAACAGCAGTTAAACCCGCAGAGGCTTTGACACCTTGGGCTAACGATGTAGCTACTCCCTGGCTTGTAGAATCCTCAGTCGCCGTATCTTCGAGGGTCGAGGCCGGAGCCTCAATATTCACGGACTCTATCCCATCGATGATGTCGACAGAACCACCAACTGCCGAAGCTGAATATCCGAAGGGGCCCAACATTGTCCTATAAAAAGAGGGAATAGAGGGGGTGTCCTCCACCATGGGACCCTTGCCCTTGTCTGAACCGACCCCAGAAGGCCATACAATATTTGGGTCCGCCGTAACAGACCCTGAAGCAACATTTGCAACTGGGACAGATTCTTCTATCCCTGACGAAGGGACAAGAGCAGCATCGGGAGGGAAGAATTGACCCACATGTCTCTTTTTCGATCAAAATAGGAGTTGGACTCGACAAATGAGTTACTCCCCTTTCATCAGTACCAGTTTCCAGAACGGGAGTTGGACTTGGCAAACGAGTCATTCCTACCCCCCCTTAGTTCCTATCATTGGGACAGGAGTAAGGCTCGGAAGCAAAATTTCACGCGAAGCTGGTTCCCCCATACCATGACTAGGAGAGGGCTCAGCTGCTAACTCCTCAGTATGCTCTCTCCGTCCGTCACGGAGTCCTCTTCAACATTCTCAACATCCTCTTGGGGGACGTCATCCGGAGAGGATGAATCCCATTCATCCCCCTCACCAGGAGGGTCTTGTATGATAACTTCCTTCGGTGCTTCCACACCAGTCTTTAGGGGCCCTACAGCTATTTGCTTCACCGTTTGTGAAGACTCTGCTTCACCTTCCCGACCAGTTGACAGAGAAGGCTCAACGTTCTCAGATGCTACAATATCATCTCCGATCCAGTCCAAAGAGGACAGAACCACCACCGAAATGGCATCATCCAAAGTCTCCCTACGGGAGATGACACAATCAGAAGGATACGCTCATCAGACGAGCTCGCCACCTCCTTTGGTTTACTCGAAGCCAGCCTCGAAGATCGGGGTTTCTTCTTCAACACCTCCTATAAAGAAGAGACGTATAAGCACAAGAGGAAAGACCGAGTCAGACACATGCTAATTTATATATCACTACGGAAGCTGGTTCTGTTGGTGCCACCGAAGGCGGTATTATGCCTCCATCCTTAGTGGCTGACATCTTCTTCGGCTTTTTAGGAGCCGATGAATCTGCCTCGGTCGAAGCATGCCTCTTCAGCTGACTGGCCACGGGATCTTCTTGAGAACCTCTCGTTGGTACTGTAGTGGCAGCCTTGAAAGCTGCCACATCAGACGGACGATATGCCCGAGCCTTCGCCAACATACTCTTCGATGCCTCAAGTTGCATCCCGACAATGAAACTGGTCTCTCGGTCAGACCCAGGAGAAATAGTATTCATCGCACAGTAGAGCTTCACGGCAGAAAAAAAAATATACGGCCGAAGATTGTGAACCGGCAGCGTGAAACGCACTCCGGTACACCCGACATTGTAATACTCCCAACCCCGGGCCCCATCTAACAAACTTCCAACAAGCCCCAAGCAATTACTGGGATTTCTTAACATCAACTGGGTATAGCCAAACTGGCAGGCAAAATGACTCGACATGTACGGTTCTAAGAAACAACGATTCTTGTTCCGATACACTAGGTGGGAAGGCCGAATGCTCTACAACCAATAGAATCCCCATATTGGTAAAGTGATCGCATCCTCGCAGATTCTTCCAGTTCTTTATCTGCTTTAAAACCTAGAAAAACTGGGCCAACTTTGGTGATCTCACACCTTTGGAGATATGACAGAATCCTCCTGCAAACAGGGACGCCCGTATGCAGCCACTTCCTTCTGTAGTAGCAACGGATAAAGGCATCAACAGCAACATGCTCCTCTTTCGAGCCAGGGGTTATTGTATTTGGATGGTGCAAGATCAACCATCCCATCAGATAACGAAAAGGCAGTTCTGCATGAGGGAAATTGCCCTTCTTACCCATCTCGTAAACCACATTATCTATAAATTCCCTCAGACCTTGCTTCAGGTTGTACACCGTAGCGGGAAGCAAGGCCAAGAGATTTCCAAAAACCAGCTTTACAGCCGGCAAGATGAAATTTCTGGCCACCCTCTCTATGGAGCCAGATCCACCAACAAACACATGGTCTTGAAGCTATATCATCAGATAGGCCGCCAGCACTGCCTTTGGAGACATTCTGTGAACACAATGCCAGAAGCAGCTGTAGATATGGTCAGATGGCTCATGGTTCTCATTTTTACGAGGATTTTGTTTGCTGAGTCTAGTTATCTCAGCAAGTACCTCTACATAGGTAAGCCCCTGAGGAGTAACAAATTGAACCTTCGAAGGGTCTGTCATGTCTTGTTTGAGGACATAATCCCTCAAAGTAGTTACATGAGGCTGCGTTTTACCTTTGTCCCTCCGCTGGGCCAAGTAACGATGGCTCGCCACCACTTTGAAGACTGCCATCATCTCAGAATTCTTCTCTTCCAAGGCTAGGAATTCCTCATTCATAGGAAAGTACTTCTTATAGGGCTCAGACCCCCAAGGAAGCCTCGAGACCTCATACATCTCATGTAGTGCGAAGCCTAACTCCCCCACGGGAGTGAAGAAGATGTCGGTATGAGTGCGGGTTTCAAGTAGGACAAATTATTAGATTCAACATACTTGAGTTTGCCACTCTCCATCATGTGTTGGAGATAAGTAAAATATTGATCTCGGATTTGCATCATTCTCTTCGGAGGTTGTTCCAACATAATGGCAGCCTTGGCAGGGTTGATGACTTCTTCATTAAAGTCCAAACCCATTTGGCAGAGAGTAGGGTCTAAAAGGACTTCGTTTAACAAAGATATAGTCATCGACACTGTCATACGAAGAGAAAGTTGTCCGCCAAAAAAACTATAGCCATTTCAAAAGTTAGCAAAAAGACTTAGAATCTGAAACAAGCATCTGAGGCGAATAAACAATCTGGCGCATCAACTGGGTCGAAACCTATGCGCACAAATAAAATCTCACCAAAGGCGCACACACATGATCGAAGCCCAGGCACATTTGAAGAGAAGCTTCGGTACATCATCTGGACCTAGGTCCATGCGCATCAGCAAACGGAGATTCGGCACATCATCAGGACCTAAGTCCATGTGCGTTAGCAAATGGAGCTTCGGGACATTATCAGGACCTAAGTCCATATGCGTCAGCAAATGGAGCTTCGGCACATCATCAGGACCTAAGTCCATGCGCATCAGCGAGAAAAGCTTCGGTGCATCATCAGGACTTAAGTCCATGCGCTTCAGCGAGAAAAGCTTTGGTGCATCATCAAGACTTAAGTCCATATGCATTTCAGCGCATCATCAGGACTTAAGTCCATGCACGTCAGCAAGAAAAGATTCGACGCATCATCAGGACTAAGTCTATGCGCGTCAGCAATAGGAAGCCTAGGCGTGTTAATGGGGATACGACTCATTTCAGTCACACCCATGCGCCCCAATGGGGTTACAACGAAGTAAAGGATCACCCGCCGATCACCGCCGGCCGAACGTCGACGGACGTTACTACGACGATGAGGATATCCTCCACATCGACCTATACAGGCTCCTTGTCCTTGCCCCTTCCTCGGCCAGCACCACCGCGGGGAGTCTTAGGAGACATCTTTCTAAAAGAAGCTGAGGATGTCGAAAGACTCTAGAAGAAGATGGAGAAGAAGAAAATGTAGAAGACTCTCTCTCTCCCCCTCATAGATGCCTATTTATATGCATGAGCTACGCGTGTGAACCGACAAAGACTGACGTAAGCAAAACTCTTCGGGTCTCATGAAACTGACGGCTGCAAATCTTCCAAAAGATTATCATTAATCTTCCAAAATTCAAGGCGTTATCTTCTTGCATAAAACCGAGAAGAACATACAGCCCCACATCAATGCTCGAAGCGGTCATGTGCCCAGAAGAGCCATGCGCCCCAGACGAAGACAAGCATCCAGAACGATGACTATCCATGCGTCTGGTTCAAAGTATTTCGAAACTTGGCAGAAAGGTTTGAAAACTTTGAAGGGGGCCTTGTAGAAGCATGGAATTTCAGGCGCATCTAAGGCCAGAACTCCTATGCGTCCTAACTCTCATGTGCCAGAAATGAACATGCTCGAGGAACAGAATACTTGGCACAGCAGTAAACAGCAAAGAAGTAGAGACATAAAAATGGGGCTTTTTGAAAGTCTATTACATGTCTTTTACAAAGGAGAATTCGTTTACAAAAGAGAAAGAAAATACTAAAAGCTACAGTCAGGCGCATCACTTGTCAGGCGCATCACTTAAAGTGCTACAGACAGGTGCATCACTTTAACGTATAGCCAGGCATATCACTCAAGAGCTACAGCCAGGCACATCATTCCAGCATCTCAACGTAGGCGTATCCCCGTACAGAGCCAGAGCGAATCACTTCCTCGTCAGCATGCGGGCACTCTAGCAGGAGGAGTGGCTCTTCTAGCCTAACCAAATCGGGGCACGATAGCCACGACCTGCAGCTATTCCAACATAACAAAAATTGGGGCACAACTGCCCCGATCTTTGGATGTAACAGGCACGTTCAGCCTGTGTCAGGACACGATGATCCTGATATTTAGATGCAATAGGAACTTTTACAGGCTTGTACGAAAATAGGGCCGATGGTAAAATACAAACTCGGCACATCTTCATCTTCGAAAGGAGTTCATCGTCAACTCGCCAAGGAAGGGGACCGACCGAGTTTTTCTCCATAAAGGAAAGCTAAGTGAAATGAGAAACAAAACTCTTTACAAAGCCATTTATAGGTGTCACGAACCGCACCCTGATGAGGGGCACGAGCACGTGGTTACGTCCAGTCTATGCCACAGAATCGAAGGTAGAACGCTGTATATGAGATATGTAAATACTATGACTAACAGTATAAAGGTACATGTACAGTATATACACTTCGAATGGAGGTGACATAGCAATACAGTCTCAATCACAAAGTAAAACTAAGGTAGATAACATGGAAAGGAAATATGATAGATGAAAATGGGAAATAAATTCAAGATCCCACACAAGCCTAGAGATATATACAACAACACAGAGTCACAGAAATATAATATAAACTACTACAGTGTGAAAGTACTAGCTGGCTCACAGACCAGGCAAACCTAACTAAGCTACACTACTCTGGATGAGCAAAGTCTAGTGGCTCTACTATCAAGCCACGGTCCAGGTCTACTCCATCTAACTCGTCCCCATAATAGGTCGGGCAATCTGCCTCAGAATCATCTGTAATATATCAACGGTATCCTGTCAGGAAAATGAGCAAGTACAAACACTAACAGCAGTTCCATATGAATTGACAAATTCTATAAGAGACAGTATAATGAGATACAAGACAAAGATATAGGATGACTTGGGAACTATTCGAAAGCCGAGTTACAACCCTTAAACCAAACAAGGACCGGGATTGTAACCCTTCTTCCGAACAGAACTTAGTCTCCATTCAAGGTATAGCATAAAGGCATGTAGAGCATATGAGTAAATGAATATCATAGCATGGTGAGAAAGTAGAACTGAGCAGGATATAAGATACGATAAATAAATATAAAATGTTACTTAAATTTTGAATTATTAGAGCGATATGTGATCGGCTTTAGGTATGTTACAAGACAAGTTATCCACTTGGCCCGACAATTACAAAAAAATCTAACGAAAAGTCATGCCGGCCAACCTGAATAACAAGCACACGGAGGAATCTGCTACAACCTACGTGAGGTGAGAGTGGCACAAGCAAAATAGTGACAGGAGGCTTTTACTAGATAACCCCTAATAATTCCCCCATCCCCGAATAGTATCACGGATCCGGACATGGCACGTCATGACACGGGATTCAAAAGCAGGAAGCCAGTCCACTTCCAAATCGATGTCTAAATAAGTACATGAAACAAGAAATATCACGCACCAATATACCAAAAAAGTCCAGGAATAATATCTCATGACAGGATCCGACGTATACTAGTCCGTGATCCATCGTGTCGAGAATCAAGTAAGACAATACAACTGAATCGGATATAGCAGATATCAAGACAATGAAAACTATCAGTAAATGTACTCGCCTGTGGTCCTGAGCTGATAAGGTGAACAGACGCTCAGAGTAATCACAGACCTAAAATGAGATACTATAAGTCAAACAAGGTTTCATAATGAAAAGAAAACTAATTTAAGTCATGATATGCAAGTCTAAGTCAAACTATGTCAATCTAGTTCAAACTGGGTCATACTAGATCATACTAGGTCACTGGGAGTCAATCTAAGTCAAACTAGGTCAAACGTGGTCAAAGGTTGACTTATAGTTAACTTTTGGTCAACTGGTCAACCCTGGTCAACTTTGGTCAACTCTAGTCAACTCTATGTCAACCCTAGGTCAAACTAGTCTAATGTTGACCAACTGTTGACTTTCAGTCAACTGGTCAACTCTGGTTTGGTTTCGGTCAATTTTAGTCACTTATAGGCTAAGTTTGACTCTCGGTTGACTTTTGTTGACCTTTGGTCAAAATGGTCAACCGAAGTCAAAACTAGTCTAGGAGCACTATTTCTGACCATTACCAACCTAGGAAACCAAATTCTAACCATATCTTAAACCCTAAACTCACATACCTTAGCTTTTAGGTAATTACCTACATTTACCCTTAACAAGGTATTCCCGATACCTTGCCCATTACAAAGAAAACCCCGCTAATTCTCAAGATACTAGCCTAGGCTCCTTAGGATAGCTAGATACTATCCTATCTAGGGTTTACCTACCAAGAAATATGGGTTTCCTAGACATCTAGTCCATCTTAGGATACATGTTGGTTATCCCAACATTACCTTACCCTTATTGTTCTAATATCTAGCTAAACACCCACACACACAATACTCACTCACTCACTCACTCACAATATTGGCTCACATAACACCACACTTAGGCTCCCACCTAGGCTCATCTATAGGCTCACCCCTAGGCTCATACACATTGACATAAGCTCACACACATATACTTATATAGCTCACACATTGAGGGGTCAACATGGGCATATGGGGGCTGGAATGGGACTGATATGAATGGCCTATGGGCTGTCCAAATAGGGGTTATATAGGCTAATATGGGTGTCAAGTGGGGGCTGCTAAAGTGGACTGGTTTGGGACTGATTTGGGTTTGATTTAGGGGCTGTTAAGGGTGTCAAGTGGCTGTCCTAATAGCTGAACATGGGAACTGTTAAGGACTGGTTTGGGGGGGGTCCTATAGGCTGCTCAATGGGGGCAGAAATAGGCACCAACAAACTGCTGCTAACAGCAGCTATCAACAGGCCAACTAAGGGGCTAATTCTCCCCCAAAAATACACTGCCAAGCAGTGTAATTACTACTGCTACTGCTGGTATAAACAGTCCCCTGTGGGGACTGTTCAGCCCACTGCTGCTGTTGAAGCAGCAGACCACACTCCCCCTTCCCTCTGTCATCCTTATTCACTTCCATTCTCTCCATCTCTAATCTCTCACTCTCTCTAACTCTCTCTATCATTCTCAATACAAACACACACACACACATTTCTAACACCAATCCAACTCCACCACTCTCAATCCCCCTCTCTTGCCCGAAATCTCCATACACCCAAATATAATATAAAGACATAAATAACACACCAATATATATACATATATATAAGACACAATATATATATATATACATATATATATATATATAATATATATATATATATATATATATATATATATATATATATATATATATATATATATATATATATATATATATATATATATATCCCCCTCTCTTGCCCGAAATCTCCATACACCCAAATATAATATAAAGACATAAATAACACACCAATATATATACATATATATAAGACACAATATATATATATATACATATATATATATATATATAAAAAATATATATATATATATAAATATAATATATATATATATATATATATATATATATATATATATATATATATATATATATATATATATATATATATATATAAGGAGCTAATTCTCCCCCTAAAATACACTGCCAAGCAGTGTAATTACTACTGCTACTGCTGGTATAAACAGTCCCCTGTGGGGACTGTTCAGCCCACTGATGCTGTTGAAGCAGCAGACCACACTCCCCCTTCCCTCTCTCATCCTCATTCACTTCCATTCTCTCCATCTCTAATCTCTCACTCTCTCTAACTCTCTCTATCATTCTCAATACAAACACACACACACACACATTTCTAACACCAATCCAACTCCACCACTCTCAATCCCCCTCTCTTGCCCGAAATCTCCACACACCCAAATACAATATAAAGACATAAATAACACACCAATATGTATATATATATATATATATATATATATATATATATATATATATATATATATATATATATATATATATATATATATATATATATATATATATATAATATATATATATATATATATATATATAAAGAAAATATATATATATATAGAGAGAGAGAGAGAGAGAGACATTAATATACATATATAACCATTGATATATATACATACATATAGATAATTAGAATACGATACAATATGATACATTGAAGAACACATTAAGAACAACACTCTAATAATATAAAATCTGTGATTAAAATCTAATTAATCATTTACACTATATATATATATATGTATATATTTTTTTTTTCTAATTAATCATTTACACTATATATATATATATATATATATATATATATATATATATATATATATATATATATATATATATATATAAGTGTCCAAATAGGGATTTCCCACTAGGACACAACCACAACACAAGGGACACTCCTAGAAGTCTCCAAATGGACACGAAATGGACACAAATGGAGACACAACTATGGGGGTCATTCTTATGGGTCTAAAATAATCCTATATGCATGAAAGAATGATATAGAGAAGAGATTATACCTCTCGGTAGATCGAATCTAGAAAAAACCCTTTCGATACGACACCGACACGTAGGAATCTCCAAATGGACACGAACGAGCTCCGAATCCTCCCAAACTTGGCTAGCTCCTTCCTTAGCTTGAGTAGAGAAGGAAAGAAGAAGATTGGGTGGAGGAATGAATGGATTTGGTAGAGAAATCAATAGAACCCTTCTCTAAAATTTAGGGAAGAACAAGAAAGAGAAAGTGGATGGATAATATCAAAGAGCTCAAGCCTATCCCTCCCTTGAGGTGGCCGACCACTAGATGCATAGGTGTCCTCCTATAGGAATGACTAAAAAGCCCTTCCACTAATCTATTGATTAATATTAGGAAAGGGTAAATGGTTGAGGCTATTTTAGTCATGATTAAAACTCTAATCTAACTAAACCTATCCACAAATAATTATTCTAACCACTAACTAAAAATAATATCATGTGGGCCATGCCTAACTAATATGTGGGTCCCACTTGAGTCACAACTACCCCGGGTCCCCGATACAAGTCGGATTGAGTTGAAATTCGAACCCGACTCAAATAACCCCAAAATAATATCATAAATAAATAAACAATTCCAAAATAATTCTAAAGTAGAAAAATGACCAAAATACCCCTGTTCATGAAAACTGGAGGTGACAAATCTATCCACCTTAAAAAAAATTTATCCTCAAAATTAAAACAAACATGCTCTGAAATCACATACAGAAACATAAAAATTATACCTCAGGGCTCGAAGAGATAAGGGAAACGCTCCCGCATGTCGTCCTCTCTCTCCCTGGTAGACTCACCTGGAGAGTGATGCCTCCATGCAATATGAACCAAGGGTATAACCTGTTTCCGGAGAACCTTCTCCCTACGATCCAGAATCTCCACTGGCTGCTCTGGATAGTGAAGAGTAGGCCCCACCTCGATCGCTGAATGGTCCAATACATGGCTGGGGTGTGCCACGTACAGCCTCAGCTACGACACATGGAACACGCACCCCCTCTAGCATAGGTGGCAAGTCTAGTCGATAGGCCACTGCACCGACCCTCTCAAGGATAGTGAAAGGTCTGATGTAGCGCGGACTAAGCTTCCCGTCTCTGCCAAAGCGAATCGTGCCCCGTGTCGGAGAAATCTTCAGGAATACCAAAGCACCAGCCTAGACATAAAATAAACTCAGCACACAGGACAAACAAAATCACAAGCATCACAAACAGGAACTTAAACAAACCTCGAACTCTAACGGTCTCCGGTGGCTATCGGCCCAATGTCGCTGCCTATCATGAGCCACCCGAAGTCTGTCTCTAATCAACCTGACCTTCTCAGCTGCATCCACTACCATCTCCGATCCAAGAAGCACTCTCTCGCCGACATCATCCCATGACAAGGGAGTACGGCATCTCCGTCCGTATAGAGCCTCGAATGGTGACATCTCTATACTGGCCTGATAGCTGTTGTTGTAAGCAAACTCTACCAGGTGAAGATGGTCCTCCCAAGAACCCCTGAGATCAAGCACACACGTACGAAGCATATCCTCCAAAGTCTGGATAGTCCTCTCTGACTGCCTGTCTGTCTGGGGATCATAAGCTGTACTAAACTTGAGCGAGGTGCCCAAGCTAGCCTGCAAACTCCTCCAGAAGTGGAAAGTGAAACGACTATCCCGATCTGAAACTATGCTCACAGGAACCCCATACAATCGCACGATCTGACGAACGTACAGCTTTGCCAGCCTCTCCGTAGACAACCCCACCTTGGAAGGCAAAAAGTGGGCCGATTTGGTCAATCTATCAACTATGACCCAAATCGCGTCTTTCCCTCCAGGAGATCGTAGAAGTCCGGACACAAAGTCCATGGTGATGTGCTCCCACTTCCACTCAGGAATGGGTAGTAGCTGTAGCAACCCGCCAGGCCTCTACCTCTCGGCCTTCACCTGCTGACATACCAAGCAGCGAGATACAAACTAAGCCCCCTCGCACTTCATGTCGTACCACCAAACGTGCTCCCTCAGATCTCTGTACATCTTGTTGACCCCATGATACATAGAGTACTGAGAGCGATGTGCCTCCTGAAGAACCTCCTTCCGAAGCTTCCTACTCGGAATGCACAGTCTAGCACCGTACCGCAGCGACCCATCTTCGACAATAGAGAAATCGTCGAGCAACCCTGCCCGCACCTGCTCCCTGATGCTCCTCAGGGCAACATCATCATACTATGCTGATCTGACTCTGTCCATCAACTCAGACTGAATCTGTAAGCCCCACAACTGCACCTTCATGCCCGGAATAATCACCTCGATTCCCAAACTGTCCAGGTCAGCCAAAAGATGACGATCTGCCGTCAGATACATAGCTACTGGATACCTGCTCAAGGCATCTATAACTACGTTGGCCTTTCCTGGATGGTACTGTAAGGCGATATCGAAATCCTTCATCAACTCGAGCCAACGTCTCTGCCGCATGTTCAGCTCCTTCTGAGTGAATACGTACTTCAAGCTCTTGTGATCAGTGAAGATCTCAACCTGCTCTCCATACAAGTAGTATTTCCATAACTTCAAGGCAAAGATAACAGCGACCAGCTCCAGATCGTGAGTCGGGTAGTTCTTCTCATGAGGACGTAACTGACTAGATACATAGGCAATCACCTTTCTGTGATGCTGAAGAACACAACCCAAACCCCTGCCAGAAGTGTCGCTGTTGATCGAGAAACCACCAGTCCCAGATAGTAATATCAAGATCGGAGATGATGTCAACCTCTTCTTCAGCTCATCGAAGGCGGCCTGACACTCCTCAGTCCAGATGAACTCTACGTCCTTCCTGGTGAGTCTAGTCATCGGCTCCGTAATCCGCGAGAAGTCCTGGATGAACTTCCGATAGTAGCCCGCCAAACCCAGAAAGCTCCGAATCTCGGCAACTGAACTGGATATAGACCAAGACTCTACCGCAGTAATCTTCTTCTGGTCCACTGAGATCCCGTGCTCGGTCACAACATGACCCAAGAACTCGACCTGGTCCAGGAAGAACTCGTACTTCGAAAGCTTCCCGTACAACTGCTCCTTCCTCAGAGTCTCGAGCACAATCCTCAGATGCTCCTCGTCCACCTCCGGTGTCTTCGAGTAGACCAAGATGTCATCTATGAAGACCACCACGAACTTGTCAAGGTGCTGATGGAATACCTTGTTCATTAAGTTCATGAACACTGTTGGGGCGTTGGTCAACCCAAATGGCAAGACAGTGAACTCGTACTGGCCGTACCGAGTCTGAAAAGCCGTCTTCGGAACGTCTTCCCGCTTCACCTTCAGCTGATGATAACCGGACCTCAGGTCTATCTTCGAAAACACATTTGTGTCCCTCAACTGATCGAATAAGTTGTCAATCCTCGGCAACGGGTACTTGTTCTTGATAGTGAGGTTGTTCAGCGCCCTGTAATCGATACACATGCGCATCGTACCATCCTTCTTCGGTACAAACAGAACTGGCGCTCCCCAAGGTGATGAACTGGATCTGATAAATCCCTTGTCCTGTAGCTCGTCGACTTGCTTCTTCAGCTCAGCCAACTCGATGTTGTTGACCCTATAGACGTGCTGTAAAATAGGCTCAGCACCCAGCACTAAGTCTATAGAGAACTCAATGTCTCTATCTGGCGGCATCCTAGGCAACTCCTCAGAAAAAAAACATCCATGAAATCAGCTATCAATGGATACGGCAATGCCTGCCCTGCCAGCAAAGCTCCACAGAACCCATCTCCCGGCTCAGCTACTCCCCTAGCAAATACAATCTCTGGCTCTTTCGGCGGCCTAAACAGAAACCTACCTCCTCTATAGTCTATACTAGCATGGTGCATGCTCAACCAATCCATTTCGAGTACCACGTCGTACCTCGGAAGGGGCATTACGAGCAAGCACGCGCTCAATTCCCGGCCTCCTAAAGTAACTCTCCGCCCCTTACAGATATTGTTAACCAGGATGATGCCTCCCCCGGTCAATATCTTGTAAGTCCTACCCATATATTCAGCAATAATATTGTGTCTCAGAGCAAAGAAAATAGACACAAAACTATAAATGGCACCGGAATCAAATAAAGTAAAAGCAGGGAATAAATCAAGGAGAACGTGACCTGCCACAACATCACCCACTGGCTCTGCCTCCTCCTCTGCTGTCAAGGCAAACACTCTTCCCGCAGGGGCTCCCCTCTGGTGCTGTACAAAGCACTGCTGCTGGGTCTGAATTGGAGGACCTCTCTGCTGAACTGCTGGTCCTCTAGTCTGCTGCACTCTGTCTCTAACTCCACGATGATGGCAATCCTTCAGCTGGTGATCGGGCGCCCCACAGTATAGACAGACGCCCAACCTCTTCCTACAGGCCTCTCGAGTGTGCCTCGGCTTCCCGCAGAAAGCGCACTGGGTAGCCTGCCTCTGGCCCTGTCCCTGGTTCTGCTGGGCACGCACTGGTGCCTGCTGAAACTACAACTGAGGCTGCTGCTAAAACTACCTCTGCTGGAAATGAGGGTGCTTCATCGGCCATGCACTCGAGCTCGCTCCTAGAACATCGCTGTCCCTCTTCGGCTTGAGGCCAAAGTCCTCCTCTGTGATCTGCACCTCTATCAGAATCTGCTCGAATGTCGCATCTCGTCGCCCAGAAGTACGAGTGCGAACTGCATGTATAAGATCCCTCCGGAACTTGCGAGCCTTGTACCCCTTGTCATGGATCAGACCTGGTGCAAACCTACTCAGGCGGAAGAACTCCGCTGCATACTCGTCTACCAACGAGTTCCCCGGCACCAACCCAACGAACTGTCCCTCCAAAGCAGTCAAAGCCACATCGGGGTAGAACTTCTCCTTAAAGAGCCTCTTGAAGCTCTTCCAAGTCAAACCCCTCACCGACGTACGAGGATCCGTACGAAACCAAGTCAGCGCTATATCGAAAAACTGGCTTGCTGCAGACGTCACCCAAAGCCCTTTCGGGACCTCTGCTAACTCCAGGCTCCGCTGGACATCCTCCAACCAGTCATCCGCGTACAGGATACCCTCGGTACCCTTGAACTTCCTCGAGTTCATCTTCCTGAAATCTAGGTGTATGTCAGGCCTCTCCTAACCCTGCTGCTGAACTGGGGTACCCTGAACTGTACCCCGTGCACCCCTCTCTACTGCTGCCATCGCCAACTGATGGGAGTTCTCCATGCTTTGTCGTAACACCTCTGTCTGTGCTCTCTGGGTCTGCAATATCTGCTGCAGAAGGGCCATCATCTACTGAGTATCAGTCGGTAGCGGAGGCGGCGGTGGAAGAGTATCAGGAATGACTATGGATGGTCCCGCTGCTGGAGGTGGAAGACCTCCTAGAACCGTCGCTGCTACTCCCGCCTGAGGGGCAGGAACTGAGGTGGCATCTACCTCAACTGCTGCTCCCGCAGCCGGAGGTGGAAGTCCTGCCGGATCGGGCCTCTCCGGAACAGCACAAGATCCTGCTGCCTGAGAGCGAATAATCATCATCCTGAGGATAGATTGAAACAAGGAATCAATATGGCACATGATAGGAATATCAAAGAAGGACAATTAAATTCAATGCAAAAGAGTTGTCATGGTAATCAAAAGATCATAAAATTTCTAAAATATGATTGAGTAACTCCTATCATACCCTAGATCCTACGTCCTAATTGCAGGCTCGTAATTAGTACTCTAAGTCGAGCACCATTACGATATCGTACTAATTACGACACAGACCTGCATGGGCCACCACAAAAATATGTTACGACCCACACCCTGATGAGGGGCACGAGCACGTGGTTACGTCCAGCCTACGCCGCAGAATCGGCGGTAGAACGCTGTATATAAGGTCTGTAAATACTACGACTAACAGTATAAAGGTACATGTACAGTATATACACTCCGAATGGAGGTGACATAGCAATACAGTCTCAATCACAAAGTAAAACTAAGGTAGATAACATGGAAAGGAAATATAATAGATGAAAATAGAAAATAAGTCCAAGATCCCACACAAGCCTAGAGATATACACAACAACACAGAGTCAAAGAAATATAATATAAACTACTACAGTCTGAAAGTACTACCTGGCTCGCAGACCAGGCAAACCTAACTAAGCTACACTACTCTGGGTGAGCAAAGTCTAGTGGCTCTACTATCAAGCCACGGTCCAGGTCTACTCCATCTAACACGTCCCCATAATAGGTTGGGCAATCCGTCTCAGAATCATCTGTAATATATCAACGGTATCCTGTCAGGAAAATGAGCAAGTACAAACACTAACAACAGTTCCATATGAATTGACAAATTCTATAAGAGACAGTATAATGAGATACAAGACAAAGATAAAGGATGACTTAGGAACTATTCGAAAGTCGAGTTAC